>JARHVA010001317.1:497500-822500 GCA_037957365.1 Torreya grandis | reverse complement strand
GTAGCTCTACCTAGAACTTGCATATCCCACACCTTTCAGTAGATACATTTTCAATACCTAAAAATTCAATTATAGAACACTCTCATATGCCCATTTAATCACACTAATTTTCAACACCTAGATCATCCTATGTAACATACTTCCTTAATAAACCTACTACCTAATTAGGACTCTAATTTGATAAAAACTTGAGTAACTTGAGAACAAAAAGCCTTCAGATATCTATGAGGCTTTATTTGAAAACCCATTTTACCCATTCAATATATTAATAATCCTAAAACCTCAATTCACAAGAAAATTATTTTTCTAGTAGAGCCTAAAACCTTAGAATCTTAAAATAAATGAAGTAAACATAACACCTTCTAGTTAACACACACTCCTAAAATTATTTCAAACCTAAAGATAACCATTATAAACTTTTGGACCAATATTTGTGCTTCTGCACCATTGGCAACCTTGACTTCATATAGCTCATTTTAGGACTTGTATGCTTTTAAGCACAAACTAGGAAACCTGAGAGTTAACAAAAAATTTCAATTGCACAAAAAATATATTCAAAGCTTGAAATCACTTGGAACACATCTCAAATAAGTATACAAACCTTTATGAGCATCAAAATCCTTTTTTAATTACATCAATCTCATTAGGCCACATGGAAACACCCATTCTAATACTATAGACTAACCATATACAATTATGACATCTCTTTGACATCACCAAAACATATCTTCCACTTGGACATGCTTGATCTAATTGAAAACACTTATCTCTAGCCTTTAAGGACCATATAAAAAACACCAAAACAACAATTTATTCTTCACTAAAAGGAGTCTCTTAAGAAGCATAAATAGATATATCCTTTGCACCATAATGTTCTAAAACAAAGTGAAGCTAGGAGTGGCCCACATCTTCTCAGTAACCATTGGAATCCTCTTATAGCTATAAGAATTCTTGATATTTTTATTCTTCTTTTTAGTCTAAACTATGACAATTGATTCCTTTTCTATATCATTATCCTTCTCTTCTAAGATAAGATTGACAACACATAGAATAACTATAGAATCTTGACATACCTTTTATTTTGAAGAAATAACCTTGCAACTTGGAACCTCATCACTAGGTATGGAAATTTATGTTCTTTGCATGAAACTTGCTCAACAATATCAAGATGTTCACTTGGATCTATACACATATTATAACTAGCCTCAACCAGCACCTTGGTCTTCTCCTTGAGCTTGGTCTCTTCATTCACAACATGAGAAGACAATGAGAGTCTTTGGCACTCTTCACCTTCTATGGTATTCTCCACCATAGTAAATAAATTATTTGGACCTACAGTCTCATCATGACTCATACCAAAACCTTTGGCTTCCATGAGTTAACTTGTATTCTTCCTTGCACTCTAGGAACCTAATTGAACTTATTATGACTTGTAGGTCTTTTTTTGTAAAATCTAGAAATGTGACCTCTCTTTTGATAGTTGAAACACATCATACCTTTTACAAGAAGCTTATTCTATCTTACCATATTTGGATGAAATATTTCAATGTGTCCTAGTTCATAACAACTGTAGCACTCAATATCTCTTGAAGGAAACTCAACTTGCCTTACCTTAAATGGATAATGTTTTGCAAAGTATCCCACATAATGATAGTTGAAATAGTCAAATTTGCTCACACCTTTTGACTGATGACCCACATCATAGTTATATGTAAATTCATTTTTAATAGGTCTTTTACATTCTCTAGATCTATACCCAAACTGATTAAAAGTGTAATAGTAACCATTGAAACTTGTATACCTCATGGAATTTGGTTGTTTGATCTGATTTATCTTTATTCTACCAGTACCTTTATTTCTTGTCTAGTGATTTGTCTTAAAAGTATGATTTTCCTTATTCACATTAGTTTTCATCTTGTCTTGAGTTTCATTCTCTAGTTCTTCTTTGTATGCAAGACCAATTCTATTACTTACATGATTTTGATCACTCAAAATATTATCTAGATCACTTGAGATCTTTTCAAATCTTACAAATGACATTACCTTACCAAATATATTCTATAACTTAGATTTAAATGAATCATTTTCAATTACATACCTTGAACATTCATCTTCTTTATATTTTAGGCATGTAGATAGGATTTCCAATTGACAACTGAGATGCTTAACCATATCTTCATGCTCCTTGGCATCTTCATCCATTCTTGCCTCAAACACACTAAATTGATCCTCAAATTCTTTGAGTTTATAATTCATATTATTATTGATATTCTTCTCAATCTTTAATTCTTCATGAGAATTTATCAATGCAGTCTCATAGTCTACTTCATCTTCACCATCATTTGAATCAATCCAAATAGACTCTTTTTGATGTGAGCAACTTCCTTTCTCAACCATGAAAAGGGATATATCTTCAATAGGACCATCATCTTCATGATCATACTTTGAGTCACTATCTTCACTCTCATCTAATGAGCTACAATCTTCTTTGGTGTAGAGACTCTTCTTGTCCTTGAAGTACTTCTTGCTATCAAACCTTCTCAGTCCCTTTTTGATTTTATTAGAACTGAATGATCTCTTTCCATCATCATGACCTTGGTCATGCTCTTTATCATCATCCTTATTATACTTATGATTGAAATTATTAGGAAAATGTCCTGTCTCACCATAATTGAAGCATTTGAGAGGTAGTGTACCTTTATACTTGCATGAACTTGTTCTCAATTTCCTTGAAATCAAATTAACTAGTTCATCCTCATTTATATTATAAATGTCATCTTGTTTGGATTTATTACCTCAGAACAACTTATTTATCTTCATTTTAGTCTTGAAAGGTGCTTCCTTCTTTGGTGTTATATCATCATTCTTCCTCATCTCATAGGTAGTAAGGATGCCATGCAGTTCATCCAACTTCCTCATTTATATTATAAATGTCATCCTCTTTAGATTTCTTACCTTGGAACAAATTATTTATCTTCATTTTAGTCTTGAAATGTGATTCCTTCTTTGGTGTTATATCATCATTCTTCCTCATCTCATAGGTAGTAAGGATGTATTGCAGTTCATCCAACTTCAGCTGAGTAAGATCATGACTTTCTTCAACAAATACTTTAGGATCAAACTTGAGGGATAAGGACCTTAATAATTTTTTAACTATAATAGCTTCTTCAAGTTTCTCTCCAAGACCTCTGATAATGTTCACAATCTCATCAACTCTCTATAAAAAGGATGCCACAAAATGTTCTTCATTCATCTTGAGACTTTCAAATTACCTTTGGTGAGTCTAAAACTTAGTAATATTGACCTTTGAATCTCATTCATAAATTATCCAAATTTATTCCCATATCTCTTTATTAGATTTAAAATAGATTACCTTAGTGTATTTAGTCTATGAAACTCCACAAGTAATAACATTCACTACCTTGGAATTATGTTCAAACAACTTCTTATCTACAATACTATGTGAAGGAATAGTAGGAGCAACATAGCCATCCACAACATATTTCCATACATAAAACCCTAGGGACATAATGTATGTCCTCATACTGACTTTCAAAATGCATAATTATATCTATTAAACATTAGTGCTTGCTTAGTAGAGAAACCTCCTTGATGACTACCCATATTGTACCTTGGATCACCTTAAATCTATCAAGCCTTTACCAAAGGACCCAATCTGATACCAATTTTTAGAGGTACAATAATTGAGAGGGGGGGGGGTGAATTAGTGAGTCTAGATATTTCAATTTTAATTATATTCCTTTTAAACTATTAAGCAAACAACATATATCAACTTGATCAAACAATATTAACAAGAGAGCTCATTCATTCAATGCATACACAAAATCAAACACATATCATAGTTCTTATGGGAAACCCTCATATGGAATAAAACCCACTCTCAAGTATACAACACATATAATACTATCCTATAAGAAATTACAAACAAGAGATTGATCAACTCCTTTAGACCATCAAACCTTGATCATGTCCTCTTGACCAAAGGTATTTAGTGAAACAACTATTTTACAAGGAGAAACTACCCATAAGGAATATAAAGTCCTTTATACACCCTTTGAATTGAAAACCTACACCTTGGTACCAATGTCTTCAACACCTAATTATGGATCTCTAAACTTTTCACAAATTCCCTTTCTATCTCATGCATGCCTCTCACATAGGCATGCCATAATATTTCTCCTTCTTCAATAAAATGACCCTCATATGCATACTCAAACCTATTTACATATCCTCAAATTTAAAAATCAATATTATAAAATTATGAACATGACCTATAGGTCATGCACAATCAACAAACTATTCTACTCATTAACTCAATCAATAGGCACACTACATATCCTTCCTTCTTCACTTCAACACATACTCCTTACACAAGCCTTCTCTAAAATCTCACCTCCAAGTCTAGAAACAAACACATTTGGTTTCATTATAGATATATTAATCATGAATTAATAAGATCAAAATATTTATTATCAGCCACAACACATGCCTTCACCCTTAAGTCATCTCTTATGGGTCACACTTAAGCACAAACTACTTTTAAAAAATCCTAAGTCACTTTTAGGTCCTATGGAGACGCATTCAACTCTTTGACACTTATATGAGAAAACTAAGAATATAGGAACACTTTTAAAACTCATTAACCCCTGAAATATGATCTATATTTCCTCCTTAAATGTCCATATCCATCATAATACCCTTCTATTTAAGCACAAATTGCTTAAACAATATTATGTGCACATAATCACCATGAACGAATACATAGTTGAATTATAATTTTTTTTTCATATTGTAAAAACCTTAATAATAAAAATAATCCTTATATATTATAAAACACTCCCATATATCTAATTCATCATGAGATATCAAAACAACATCATAACGAGCTCAAACACCCTTCTTAGGTTACTTGCAAAACATAGTTGAACACAGTCAAATTTGGAACTCAATATATATATATATATATATATATATATATATATATTTACAATTATACCTTAAAATTAATATTTATATATGTGCCTTCTAATCCTATACAAGTTTTCTTTTTACACCATGAGAAAATTATGAATATATCGAACGATATGACTAAAATACAGAGCACTGGTTTGTTCCTTTGATAAAGTCAAATATTTGAATTCAAATGGTCATAGTTAAACTTTAGACAATTGAAATTATCTCATGAAATATTAAAATATTGACTTAATTCAAACCATAAATATCTATGGATCATGTTGGTCTTTATCTTATATCTCTCACTATTTGATCAATCTGTACGAACACCAGCTCACTATTAGATCTTTATCCTTTACCATTGCTAAGTGTTTAAACAACTATCACTTTGACCTCTTCGACTCAACACACACTATTATATCAATATGAACTATCTCCCACTAACCTTTGGATCTCTATTTTGTCTTGAACTTTAACTCTTACAAAATTGACTAAGTATAGGGACCATTGTAATCTGTTTAAGAAGCCAACTTTGACCCTTAATAACTTTTAACTCATTCACTCATATGATCTCAAATTTGGACCATATGATTTAATCATATAGGAGAATAAAACCATGTTAAAAAATTATCCTAGAAATATCACATGTGTGAGATATATGACATTAAAATGCTTACTTATATTTTTCTTCCATAGAGCCAACAATGTCAAGAATTCCCTGGAAAGCCAACTTTACACATGAACATCTTTTGACGTGCTTCAACATATGATCTAAAATTTAGAAAAAATAAAATAGGATAAAAAATGAAAAAAAAAATGATAATATTATTATTAAACACCCACACATGTGATATATCCCATCACTAAACTTCTTACTCATCACTTTCTTACTTTATGCAAGTTTGGCTAAGTATGGGAAAACAATGTCAAACTACTTGGGAGCCCAAATTTGCACCCTCATATATTTGAATATGTTTAGGTTCATGATCTAAGATTTAACACATATTAAATAATGACTAATTTTAACACAAAAATATTACCAACTCCCCTTGGCTCATCCACATGTGGTAATGGTGATGCTAGTAAACTGCTTACTCAGATTTTCTACCACTAGACCTAAACTATCTAGATAAAAACTATGGACTACCACATGAATTTCACTCAGGAACACAAGATATAAAATCATCCATAACCATTAATAGGACCCATTTCATATGATTTAATCACCATACTCATCCCTAAACATCTCTAATCATACCAAAACTAAAGATCAACCAAGCTTCCTTTAAGCACACTAGGATAAGCACATTACACACTTTTTCATTGTTAATTAGGAAATAAAAGAACTTAATACACTCATAAATACACCTTCATGACATCACCATGAAATCATTGAAAACTCTCCAATGAACTCAGGGGATGAGTCATAAGAGGTGGAGAACTTTGTGTATTTGGTTGGGATAAGGGAGAAAAATGTGGGAGATGTTTTGACTAGGTGGAAAATATAGATTTATTATTTAAAATAAGGATTTAAGGGTGCATAATTGAATTAGTCAATATGTTTAATTATTAAATTATTTTAATTTTGGAGTAAATGTGATTTACTAATTTAAGAAGAATTATTAAATAAATTAGGTATATTTTGACACTAAATAAAATCTAGGTGTCTACAAGATGAATGGTTACAGAGTTGTAAAATTGCATGATCATGCTGAAGTCATGTTTGGAATGATAATACCACCTTCCATGTAGTACTAATATAGAAGTTAAGCATAGTCAAATTTGAGCAAATGTCTTAGACCCTACACATCAATCTTGAGTGCTAATTTGGAGAGATTAGAGGGTTTAAAGGTTCTAAAAAGGTGATTTAACCTCTAAATTTGGTATAGATGTAGACACCAAAATAGTGTCAAGCCCCCTTGGTCCCTTTCTAAATTTAACATGCCTAACCTATAATTTATTAATTTAAAATACTTATTTTAAATTAATCATCCCCTTTAGACACCTCACCTTGGATTCCTCACCCTTAGACCATTTATCACCCTATGACTAATCATAATTACCTAAGACCTATTTCAACTCTCCCACTAACCCCCGCACCTAATAAATCTACCTTTGGACCATTCGCCAATGACAACTAAACTTGGCAGATGGAAGAATAGGCAAAAGGCTAAAAATAGCCTTTTTACACATTCTCTAGCTACTGATGTTGGTCAACAGTCGACTGATGTTGGCAGAATCGCCGATGTCAGTTGCTTAAAACTAAATTCTAACCTCGACTAGAAGGATTAAAGGTTAATTCTCTTGCTCCTCAACTCTTTGCATATCAAAGGCAGGGTTTGGGATGAGGCATCGGCATTCTATCATCACTCTCTAGACTAAGAAAATCTACAAAATTCACTCCAGACATTGGATTAGAAGGTTGTACAAAGTCTCCTACATTAGATGTAACAGGAACAAGTCTTCTACACTTCTGGTTCTCCACTAAGAGCTAAGTATTCTTCTGGTTCATATTTTAGTATTTTTAGAGTGCATTGATAATTAGCCCATTGGCTATTTCTAAGTACTATTGAGACCAAATCTGGCTTTCTTCCTGGAGAGGCTGAAAAGCTTTTCTTTTATCCCAACCCATTTTGACAACCTGTCCCCTACCTTTGTTCTTCCTAAGACTCTGTCCATTGTCCTGCATCCTTACACAACCCTTTTGAATCTCCCAGACCATTTTGTTGACGACAAACATACCCTGAAACCCATCTAAAGCCTATTGCCCCTACTGACATCGGCATCAAGGCCCATTGCCCCTACCGACGTTGGCAGCCTAACCGATGTTGGCAACATTGAAAAATTGATGACGAAAGACTAACTAGCATCGGTGACTGTGAGAGGTAGATTGTAGGAATCAGGTACACATTATCTAATTCTCTTCTTTAGCCTTTCATTATCTCTCTTTTTATCAACACTCTTTTGTCAAATAAGTGGACTGTCATCCCTTAAGAAAGTCTTTGCACTTTTGGGGCCGAGCTTTGCTTGGCAGTCCACCATATATCTATCTAACATTTTCTTTATTAAAGTCTTTCTTATCTATAGGTGTCATCCTCCATAGCCAAAGAGGAGCTCCTTCAATCATTTGGATATGGTGCGCAACTTCATCTTGGTATCATCTAACCCCTGACCATTTAACTTTAGTTTCTTATTTCTTCTGAATGTAAAAAGGTGAAAATGAGTTAGAAACAATATAGGGTACTCATGACCCAAAAAAACCTCTTAGTATCTTATCTTGACCTAGGATATAAGTGATATACCCACTATTTTATATTATAGATGAGACACTCCTAGCCAGAAAACCCTATAGACCAAATAGAATAAATGAGAAAACATGTAGTGGGAGAGACCAAAGATTCATGGAGACACTATGTGATGGTATGTGAGGTTAATTTGAATTTTAACCAATGGGAGTAAGCATATATATTACTTATATCACTTAAAGTGGTCAAAAACTCACTTGACACAATCTAGACCTATCAGGCTTAATTATAGACCTAAGTACTCAAGACAACCACCTTAACTTCTAGGATAAAGTGATCTTTCTAACCTAGTTAAGGGAATTTATAGGTAAGTAAAATACTGGTAAGACTAAATGGATTTTACAGAACCATCACAAAAATGCCATTTTTGGCCTAAAAACACCTTAAGGGTACTCAGACTACTCTCTCAAGCTCGATAGGACAATTTTACTTACTCACACCTATATGGATAATGTATATGGGAGATAAGGAGATAAGGATAGTTGAAGGGGGTCCTACCTCCATACCTTTTGGAATTTTTTTAGAGTTTGGACTTCAAAGTATTATGAATCAATGTTAAGAGTCTAAACCATCTAAAACCCTCCCAAACCCTTAGTTTTGACCTGATAGGGAAAACATGAAAGGAAATTATTACATAAGGAGTAATTTAGATTGGTAAGTGTTTTAATATTTCTCAAGACTCTCTCAATATCCTCACTCACCAATTGGTCCATATAAACACTATACAAAATAGTACAAAACATGGTTTTTTTAATAATATTTTGGGTATTTTATAGGTATAGATGATATTTTAAGGATAAGGATCATTGGGGAAGGTAAATTGGGACCTAATATAAATCTAACTATTCATTTATCACTTCAAAAAATCACACAAACATTTCTAATAACTCATTAACTTTAGGCAATCTATGGTAAAAAATGAGCAAAGAGAATGACTACCAAGTGAGAGAAGGAAAAGTTGGTTTTTGGACCCTTTTAAGGTCTGATTCATGGATTAAAAGGTAAATTTACTCTTTATAGGTGTCATATAATCATTTACATGAATTTATTTGAACAACTAAAGGCCATTTTGATGACAAATATGAAGACAAACCTATAAGGCTAGTGATGGTGATTGCACATGGTGAGAAAAAGTGTACATAAAAAGGCCATGAGTTAAGGACACATTATGATTTTTTTTTTGAATGTTTCTATGCTTAATTGATATTGTACATGTTTCATCTCTTCCTATTCTAGTTTTGAATAGTCAAAATATGCCTAGTCATGAAGGTAGTTTCAAGAAGGCAATTAAAGAGACCCTATGCTAGTTTTGGGGAGTTTGATGTTCCTGATGGACACTTATCCAAGAAGACCTTTCATGTTTTATTTAATACATAATTATATTTTAAATATAAATATCTCTCTCATCTTGAAACTTTTTCTTGTGACCTTTGAGCTTCATTATTTTCTCTCCTCTCACACATTCTATAAATACAAGCCATTTTGGCTCTTGTATGGGAATTCCACACTTGGTATGGTGAATACCTACTAGTTTGATATTGTAATTTTATTTTAAAATAATATAATAAATATATATTTTATTTCATAAACTATCTTTTCAAAGTGTGTGAAGATATGTATAGTGAATAGTCAAGTGATTGATATCTATCCTTGTTTTCTCTCATCCTTCCATGTTTGATGCAAGTTGTTTCACTCTAATAGGTCACATGAAGTTTTTTAAAGTGCATGGGTATACTTAAAAGTGTAAAATTATCCTTAGTATCTATAATTTATCTATATTTCACTTAAATTGAGTATCTTCCATGCATATCACCTCCATGTTTGAAATACTAATGTTAGAGCAATTCAGGATTCTAAGACTAGTGGTATATGTCATGCATATTAGTGAAAGAGTATGGTAGCATAGTGGAGATATTTTTAGTGTATAAGCCCACTATATTATCTTAATTTCATGTCTAATTATATCTCTTTTCATATAATAAATTAGTTAATGTAGGTGATAAACATTAAAGGATCAATCTAGGGAACTAACACTTAAACCTAGAGGTCTACCTCTACTATAAGCAACCCACAAGCCTAGAGGTATTCCAATGTTTCCAAAATATTAGAGTAGGGTTTAAAAACATCCTCTAGAGTGAGATATTTTGTTACAATAGTAATATCAACTATAAAATTAATAAACCCATTAAATTTTAGAACATAATTGTTTGTCAATCAAAAGATACAATCACTTCAATATGATGGGTTTGTAAAAAAATGATTTATTTATTGCCAAAATACCTAAAACATGAAGTTATAAGGTAAAAAATACTCACAAATAAATATTTTTAAAAATGATATATATTTTTTTTCATATTTTTTAATTTATTTTTCTTAATAAAATCAACTTACTAAAATTAGAGATGATACAAGGTTTAAAGAGGAATACTTATGATAGAATTTGTGCACCATTTATATAGCAAAGTAGGAACTCCTTTCTAGCTAGTAAGGACTACTATAACACAAGAGATAGCTTGGAAAATATTGTATTAATAAGATAGATGAGTGGATTGCCTGATACAAAATTAGTCTCAGGAAGTGGTACACTTCCTTAGAGGGATGCTAATACACTATTTTATGCGATCAAGTGGATAATATAATGATGATATATAATTTGAAAAGGTATTATAATAAAAGGAAAAAAATTAATCTACAACATATATATTATCAAATCATTCATTCCAATATGTTATAGATAAATCCTCTTTTTCTTGAATTACTTCTAGTTGTTTAGTGATGGCTTTTGAGTTGGGGCAAAGATGATCATGTAAAGTCCTAACTCAAAGGAGATGTCACTTTGATCAATAAATAAAGGGTGATAAAATATGATTAAGTCATGGATTTAAATCATATCATGTATAATTACATATAATGTCATCTATAAACAATAATGCATGATTTTAAGATTTAGAAACAACACATTAGAATCACTTAGGACTACTAAACTACTCTTAGATTATAGATAGCAATAAAAACACAAAGATCAATGCCAATTATCTCAATATTGGTATTGATTATGTAATCTATGTATATATATATGAGGAATCATCATCAATCCTAATAGTGGATGCTAAAAAAATAGGATGGTGCCTAAATGAGGGCTCTAATAGATTGTAAATAACTTAGGGATTGGTTACTGATTATCTAGACAGACTTAGAGTAGTAAAAAATTTTAAGAATATAATATAGTAATTAAAATGAAATAAAATAGATAACATACTTACCTCTAAAAATGCTTCATGTGCTACAAATAAATATCTCATTGATAGGGATGTGATTGGCCTTTGATTGAGTGAGGATAGGCTGAGACAGGGGTGGCATTCTTCTATAGTATTGTAGAGTAATTTCTTTAGCATTTTGGTGTGTAAATTTAGGATCCTTTAGCTTGAGGATGGATTGAGTATAAATCAATGTCAATCCTAATAATATCAATAATTATTATGTGGATTGGTGTCGATCTAGTCCAAGTTTAACCTATTTATTCTAATAAATCCAAATCATGGGATTAAACTTAGTCTAAGGTTGTTTTTAATGAGACTCAGTTATGGAGAAGTTATTAAGGAGTTAAAACAACTTACATCTAATAAACTTTAGGGATATTTTAATATATTAGGTATGGTTAATTAGATATCTAAGTAAAAAGGTAATTAATAATAATATTTATGCAATGTAAGATGGTAAATGGTAAAACTATATTAATTAGCATAAAAAGGATGGGGAAGGGGTAAGACACATTTATTCATAATAAAATGGTGTAAATTCATAGTGTTTAAATTTTTCCATTTTTTTTTGAGTGATTTATGATAACTTGTTGTGAAACAAAAACTAGAATGGGTCTAATGCCCCAGGTTTATATGAGGAGGTATCCCCCCTTAAACTAGGAGCCAACAAAGGATGATGAGGTAGAGTCAGGTTTAAAAATGAGGTGGTAATGGATAAGGTATATGTCAAATGAGTGTCAAATATGCAAGGATAAAAATGAAGTACAATGTTGTACTAAAAAAATATAGGATATCTAAATAAGAATGCCCCAAGGTAAACAAGTAATGAACTACCACAACTATGAACGTGAGGGTGCTATCAAAGAAAATCAAGAGGGAAAAGGCTAGGGTGGGATAACCAAAGCGTATAATGTGCTTGGTATATGTATGATACTTAGGGAAATTTATCTCTAAATGAGGTATATTTTTATGATCCATAGGGGATAGATGTTGAAATGAATATAGACCTCTCAAAAGATGTGGGACCATCAAGGGGTCTATGTCCACAAACCAATAATTATAGGTAATAAAGGATAGGATAGTTGTAACAAAAAATAACTTAAATAACCTTAACATAGGACTATAAGGATGTAATTTTTAAAAAAATAGTGTAAGGAAGCAAAAATGAACCAAATCAACGTCGATCTAATAGATCGATATTGATTAGGAGATAATCGATATCAATTGCAAAAAAATTAATGTCAATAGTAAAGGGCTATAAATAAGATATAAAATGGCTTTGGTGCTCATTTTTCAATCAAGAATATGTGAGATAAATCCAAAAAAATTACATCTATCAACATGTTTGAGTAAAATAAACACAATGAAAGGTAATGGGAGTGGTCGATGGCAATGATGATCACATGACAAGGTAGGCGTAAATTTTTTTAATTTTTTTTTTTTTTAAATTTTTATCTACTCTTAGTTAGATTTTTACATTTATTAGGGTTAATATGGGTATAAATTGATATATATTAGATTTATATTGATTCCATTATGGTCAATCATTAACCAATAATAGATAGATGCCAATCAAACAATCAACGATGATCAAGAACCAATTGGTATTGATTCATAGGTAGCAAATAAAACTTGATGGATAGGATTAGTGGCTAGGAAACTAAATAAATTTGGGGGGTTGATGGGATTGTAGGCATGCATACTACTGACCATGCATGATTGAGTACCAACATTATCTGATAGATTGCAATAGGTGATGGGAGATGCAAATAAGAGCATCTTGAGGTGATAAGATTAGGAATACTACACAACTATCACCAAGTACATCGAGAACAAATTCTATTTGTGGCCTTATTGGAATGATGGTATCCATCTATAAAGACATTATATATTCTAACTAGAGAGATGATATTGAATCTAGAAGACATTGATAAGATACTATAGTTGCTGGTATAGGGAATAAAGATTATGCTAGTAGATGAGAGAGGAAAGGAAACAACATTTAAATGATTACATGGAGATGATGTTGTAGATATTGTATTTAAAGTGGAAGGCTTAATCTTTAAGGTTCCATATTATTAGAACTAGGATGGGAGATAGGTGATCACTATGATGATGTTGGTCATGTCCTATTATGTTTTACTTGACTCTAGTAGAGGGAGATTATCATGAATCTTGATAGGTGTGATATTAGACATGTGTGAGCATAGAAAAATATTTTTTTGGGATCTTACACTACTTACATAGATATATAAGGAGCTATAGGGATGGAGGACACAATGATATTATGGACTAAATGTTACCTATGTTCTACAATGTTGGGCTTACGAGCACATCTGAGTAATGCATCCACTAGGGCTACTATGGATGGGATGGAATTGATTTGCATTTAGTGTTGGATTTTTATGATGGATAGATGAGTTTTACCATCAATATGGAGACATGATATTTATCATCTTAGAGTACTATATATAGGTTTTGGATGAGCTAGAGGAGGATGAGGAGATATGGAGGCCATAAACTAGATTTATAGCATGGTTAGGGATGGATATGGAACTAATGGTGGGGTAAAAGGTTAGGTGATTATGAGGATAAAACATAGAGTATGTGGTTCTATTCTAGTTTAAGCATGTGTTAATATAGTTTGTGTTGTATTAAGATATTATTGAGGTACCCTAAGTATAAAGGAGGGATGAATCAAAGGGAAAACTAATTGAGGCATAAGTTATAGAGCTAGATCTATTTATGGAGGAGGAGATAGAGGGAGTAGATGTATATGATGCCAAAATGATATAGGTATAATTTTTATGGTGGGTGGACCAACATGGAGGGGGATAGGAGAGGGTAGCGCAGATGAGATGGGAGATGGTGGATGTGGAGGCCATAAAAAGAGATGGATCAGGGGATGTAGACATACATTTAGTGATATTAGAGAGGGATGTGGGCTAAGCATATCATTCTAGATTTTTATTTGAGTTGGGCCATGATGTAGAGGTCTATTAGAAAATCTATCTATATAAAAGGAAACATGAATCATGTATATTTTACCATCTATTCACCCCTGCATATCACATAGTTATGAACCATCTTTGCATTTTGATAGTCTTTCCTAGTCTTTGTTTCATCCCATAATGCACTTATATCTTGATATACTTTTAAATTCTTTAGTATCTCTTCAAACCTTATATCTTATCTTGAACACCCTTGTTCTCTCTTATTCTCTCATCACCTTTCCATTTCTCTCAGTCTCAATATTCTAGTAATCCCTTCTTACTCCTTATTAGTCATACTTGATTCACACGTTCTCTTACCATTTCAATGATTAAAAGACTCAATAAATGAATAAATATTCTTGAGATATTTCATATGCCAATTCTAGTCTTTCTTTGATTTCTTAACAAACCCTAAATACCTTTTAATACACCTCTTACACTTTACACCACTTCTCTCACTTTGCCAGGATCCTTTATAGCCTTTTTTACACATTTTCTCTTGGTTTGGATATGTATAGTATTTTATTTGGAATATAAATATATTTTTTGTCTCCCTCTATCCTTTACTTTCCTTCCACAAAGTTTCATGCTCTAACTCAACCATTTGTCCCCTTTTCCTAGCCCTTCTTATACTCTTTTTAGGCCTATTAGGCCTCCTCTATCCTATTCCACACTCAGTCCTTTAAAACTATATGAATACATATAGAATCAAGTCAAAAATTAAACAATATAATATTAAACATATAAAACTAGAAAACTACAAATATTTAGTAGTTTTCATTGGCAAAAATGTCCTACAGATGAGTTTTGCTTCCAAAACCCTAGTTCAGGGTTTACAGGCTTTGTATGAACTCAAGAAGACATAAAACATTATTTTTATCTTCTAATACATTTTAAAACTAATATGTTCATTTATTGAATACTACCTATCCCCTATAAATTTTTTCTAAGAACTAGTTTTTCACATTCACCCTTCTGTTCAACATTTTTATGACATTCTTAGTCTCATTGTGAAAACAATAACAATTTGTAGGGTTTAAGGAACAAGAACGTGAGAATTTTACCTCCAATAATGATTTATAAACTCTATAAAATATTGAAAAATATCTATAACAATTCCACTCAACTTTTTGATCTAATTCCCACTCACTTTGTTACCTCTACTCCACATCCCTTAAGTTTTGTGTATTAATGTGCTCTCACATAAGAATGCTTATAGGACTATATTATCCCTCAAAGAAATAAGTATGAAATGATTAAATATAAATACATATCAAAATTAAATAATCACAAAAAAAATTACTAGTTCCACATCAAACACCAAAATCAAATCCTTATGCAGTCTTTCTCCAATAAACATTCAAAACACTATCTTTATTCATGTGTAAACATAGGAAAAATAGAGTTGTTATCTTTATGCACAAAAATTAAGGGTATCCACTAGATATTCCTTCAGTATTGAGCTCTCTCTTATTTAAATAAATTATGAACACTAACTCAAAAACCAAAACTTACATGTTTTATATCAAACATAACTAATCTAACTACCTTAGCAACCTTCCAATAGTCACTAACAAACTAACTTCACTTTGGCACAAATATCTAAGTTTATTTATCCATATATTTGTGAATTGGATCCATGTATATACACATGGTGTCTTATATAAGTATCTCCCAATCATTGAACATCCTGATGATTCCTTCAAATCCTATTACAATACCTAATCTAGGAAAAAATATTCAAAAATTCAAAAATAGCAAAATGGCAAGAAAATGGAAACTTTAAATTTTTAGCCTATCCTAACACTCCTAAGAAATTTTAAAACATTCCAAGGTGTATGTAAAGAATCTTAAAACCATTATACTAAATATAAACATACTAATTGATCAGGAAATACTTGTTCAAACCAAAATTAATTAAATAACATCAAAATGAGTCATCCATTAAGGATGCTCCTGCATCAAACCACATATAGGATAGCTTGATAGAGTTATATGGGAACTATGATGCAATAAAATAGAGTTATTAAGAGGCATTCCAAGCATGGGACATGTATCACAAGTAGCATGAGATTCTCTGAGTATTAGCAGGGGATACAAGGGGAGCAATATCAAGATCCACTATAAGGGGAGGGGCATAGGGTAGGAAGATGGGGCCTCTAGGTAATATGAGTATGGATAGGTATTAGGTGTAGTGGTAAAGCTTAGATATTATGAATATATTATTATATAGCAATTTTTAGAGGTTCTTAGATATGCCTGTCACATAGTTATTCAATGTCAGACTTAATGATGGACATAAACTACCACAACTAACATGGGGAGTGTAACATAGGGGAGAGATAGGAGAGATGGGGGATGGGATGGAGGTGAGAGTGGAAGAGGTATAGTGGATATATGCTTGATCTAGATCCAGTTTAGTGAGTAGTCAGATCTATGGATAACTATTTGAATTGACTTTGTATATATATGGCAATTTTATGATGTACACCTGATTATATATATATATATATATATATATTCATGAGTGTTTGATGTACCACACATTTATTACATGATATTTTGTTATGCGATTATAGATCTATATTATTTGGATTTATGTTTAGATGGCACTTGAGTTTATTTATATGATATATATAAATGGTGTTTTCATGGATTATGATTTTTTTTAAATCATGTGATGTAGTTTTAAATTTTTATCTTAATTATGAGTTTATATGTATGTGTTTTAATGGATTTATGATGGATTATGGATTTTAAATTATGTGATAATTTATGACATATTCTAGATTCTATATTACATGGATGGTGTTTATATGGATTTTTGATTTTGATTATACTAAGTAGATTATATGGATGAGATTTTATATCATGGTTGATTATGTATTATGTTATGATTTTAAATGAATTTAAATGTTTGAAATTTATGGCTTCCATATAAACTAATCAAGGATGCATGACTCATAATTATCTTGGACCCTAACAAAAACTAGGCCTCCTATTGCTTTCACATATCTACCCTCTTATCCAATGTTAATGAAAATCTCTAACAATATCATGTCAACTAAATTCATGAATCTAAAAATCCCTAATAATATCATGTCAACTAAATTCATGAATCTTTGATTTGAAAAGGGGATTTATATGTTTAAAAGGAATGGAGGAAAAACTTAATTCTCTAAGAATACACTCACTTGTTTTATGTTTCTGAGTTGTTGAACCTTAAGTTAATCCATGGATATATGTAGATTTATCAATGCGAGAAGTCTACAAATTTATGAAAGCTGATTAATGTGGGAAGCTTTTGTGGGATATAATTTTGATTTTATATGATTTTTTTTCATGATTTGATTTTAACAGGAAATTGATGAATGCAATAAGTTTCCTAAATCATAGACACATATCCATCCTTCAAGGGAATACACACACACACACACACACACACACACACACACACACACACACACACACACACACACACACACACACACACACACACACACACACACACACACACACACACACACACACACACACACACACACACACACACACACAGAGCAGTTGTCTTTTGAGGGACCAGTTTGCCATTTTGATCTTTTCCTAATTTTGATAACAATTATCCTTCAAGGGATCAGTATACCATTTTGATATTTTCTTGATTTTATATCCCAAAATAACCTTTTTTCCATGGATTAGATTTAAGGCCACTTATGGTGTTTTCATAAACCACAAAACTAGACCATGTATTATTCTATTCGAACAAGATTTTAAGGTGAAGGACCTTAGAATGATGATTTAGAACTCTACTCTGTTTTGAGTGGAGCTAATCCATGAGAATATGCTATGACCAGAGCCAAGGTTTCATTTTTTTAGGATAAAATAGGTATACTACTAGAAATCCACATGATTATCTATCATTATCGGGTATGTTTAAAGATAGGGGATAAGAGAACTTAAGCTGACTAAATTTTGTAATAAGATTATTAATAGTAAAAATGATGAATAGGTTCACATTCTAGTATTTTATCAAGGGAGGACAAATGATATACCCTAGATCCATATTTATGAGTGATAATATAGGATCCAAGCCAATTCAGAACAAACTTTCATCATTTAATTATTTCCATTTTTGTGACATGTTAATTTTATTTAAGGACAAGGTCACCAATATTAAATTATTGTTATTTTAAATGTTGATTATATGCATTTTATACATTCTTGATATACATAAAGGTAATCAAGAATTATGGCTTGATGATCATCTAAAATTTCCAGCTATGCTAATCATTATTGATGATAATCTTCTTCAAAAATTATATCCTTAAGAGAGATTTGAAGGGAAGGAATTTGGACTTCTATGGGGAGAACTACTTTGGTTCCATAGACCAAAGAAAAAGGGGTATCCCATGTAAGTTTTCAACTACTAATTTGATAAGCTCACAAAGTAATAGGTATGACAAGATGTTAATCCTTTCTAGCCTCATTGACCATTTTGGATAACATCTTGATAAGGGTTTTTTATGATGCCTCATCTTGTCCATTGGCTTATGGATAATAAGGTGATGAGAAACTCAATGCCAAATGAATCACACAAATTTTGGACTTGTTTATTTTAAAAATATTTCCCATTATCAATAATGATTTTATGTAGGAAAATAAAATAACATATGATACAATGATTAATAAAATAACTAACCTTATCTACCTTGGTTAAAATAAGGGGAATGGCTTCCACCCATTTAGTGAAATATTTAGTGGCTATAATGATAAAGCTATATCACTAGGAAGATTTAGGATTAATTTGCCTATAAGGTCTAAACTCCATTTAGAGAAGGCCAAAAATCCTTGGCTACTTATAATGCCTGACTAGGGACGTGGGATAATTTGGCATGTTGTTGGCACTTCATGCATTTCTTGACATACTCACAACAGTCTTGATTCACAATGGGCTAATAGTAACCTAATCACACAATTTTCTTGGTGATAGTTAAACCACTAAAATAATTCCACATATTGCATCATGAATTCCTTTGATTATGAGATTTATCTCATAACTATGGAGATAATGGAGTAGATTACCATCGAACCCCCACTTATAAATCACACCCCCTAGTATTACATATTTGGTATTTTTCTACTGAAAAACATGCTTAGCATTTTTGGATAAATCTAAAGGAATGATACCTTTAGATAAATAATCAAATATGTGTGTTAACTACAAATCAAAAAGGTTTTATTCTATAACATAGATAGAAGGAAGATATATTTTGGTATGATAAGGTTGATTGAACTTGTGAATAAGGACAAACAATTTAGACTCCTATGAGGAAGATGGGATAAAGGAGGCCAAGGAAGCCATGGTATTAACAAACTTGTTGGTTGACTGAGGAATAGTCTAGATGACATAGTGGTTAAGGGTGGATAATAAATACTCTGATAATGTCTTATACCTTTATAATATACTATTATTTCATTGATATATGTTATTTATTTAATTGAATACCATTTAGGAACCCCCAAAAATACAAAGTAACTTAACACCTAGAGCCAAAGCTACTTAGAGATATATAATTAGGGCTTCATATTATATTATATTATTAGTAAACTCAAAATTAATATTGATATATAGGGGTATAGGAATTCCTTTAGGTGGTATTATAATAATCCCTAATCCCCTTCCACATCCAAATTTAGATCCATCAAAGAATAATGTCATCTGATATTTGATATCTCCTTGGGAAGTGGAGGCTATAGCCTCATCAATAAATTCATAGTTAGATGGTATATTATCACCAAGGGGTGCCTCAGCTAATTTATTAGCAATGATTCACCCATTAATTATCTTTTGTTTAAGGAACTTAAGATAAAACCTAGTGAGAAGCATAAGCCATATTGTCATTCATTGATTTTGATAAGGTTTTGAATGCATGAACTTAAGAGGATCAGTATTGGTAACCACATAGGTCTTATGATTAAGAAAATAATGGTGAAGCTTAAAATCTAGGAATACTAAGGTCAAAAATAGCTTTTCAATGTTTGTGTAATGAGTCTCATACTCAACCAAAGTGTGAATTGTGTAATAAACCACTTGTTCTCTATGTTTCTCATCTCGATGGGTAAGCATGGCACCTAAATCATGGTCTATAGTTGAGATATATAAGTAAAAAGGTTTATCCTTTCTTAGTGGAATAAGGATAGGGGGAGATAAGAGATACTTATTAAGAGTATCAAAGGCTTCTTAAAAAATTTAATGTCATAAAAACTAGGTGTATTTCTTAAGAAGGTGATGGAAGGGTTGGCATCAATATGATAATTACAAAATAAAGTGGCAAATAGACTGCAATTTCCCATATAAACTGTGAAGCTACTTAAGGTTAGAGGGAAGTGGTATATTTATAATGGATTTAATTTTAGTAGGGTTAACCTCAAATATTCAAAGGGAAATAATGAAACCCAAAATCTTTCCTAATAAAACCCCAAAGACACACTTTTTGGGGTTAAGACAAACCTAATATTTGATCAAATGAATAAAGATTTGTTGAAGAATAGATATGTGATCTTTATGAGACTTGGACTTACCAAAGAGATCATCCACATATTCTTCAGTGATTTTGTGAATTAAATCATGGAAAATATAGGTCATGGCATGTTGATAAGTTGTCCTTGCATTATTTAAACTAAAAGGCATGACCTTATATAAAAAAGTCCCATATGGAGTAATAAAAGAGGTTTTATGCTGATCTTATAGGGTGATAAAAATTGGAATATAACCAAAAAATAACATCCATGAGTGAAAAAATTTCATGTCCTACAATGAGATCCATGATCTAGTTGATATTAGGAAGGGGAAAATCATCTTTTGGACAAGTAATATTAAGATCATGAAAGTCTACAAAGGTGCAATCCCCCTATGGGATTTGTTATAGGTACTATGTTAGATACCCATTGAGGATAATCTATGGGTTAGATGAAGTTAATAGATAACAACCATTAAAATTCTTCCTTGACATAGAGTGATATGCAAAGATGCATTTTACAAGCCTTTTGATTTATTGGTTTAGATTCAAGAATGAAAATAATGTTATGGATGGCTATAATAGAGTTAATTTTGGGAATATCACTATAGGACCAAGAAAAGTCTTGGATATGATTATTAATGAATGTTGTGAAATCCTAGTGTTCTTGAGAGTCTAAGAATTGGCTCACTTTGATATTTCATGGGACCTCAAGCATCCCTATGTTAATATCAATTGTGACCTTGTTTAAAAGACTAGGAGACTTGAATGGTATGATATTCTTTATTTATGAATCTCCTGTCCCTAAATAAGTTAAAATAGATTCATCATCATGACACTTCATTGTATCGATTGAGAAGGAATATTCATTTATTAGGTTAGGTAAATCTAGGGGAATGGATATGGTTTTTTCATTGCTTCGATAAGTTAGCGATTTCAAGTGAATGGTGATAATAAAAAAAGGTAGGTAGGATGAAAATGGTGTCATCAATTTCCATATGGGAAATGAGAGGGGATGATGTAGTTATATCATCCATATCCATAGGGATATAAGGCATCAAAGCTCTATTACTATCAGCTTCAATAGCTTTCTTAAAACTAAGGTCATATTTCTCATACAAAATTTTAAGGTCATTTATCATAACCTCATGAGGTCTTTATTTATAATGTCCTAGGTCAAATCCTTTCCAAGTGCATCATTATAGATAGGTTTACTTGAAGTGTGGTTTGTCAAGAAAAGAAAAGTTGCACACGAATGGTTTGGTATGTGTTTGGCTTTCCCTACATAAAGGGGATTGGTAAATTCTTTAATAGATTAAGTGTGTTTGGAGGTGAGGAGGTCCAAAAGGGATAATATCTCCTAGGTTGGGTTGGCAAGTACACTGTTAGTTAGGGTATCCATATTTTTTAGAGGTTTATAATGTGATTATAATTAACAATTGATACTCCCCTATAGAGAGTTGTTGGAGTACCATGCCAAAAGAGTTTACATTAGGGATACAAAATGAAGATATAGTAGAGCTCACAGATGTTTCCCCAAAAAATAATGGATTTGAATTGTTTATGGGGATCAAAAAATCATTAGGATGATAAGTGAAGTTACACATCTTGAATGGATGTGGCTCTACTAGGACAACATGGATCTTACCTTTATGCTCAAATTTAAGACATCAATGCAAAGTGGAGGGAACATAATGCATAGTGCATATCCAAGGATGTCCTATTAGGATGTTATATTTAAGTCCCCCTATATCACATATAATAACTCTAGAAGGGTACATATACCTACTTAGATTGGGAGGATGATTTTACCTAATGTGGGGGTAACGATATCATTAAATTCTCATAAGATAACTAGAGATTGAGATACTATAGTTTCTGGTAATTGGAGTTGCCTAAAAACATGTGAGAGGAGATAATATTTATACTATCTCCATTGTCAATCATAACTTTTTTTATTCATGTTTGATTAACTTGGGCCTTAGTAAATAACTGTGGGTCATGATCACCAGGTTGTAATGGGAATATTTTATAATCATGAAATGTGATAGATGATGACTTCTACAAGGATCCAATGAAAGCTAACAGAGGTTGAGGTTCATCTAATTATATTTGGGTGGATTTTAAGGCCTCTATCAAAGCTTCACAATGTTGTAGATAATTTTAGATAAGTTCATATAAAGACATCTTAACAAGAAGTTGATAGAGTTATTTTAGAACTGATATCTACATCAACTCCAAGGAATTATTGTTATGTGCTTTCCCGAGAATATAAACCTTAGGTTTTGGGATAGGAATTGTAGGATTGTCTATATTAGGAGTGGGATCTTTCATAATATTCACCTTGGCTTTGTTGTGATTTTAGATTTTATGACCCTGTGTCTAGGATCAAGTGGCTATGTGTATTACATCTATTTGAAACAATGGTGGGTTTACTATGTTTCTAGAATCATCCAATTTTAAAGGGTTTAAAATGGGTTGATATTAGGTTTCATCAAAGGTTATATCTTCCTTTGAAGCTCATTTTGACCCTCTTGGTAATGTACTAGTTCTTACTATGGCTATGACTCTAGTAGTTTGACTATGAGGATAATCATGACCAAACTATTCTAGTAAAAGATCATCTTCTTCTAATAATTCATGTACAGTAGCTTTGAGTGCATTAAAATTTTTAGTATCATGCCCCGATATTTGGTGGTAAGTGCATTTCTTATTTTCCCTATACCATACTAGTTTTCTAGTATGGGGATTAACAAGCTTTATAGGTGGTAGGGTGATAAGGGAGATCCAAAGGAGTTGATCAAGAATCTTGGAATAATACCCCCATAATGGATCTTGGTTATATTTTTTGACCTTTTGAGGCATTGGCATGGAGACACACTTGTTTTCATGTCTTTATTCCTTGAATTGATTATTCAAATATTTCTTAGAGAGGGCATTTTATGCTTGGAATAAGACTTTACATCGAGATTTTGAGGGTAATAAGCATTTAGGAGATTATGTATTATCATTATTACTATGCAAAGATCATTTTATACTAGTATATGCTTCTTAGAAAAGGATTCCATAAATGTGGCTTTGAGTCTTACAAAAGGATGAGGTCCCAATATGGATGCTCTAGTTCAAATTGGTGGCAAAACCATTTTACCTTTTTAAATCTAGTCAGAAATAGTAAGGATATCTTATTTAGGGAGCTCAATTATTATTGATGGATGTTGTAAGGATTTACCTCATGATGATCCAAGGAATTTGTTTCTAATTACTAAAATATTTCCCCTAGTTTCTCTTTTTACAATATTTGGCTTGACCTGACCTATAAGGGATATGTAGACATCTCAAGAGGGAGTAATCTAGAGGGAATGGATATTGGATATGCCATGTAAAGTTTTAGAAGTGACTAAAGGGTTAACATGTGTATATTCTAGGATATCTAAATAAGTATCCTCCTTGATAGCTTTCTGATCCTTTATTTTTGGTTGATTTCCTTGGATAGTCTTAGGTAATATTTCCTCAAGAGGATCCAAAATAATAATATCCAAAAAACCTAAGTAAATATTAGGAATAAACCTAACCAATTTAGATGGTTTGAAACCATTTCTTGTAAGGAGATCTATGATCCTTGCTATTTTAGAAGGTGATTCGAAAGTATTACCAAATTCTTTAGGTAGAAGTTGATCATGGATTGTGCTTATCATATGGGTTTCATGATCTAAGGTGCTTATTGAGTTTGATTTTATGAAATTAGATGTAGATGGATGGTTGCCTAAATATATCTATGGATTTATTAGGAGTATTAGGATTATCTAACTATAATTCCCCTTAGTTGATAAAGTTTTGAACTAAAACTTTGAAGTAATGACACCTATTGACATCATAACCAAGAACATGATGATAGTTGTAGAATTAATTTTATTTGTACCAACTAGGCTTGGGGTGAGAATCATCAAGGGGTCTGACTAGAGGAAGTTTAATAATAGAAGATTTTTAGATATTGTCTAAAACATAAGCATACAATTCCCCTAAGGGTGTGTATTGTCAAGGAGGAAACCATGTTAAAGGTTTATGTGGTTGCATTTGGGAGGTATAGGGTTTGGATTGGATCTTTGTCTATGGAGGTGCTAAATTTAAGATAATAATGTTTGTTGTGCCCTTATTTTTGGCATTGTTAGTCCCTTTGGAGGGATCAAGTTTGAAGTTCTTATTACATAAATTTACCTTTCCTTCCTCTAAGGCTCATTTTTATAGTTTATGGGCCATGGAAAAGGCTTCATCGAAAGTCTTAAATGATTGTAATCATAATGTTGATGAGATATCTTTAGCACATAATCTCACAAAAAATTTAATTAATTCTATTGAGGAAGGGATAAATTAAGTTGGTTTATAAGACTTCACCACTTAGCCACAAAATTGATATTTATTTCATCATCAAACTGTCTAATGGAATAGAGGTTGATTATGGTCACTTTCCTTGAGATGTTAATGGAAAATCATTCTAAAAATATTTGTGCTAAGTGCCCAAAAGATAAAAAGGAGATTTTAGGGATAAATTTGTACCAATCTAAGGCTAGTCTAACTAATGACATGGGAAACATCCTTAGGAGGAGAGCATCATCAAGAACTATGAGATAACAAGAATGTCTAAATACTCTAATGTGTTTCTAATATCTTCTTTATTTTGAAATTTCATAAATTTAAAAATTTCCGATTATGAGGGATATGGTTTAATGGGGACAATTGGATTAATGTGTTCACTACAAATTTGCTCATATGTGAGCATATTTTTTTTATTGAAGGCAAAAGATTATAGATTCTCCACCCTATTCATAAGGATGTTCATAAGGTTAGGATGGGTATTATATTGAGGAATACCCCCTAAGGCATTTTGTTATGGGTGTTGATAGGTATGGAATGGAGTGAAAAAGGGTTGTGAAAATGGATAACCAACAGATGTGGTTATAATAGGTTGGGATGTAGCCACATAATATGTGATTTATAATAGTATATTTTATTGTGGGGATGAGTCAAGATAAGTGGATCCAAGCATTTGAGAGGGAGCTAGATATTGAGTAGTCAATGGGGTGTACTATTGAAGAGGATGACTTAGGGGAATCTTTTTTAAATGTTGGGTTTGAGGATTTGAATCTATGTTATTTTGGATAGGTGGGAAAATTATAAGGATTGAAATTACTAATTTCTGAGGTGAAGTAGTGGGTAGTGGAGTAAGTGTAATTTGATGTGTGGTAACATTTTGGGCTTGGGTAATGGTCAAAGAAAGCTCACTAGATACTAATGTGGGTGGATTATTTAAGGGTTATGATACGTTGGTATCAAAACCCATTGGAGGGGGATTTTTGAAAGAGGAAACCATAGCTACAGTATGTCCTTTAGGTCCCTCTAAGGGCATGCAAAAAATAAAACCAAAATATTGGGTTTGAGGGGAAACCAAAATATGTATAAATTAAGTACTAGTATAATGATTAAGGGCAATTGGATTACTATCCAATATACTAGCAAATTCAAGGTCACCCTATGTATAAAACTAGGGAATAGTTTTCCCCATGGATTTAGGAGAGGTAGGAGGGCTCGGTGTGTTCTCCATAGATGAAGATAAGGTAGGAGATTAGATTTGTTTTAGTGACTATTTTTGCATCAAATCCATATAGCACTGAAAATAAATAAATAAATGAAATGCAAAATCACACAATATTTTTTTGATTATCTCATATTAGTGAAATCAAATACACACAATACTAAATATACTTAAAAGTTTTTTAATTTTTAAGAGACTAAATTTAGAATGTGATATGGAGAAAAGTTAATGAGGGTACTAAGAAATGGTAATATAAATATGGTTTAAGGTTTTTTTTTTAAGGATGGGAACCTATATATACACAAATGTACATTGAGGCCTAATTCCATGTTGGAAGGAAGTACATGGCTTGGTATTAGGGCCTAGCCCCTCACTTCACACACCACAACAATAAGGGTGTCAGGTGCTTAGCCTTTATGCTTATTTGCCAAGATTTTATACTTGGCTAGTACACTGAGTCAATTTTCTCCTTGGTGATGAAATCCAAATGGGTCCACCTAGGTAGGAGAATGTTTTGATGTTTGTGATAAGATTACTATGGTTTTTGTTGTGTGAGAAAGTTTGATTATTATGATATATTGATCCACCTATATTAATCTATGTGGATTATCACAACATAAATAGGTATGAATGCAATTATTTTTAAACCTTAAAAAAGAAATAAATAATTTTAGATTTTTATTTTTTTTAATGAAAATAAACAATCAAGAAAAATGCAACCAATGAATGATTTTCACAATGAAAATAATAAGAGCAACAAGTCCTTAGGGGTCCCACCCGAGTATGCCAAAATGTTTTAGTATTTTTTTTTAATAAATAAAATTAACTTAATAAAAATAGATATGATACAGGGTTTAAAGAGGAATAACTATGATGGGGGATGCACACCATTGATCCAACGAAGTAGGAACTCTTTTTTGGCTAGGAAGGATTACCTACACATAAGAGACAACTTGGAAAAGATTGGATTATTAAGATATATGAGTGGACTACTTGATATAAAATTAGTTCTAGGAAGTGGTGCACTTCCTTAGAGGGATGTTAGTCCACTATTTTACGCAATCAAGTAGATAATATAATGATAAAAATTATAATAAAGTATGTGATAAGGTATGGTACTAAAATGAAACAAATTAATCTACTGTATAGATATTATCAAAGCATTCATTCCAATAGGCTATAGTTAAATATTCTTGTTCTTGAATTACTTATAGTTTTTCAATGATGATTTATAGAGTTGGGGAAAATATGATCGTGCAAATTCCTAACTCAAAGGAGATTTCACTTTTATCGACAAATAATGGGTGAGAAACTATGGGTAAGTCATGGATTAAAATCATGTCAGGTATAATGCCAAGCAATTTTATCTATAGATAATAATGTATGATTTTAAGACTTAGACATAAAAAATAGAATCCCTTAGGAATGCTAAACTAGCATTGGGTTACAGATGGATATAAAAACATAGAGATTGATTCCAATTATCTAAGGATCAGTACCAATTATATAATTAATGTCAATCTATACAAAGAATCATCATCAATCCTAATAGTATATGTTGAAAACTTGGGATGGGGCCTAAAAGAGGGATCTAATAGATTCTAAATGGCTTAGGGACTGGTTACTAATTATCTAAATAGACTTAGTGTAGTAAATAAGATTTAATCAAATAATACAATAATTATAATGCACTCAAATAGACATCATACTTACCTCTAAAATTGCATCATGTGTTGTAGATAAATATCTCATTGATAGGGATGTACTTGACCTTTGAATAAGTGAGGATAGGCTAAGATAGGGGTGGCATTCTTTAAAAGTGTTCTAAATAAATTTATTCAATGTTTTTGTGTGCAAATTAAATATCCTTTATCCTAAGGATGGACTAAGTATCAATTGACATCAATCCTAATATGATTGATGATGATGGGGATCAATGTTGATCCAGTCTAAGTTTACCCTGTTTGTTCCAACAACTCCAAATCATGGGATTAAATTTAGTCTAAGGTTATTTTTAATGAGGCTCAATTATGGAGATGTTTTTAATGAGTTAAAATAACTCACCTCTAATAAACTTAGGGATATTTTACTAGATTTAGTTATAGTTAATTAATTATCTAGGTAAAAAGATTATTAATTATATTAATTATGTAATGTAAGATGGTAAATGGTAAAACTATTTTAACTACATTAAAAAGGATGGGGAAGGGGTAAGACACATTTATTTATAATAAAAGGGTGTAAATTTGTAGTGTCTACAAGATTTGAAAACAATTCAAAATTATTTCAAAAAAGACTTGCACAACACTCAAGATGAACGTTAAAATGATCATATCTCTAATACCATAGTATAAATATTACTAAAGATAAAATTAAAAATTTAATAAATATTAAGGAGTGATGTTACATTGGATTAAACATATACCACAAAGTTGAGGTGAATTTGAAAAGTGGGGAAACCATCAAACATTGAAAAACCCCACACTAGTATTAAAAGCTTACAACAAGAATCTCCAATTACAATAGCATAAATAAGTTAGGATAAGAATGTAACTATGTCAATAAATCATCAAAGATGCAAGAACAATACTAGATCCATAAGAATGTTGTGTTGTAACAAGTGTTGAATAAAGGGATAAGAGAGCTATTTACAAAGAGATAAGATAGAAAGGAAGTTACAAGTGTAAGTTCTAGCATGTGTGTCATGTGTCCTTAATCATCTTATAGGTTAAGAGGATGTGTGTGCCATGTGGGGAGAGAGGAGTTACATGCAAGTAACTCAAAATCCTACAAGTGGACAAGAGAAGTGAGTGACACCTTAAAACGCTATAATAAAGTACATTTATAAATATAATAAATTTTCACACTCAAGACTTAGAATAAGCCTAAAAACCTATAGGAAGGACCTAAATAAACCTAATTATCCAACAAAAGTGAACCTTAGAGATGTTAAGAGGATAATTAGAAGGTGATCATACCCAAAATATAGTGTAAATATGAGTTGTGCTAAGGCTATAAGGATCACTAAATCTCAATTGCACAACTTAAATGTATTCATAATCTAAAAAATATATCTAATTTCACCTATTTTAAGTGGTATAACCTTATTAAATTATAAAAGGAAAGTAGTACTAGGTCTATCAAGGTTATTGAATATTTATCACACTACTTAAGGGAGCCAAGTACTCTAGATAGATAAAAACTCAATCAATGCATCTTGGTAAGGTCAATGCATAAATGTATATATAATTTGAATATGTATATGTTATATTGGTGAATTTTCATGGCATATTCACCTATAAGGTGTCTCAAGCTAAAGTATCTATCAAAATGTAATATCTTATATGTAAACTATGTATAATATCCATCATAAATCCAAAAAAGTTATGTTAAATCTATGAAAATAAATGCCAAATGTATAATATTTTGATCCAAGTGTTTATTTGAGTCATGTAAATTATATCAATTTTTTAACTCTACCTACTGTGTATGTGGACTCATGTCTCTATGACATGCCTCCACTGATATGCCCCCCTTTTGAGGTGAGGGGAATGCTATATAATTGTCACCTTATCTCAAAAGGATAAAAAATCAATGATTTATATGTATCAATAGTGTAATAAAAAATTATATATTGGAATCATGTTTAAATATATATATCAATGAATCTCATAATATCCATAAATAACAAGCCTTAAGATGCATTATATGGATCATGAAAACATCTAAAATTAACAAACACAAGCTCACTAAATAATTAAGTGCACACAAAAGATCACTCAATGTTACACAAAAAAGTGGTCTAAAGAGACCACATACATGGGACATGTTCAAATGTCACACACTCAAAGGTAAGGACATGTAAAAATGTCCACACACCAAATAAATAACACTCAGTGGCATTGGGGCCAAAAAATAAGGAACATGTTCAAATGTTCCAAAATCTAACCATTTAATAAAACAAGTTGTACACTTAATTAAACCATGTAAGAATATGAATAAGTGAAATATAAGTAACTAGCATAGGCATATCTTACTAGTTTATTATTACATGTGTTAGCAAAATGTCTTGTAGAAAAACATATCTAGCACATTGTATAAGATATAAGCATGAGTATAGACATGTGTAAGTGTTGGTATATAAACTAAACATGATAATGTAAAGTGATCATAAAATAATAGAACCTGTATCAGTCATGATCAATAAAAGTAGATGCCCCTAGCATAGTGTGTCATGTGGGTAAAGGAAAGGTTCAACATTTGTATGTGCATGTATCTCACATATGTACCCATGAAACATATGGAAAGGAAATGATATACTATCTAGTAACATAAAGTAAAAACATATGCAAAATCTATTAAACATATAAATTCTAAAAAAATGTATTTTTTATTTATTTAAATGTTTTCATATTTTCTTGATTTTTTAATGATTGTTTGGATATTTTGAATTTATGAATGAGAAGGTTAGATGATGACCCATCTAAGGGATGATATAGGGTGCTCTAGGATTTTAATGAGGTACCACAAACTAGTCATGCTACCAAAGATCATGTATATGTGTCTAATATGAAAATATTAAATTTATAATACTCTGCCTATGCCTCATAAGAATATGTGGTCATGAAGTAGTAGTAGTCCACTATATATCTATGATGAAACAACCTCTATATTATCAATAACTTAGGAAATGGGTTTTCATTTTTATTACCATTTTTCTCAATATTACCTTTAAATTACCCTTTCTCTCTTGATTAACCTTAATAGGTTATATAACTAATTATCTTGTAATAAACTTCTCTTGTTTTAATGGATGTTCATATTGAATTCTTGAAACTATGATTACCCTATTGGTATGGATGTACTTGAGACATCTATTCACTATGGAGGGAATTATGTAAAGCTTATGAATCCAAGGTTGTCCCAATAACACATCAAATACTCTAGTATGTGGTATAACTAGTTTTTTTAGTCAAATGTGCTGGACCAACCTGTAAAGGTAAATCAATCTCACAAAAAACTATTATATTTTCCCATCAAAATATTTGACCATCTTGGTCAAAGGGTATAAATCATCATGTGTATATCTCAAATATATGAGTAATGTCATGGTGTATACATTGTCACTAGAATCATTATCAACTATAATATTGTATATAAGTTGATGATCAATAAGTGCTCTAATAAACAATGAGTGAAGATCTAATGCATCATCCATAATTTCATTGTCATCAAATGAAATAGAAGAAATATTAACCATAAGAGGTATCTCACTTGTAAGTGTGCCAATAATCCTATCTAATTAGTGCCCATAATGTGGTGGAGGAGGATGTGCATTATATACCATTTGCACTTAAATACATACCTATTTATGATTATTTTCTTTGTGAACATATATTAAAAGAAACTTAGTTGACATTGACAATACTATTATTGACATTTATTCTTTAATTTTATTAATTCAATGTTTGAGGTAAAAAAATAGGAGAAAATACATGCAAACAATGCAAAATTACTCTTCAAAATTAACTATTTACCACTCACTTTTAGATAAGAAGAAATAAAATAATAGAAGTCATTCACAAATTAAGTTATTAAGAAGAAAGAGTAGTTTATATTTATATGGATTTTGCACAAATAAGGCAACTTAGATATAAAAGTGTATAATTAGGATTTCTTGGAACAATTATAAATGTTCCTATTGATTTTGATCATCTTAAAAAATGTTTTCCAAAAACTTCTAAATGAAAATCAAACAATTGTAAATAAAGGAAACTAAAATTGGAATATGAAAATGCATATGTAAGAGGAAACATTATACCTGTGTCATGAATGAATTAACCAAACTTTTAAAAAAGCCATTGTATATGCAAGAGAAAGTCACCATTGAAAATGATTGGCAACATATGCTTGAAAATGAAATTAGCCAAACAACAAATGCTATTTACAACATAGAAGACATTAATCATAGTCCAATTGAAATTGAAACACAACTAATTACAAAATCAATTGTACATGGATTTAAAATTTCAATAAAATAATTTGAACAAAACATTATTGAAACTGCATCCTCTAAAGATTTTAAACCATTAGGTATTTTCAAGATAAGTTTTTAGAAGAAATAAACTTTTCAACTCTATACTATGGTTATAGTCACCTCGGTGATATGAAAAACAAATTTTCCTATAAAAAAATAGTAAAATGAAAATTTTAACATGAAACAAATGACATTACAACTCATATTACAAATCATTTTTTCAAAACCATTAAAATTATCATAGAACAAGTTTCATGTTGTGCATAGATATGCATATAAAAAGGTGAATTGAAAGGGGAAAAAATAATGCAAAATATGTTAAAAGAAAATCAAACATAAAAAAATTCTAAAATATCCAATAGGTTTCAAATATTTAAAAATCATTTGAATATTTCTTGACTATTTAGGAAACACAAAGAAAAACATATCTGCAATGATAAAGCAATTAGGGCCACTAACATTTTTTGTTACATTAACAAGTGCAAAAAATTTATTGAAGCCATTATGAAATGCATTATAAAATATAACTCAAAATAGTATAATGAAAATATATATCAAAATTACATTTACACCATACTAAGAAAAAATCTAATGATTTGTAGTCATTATTTCAATCATAAGATGAATGCATTTAAGAAGATGATGATTCAAACCAAACAATAATTTGGTGATGTTTTAGATTAATTTTTTGTAACATAATTTTAAAATAGATAGCATAAACACATTAATTTTATCCTTTGTATATATGATGCACCTATATATGGCTATTTTTCAAATGGTGAAATTGAAGCATTTATTGATAAATAAATATCTTACAATTCATCATTGCTTGATGAAAAATTGACAAAAATACAAACTATATACACCCAAATTTGGTCAACCAAACACAAATATTATGTATTTTATGACTTTTATATTTATAATATCCTAACACTAAATTAATATCCCACTAACACATGTTGTCCTAGTCGTATGTCTGTTTCTTTCACAATAATTTCACTATATTTGCTGAAAATTTTGTCTTCTATATCAATCCTTATCTGAATCATAGTGATCCATAGTATTTTTTCTCTTCCATTCTAATTTTTCCTTGTTTATAGAAAATAGCACCCTAATTGGACTATATCTCTTTGTTGGATTATTTAAAATAACCACTCTTACTCAACACACGTTTCAAGACTCTATTTGATGTTGTTTCTTTTGGGTCTCTTTTTACAAGTGTTTTAACCTTTTTTGAATTAGTAAGAATGTAAATAGGTTTTTATAATTCAAAATTTGGAGTCCCATATTTAAAAGTTTCCTTAAGGCATTTTTCATCTATCACTTATTAAGTTTCACTAACACAATAAAGAAAATCATACTACAACAAGTAAAATCCTTGCATTTATCTAAAGCTTATACAGATCACATCTAGATTCCATGCTTTAACAAAGAAGAGGGCCTAGGAAAAGATAATTTATATATACATCACATATGATCTAGTCAGATGTACAACTTAGAGGGAGAAATACATCAACCTAAGGTCCCTATTTGGGGCTATGTAGGCAATGCTTAATTCAATTGAGTTTTGAGGTAGCTCAATTTCCATTTCCCCATTTTTTCCACACATTGTATTTAATCTTTGTTTGCTTATTATGTGTAGGACTTCACTAGAGTTTTAAAGTAAAATAGGTGAAAACACATACTATATTATATTATTTGACTTATGTGATAGGTTGAAACTCATATATAGGTAGATTCACACAAAACCCCATATTAGACTTTTGTTACGGAAGCAACCTAGACAACTATGATTCATAAGGAAAGCATAGTAGAGCACTCCAATCCAAATCCATCAATATTTTCCTAGATGTACACAAAAGTCACACAATCAAGTTAAATATTGTCTCAGTTAACCTTAGATTCTTACACAGTTTTTTAAAGTATGCATTTTATAGAAAAATATAAGTTGTTCATTCTTACCTATAATTTTTAATCAAAACCCTAGTTATTTTATATCATTTATTACAAAAAATGCATTCTTGAATTCCTATTTGAATCTTCATTTACTTTATTTAGTTGTTTTTCATATTAATATTAATTTAAATTAATCACTAATTCGATAAAACATATTGGTTAACCCGTTTTATTTATTGAACATACCCAAACTCTAGATTTATCCCTAGAGTTTCCTTCATCAAATTTCTCTTCTTAGGGTTTCAAATTAAATTATGATTTTCATATTATGTTACATTATATTAACATTAATCTTCCTTTATGCTCTTATTTTAATCTTTTTTTCTGGAAAATTTAAAATGACTAATAACCACCTCTTCCCCCTCATCCTATTGATGAATTCATAGGAATTCCTTATAATTACAATAAAGAATGGACAAATTACCAAATTTGTGTACTAGATACCAATAATGAACATGAATATATATATATATATAATTATGATGATGTTTATTATTATCATGATGGTAATGATTAATATTATGAAAGTTATGATCAAAATGTTCAAGAAAGTAGTGTAGATGCATGTTATTCTCATACTTTTTATTAAACTTCTATTCCAATTCAGCAAAAAGAAATTAAAAATATACTTCTAAAAGAATATTTTATTGGTGATGAATTATTTTCTTCCTCAATTTTCATTTTTTTTTCTATGTATCTTTTAAAAATTGCACAATATAAAGCAAAGAAGGTCAAAATTCCATTACATGAAGAAAATGATAATGTTGCATCTTAAAAATTACATCCTAATTAAAATAATATTAATTGTACATATGATATTTTTAAAAATAAGGTTAAATATGCACATGCATCTCTTATAATTTTTTATTTTGATAGTCAAACTATTATTATTTAAAATTATCATAATGCAATTAGTATTTTTGTTCAATGTGATAATACCAAACAAGGTATAAAATGAAACTATTTCTCTTTCTTGCTCTTTATAGATGCTTAAATATGGATTTATATGTTAAACTAGTCTTGTACACTTGAAAAATATATCTCAAGGCTCTACCTTTTAGTTTGACCTTCCTTGTAACCAAAATGCTTACACTCACGACTTCATCGAGTCTAATTACTTACTTCTTAGTCTAAACCAAATTATTATGGTTATCTAGATCAATTGTAACTACATAACACCTAAAATATGATATATATCCTTCAAAGTCAGTTTTAGAATCTCAACATCTTTCCTTCAACTAGGAAGTTACAGTCAAACTAGAACAATAGTGTCAACACAACTTTCCTAACTCTAACATATGTTTCCTTACCTTACAAATAGTCAAATTTTAAAATATTTGGAAGTATATGGGCTAGCCTAAGAATGCCATTAACCCTTCCACAAGGAATATTTTCAAAACATTTAGCATAAATATGATTAAAATCATAGTCATTTTTCATCTATAAAACATCTTAAAATTACCAAGCAATCACACATTCAAGATCAATATATAAATAACACAACTAAGCTATTCTATCCTATTCATACATACATACATATATATATATATATATATATATATATATATATATATATATATATATATATATATATATCAAGCATAAGATCAATCATATTACAAGACTAGAGCACTCAAAAGACAACCCATGAGATATATTTATCAAATCATTATATGCATTATCATAGTGTATTACACCATTATGCACACACATTCCCACACATAGGAAAGAACTACATATGTTTGAGTACCTCCTTAGAGTACTAGTTATGTAGGTAGTGATCATTGATAGAGGGGTTTTTATGTCAATGTGATATTGTGAGCCCACTAACCTAATTTTTAGTAATTTAACCTAACCTAAAGTGTAGAGCCAGGGTTTTAACTATAAAAATCATCAACTATGCATGAGATCTAGATACATTAGATTAAAGGTGGAAAAAAACCTATAAATATATAGATAGTCACATCTTGATACAATGAACTTTTTGTACAAGATAGTTGCACTGATATTGAGACAATAACATAGATGTAAGTGTCCATAGGGTGAAAAATGTCTAGGCAACCATAAAGAATATTTATATAAAATCTAGTTCTTGAACATCAAACAACCTATTTACACATTTATACATCTCAGATCTATCTACGCATCATTACATAAGCTAAGTATTATTTCTTCTTCATGATTATGCAATTAAAATATTGTTTAGCATTGTAATTTTTATATTTAGTACTTTCCTAATTCAATATTGAAATATAATATCATAAAAAAATTATATAGTTGGCCTACTTTTAGGAATAGGTTATCTCACTCTTGAATATCCTATTCCTCCCAACCATTAATCCAAAAAAGGGTTAAATTTTTAGTGAACCCATCATTTGAGTCTTCCTATAAAATCTTATTGTGCCCTAGGATTTTTTATGATTTTTTATATATTTATGAATTTGTAAAAATTTATTTCAAAAAACAAATTATTTTCACAATTCAAAGAAATAAACTATGTTTAGCTAAATTCTTACATATTGAAGGTTTTACTTTGTCAATCACATCATGATAATCATTTATTATTACATTTCATGGATGATGAAATTAATCAAAACTTTTCTTACATATAACCAACAAATTGGTACAAATAAAATGATAAAGATGCAACAAAACACACATCTAACACCTCTTTATAATGTTTATTGCAATATTATTGAACATATATCTAGTTTTAATAGGTACTAATGAGCATGTGCTAATAGGTACTAATGAGCATGTGCTACGGTCCCTCTCTTATTATTCACCCATAACTTATATTATATTCTAAGGGTCCATGCTATCACTACATGAAAAGGAAAAGGTGCTCAACCTATTCAACTATCTTCTAATCTACAACATGATCCTCTTAAGACTAGGCTCGTGATCAAATATAAAGGGTATGGTATGAATGAATAATTAAGTAAAAACTAATCTAAGATATCAATTCTTGTAATTTTGAAATAATAAACTAATTACAAAGATATTTTATATGTAGCCTTACATGAAAACCAAGTACAAATTGATATTGAACTAGATTATTTTGCATATATCATGCAATATCTTAAAACAATGTCAAACTCATAAGTTTTGACCGCATAAATTTACCCTCATAGAACATTTTTGTTCAAGATTTGCCTCTATTCATACAACTCAATACTCACAATAAGGGAATTAAAGGATTACTAATTGATAATGGATCATGTCTAAATATTATTAGTATATAATATTTTCAAATATTACATATTAATCGAGATGTTCTTAAAAAATTAGACATACATATCAAAGGATTTGATAATTCATGTAGTCCACGTATTGGTTAGATCATATTAGATGTGACATTGGGGCCAAAAACAATACAAACTACTTTTCATAATGTATCAATCATTAAATTATTACTTACTTTTAGGTAGACCTTAGATACATCTTATGGAAGTTATACCATCTACATTACACATATGTAAAATTAAAACAGATGGGACATTATGGACTATGCTTACCAATGATTTATTCCTATTAATAACATAGCTACTTATGAAACATGTCAATCAAGTAAAATCGAGAATGCCACTCAATATATTCATAAAGTGATAACATCCCAAGTACATATGGATAAGTATATAGATAAGAATATAAAACAAATTCCTTTATAAGAGGAAGCAATATTGTCACAATCACAAGAAAATAAAACATTTGAGCTACCTTTAATGGTAAATTCTAAACCAAAATATGGAAACATTTTAGATTAATATGACAGTGATGATTAACTCCCTCATGATATGATTGATGAAAAGCTATACACTCTTAGCTTTGATTCCCTTGAGAATCTATCACACAATCTATTCACACCTATAGCCCTAGTACATATAAGTTAAATTCATCATTAGAGGATAAAAAAACAATTATAAATAAGGGAAAGGAAAAAATCACCGATGAACATATGAATACTTGTATACTATTCATCCCTCTTGGTTTTAAGCTTTAAGTCAACCTTATAAAAGTAAAATGCAAATCCACCATGTGAACAATGTGGAGTGCTCTCATAAGAATCCACAATAGATATTATAGATCTTAAAAAAATAATATGTTCTACATATAATTATTTCAATGTTACTTGAGCATAATATGATATATTTACCTCATGTTCCACATGTAATACTTTGCCTATGTCTCATAAGAATACATTGTTGTGAATTAGTAGCACTCAACTATATATCTCTGATGTAACAACCTTTCTAATATTGATCACTTAGGAAAGGGGTTTTATATTTCTTACCTTTTTGATTGGGATTACCTTTCACTTACCATTTTGCTCTTTATTAACCTTAATAGGCTGTATTATTAATTATCTTGGAATAAACTTCTCTTGGTGTAATGGATATTCATATTGAATTCCTAAAATTGTTATTACCCTATTGGCATAGATGTACTTGAGACATCTATGCACTATCAAGGTCATTGCATAAAGATTATAATTCCAAGGTTTTCCAACATATTAAATACTCTTATATGTGGTATAACTAATTTTTTTGGTCATGTGTGCTTGACCAACCTATAAAGGTAAATCAATCTCACCAAAAACCTATTATATTTTCCCATCAAAATCTTTGACTATCTTGACATATCTATTTAATACCAAAGGATCCTCCTTTAGAGTTAATAAAATTCATAGAAACTATTAATTTAACTTTACAACATGATATGAAAAAGGTTTTAGTTGGAGACTTTAACATTGACACAATGCAAAATAAAATATTACAACAACATCTATGCCAATATATGTAAAATCATAATTGGGTTCTTTTCCTAAGTATAACAACAAAAAATTTAAGAACCATGATAAACCACTTTTTGACAAATATCAATGTAAAAAATATACATTTCAATTTATTTCATGCATATTGGACTAATCACAATGCAATTTTCATTGCATTTACTCTTGACAAATAAAGAAGAAACTTTATGAATATATTATACAAATCAAATTGGAAATGTACTTATATGACAAATACAAAATGCCAAAAAAAATCAACAAAAATAACAAACAAAAAGGTATGAAATAATTTTATTTAAATTATCAATGTCTATATATATTTCAATTATGTGCATGATGTACATTCAAGCAGGAAAGTTCACTAAAAATTTTCATAATTGTAATGCTAATTATTTTTTATTGAGAATTCACTTCAACAAACATGAAATGAAGTATTGAAACAAAACATGTAGATATGGAATGAAACAGATGGTCAAATACATATACATTTATAAATCTACTATTTCCTTGCCATTTTCACATTAAATGTAAACAAAGTTTAATTTTAAAATCAGTTATAGGGAAAAAAAATTAACATGCTAATAATAATTGATAACATTAAAAATAACAATAGTGGAAAAGTTTTTTAAGCAGATATCCTTGTCACGTATAAAATAATGCTCGATAGGCAAGGGAAAAGGGAACTTATATGAGTTGTTAGATGGTAAAATTGAAATGACAATAACTCTAAATGTAGCAGACATGCTGATCAAAATCCATAAAGACAACCTTCTTCTAAACAAGGTAATATATGTCACAAATTTTTATATTTATCTAAAAAGTGACTATGACAATGGTGATTTTGAATCCATACTATTAGTAAATGAAGCTACTAAAATAGAACCCATTTATTGAGTTTGTTCAGATCATATGTATATTCCAAACTTGATATTTCAAAAACTTATGAAAATGAATAAACACTACATATCTAGTAATATAACAGCCATTTGCACATCTACATATAAAATGGGTAAATAAATTATTGTGGACATAACATATGGGAATTAGCTAGCCAAAAAATAAAAAATAAGTTCATGTTATGCCTGTTAGCCTATAGTGTATATATGGATATGTGTGGACAACTTGTGGCTTGCATACCTTTCATATTATCTCATTTCATTTCTCTATGTTCTTATTATGGTTAGCCTATGGAATAACCATGGCTAAGTAGAGTATATATAGGACGTAGTTGTCAGTATTTTATCATCATATTTTAAATTCTACTCTTAGTACATTATTTTAGAGGTTTCCCCCTCAAAGTAGCTCAATCATAATTATCAAGTATTTTTCTCTTTTGCCAAGTATTATTATGGATTTGATTATTTACTATTAATTATGTGATATAATATTCCATTATTGTAAAACATCTAAGTAATTTCATTACAAGTGGTATCAAGGAATCAATTTTAGAACATTTTAGTGGCATTATTTTTTGGATCTAGTGTTGTGGAAATCAAATGAGTTGAAGGATCGAAAAAACATAACTTATGATTTGGGAAGAATTTAAATTTTTTTCCACCATGGTATTTTTATGATAGGTAATTGAGGGTTGATGGGTCCCTCAACCATATATTAATAAAATAAATAAATATTACAAGAAAATATGATAAAAATGATAACCAAACCTGAAAACTAAAGATAACCTACACCACACCTAATAAAAACTATCCCAAAGGGCTAATCTCCCCAAACATGAAACCTAAAGAGTACCGACAAGACATCTTAAAAGATAAATCCTAGTACAATAACCAAAGACCAAGAAAAATTGAAGATGACAACCAATAATGAAAAGAAAATAAAGAAATGGGTAGCCACTAACCAACCTCCTACTATCCATTGATGCCATTAGCCAAAGGGGACCACCACCAGTCCCACCATCACCCATATCCTACAACATGTTTCCAACTTTAGGAACCCCAACACCATGACTATGCCATCATCCATACTACCTAGTATGTTTACTAGTCAAACCATTTGTAGAACCACCTCCCTTCACCACCACCATTTTCCACATGTAAGTATGATGTCTACCCACCTGCCTCCTCCCAAAATTAATTCCCAACCCTAGCACCATTGCAATAATTTATATTTGGGCCCACATAGGGATAGATGCTACCTACTACTACATGAGAGGGTCTACCCCTCTCACTTAAGGGGTGTGTTGAGGGATGGAAGTATTTGTTCTAGATAATTGAGTCATAAATTTTACTACTAAAACCAAATGTGACACCTTCCCTACACTCAATGAAACCAACATTGATGCCATATGTGTATTAAAAGTATTAAAATCTAGAATTTGTAATAGACTTCTTGAAAGTCCATGGATTCAAATTTAATCCTAATTAAATTCCACATACTCTAGGAGGTTATAGAACTGGTCTTCTAAGTCCCTAGAAGCATGAATGGTGATTGACCCTTGAAAATATTCTCTAAATAAAAGTAGAGAGTGTTGATCCCCTAACACAAAGTCACTCACAACTGCCTCCAACTCTACTTTGAAGTGTGGGTGGATATTCCTTACCAAAATTACTAGTGTAACACCCTTATCCTTTGAATCCACGAGCAAAATTTCCCATGAAAACTGACAAGATCATCATTCACTTTCATTCAACATGACATCTTCAAAAATACCAAGCTAATGATTTACTTAATTACTCAGATAACACTCCTAGATTGTAGGATAAACACTTTCTTCAACTGACCACCTATCACACTACCATCAACCTCCATTTATCTCTTAGTAACCTTAATTTGAAACAAAGGCTCACTCAATGTAATATGTAACATATGTTCCATGATTTAAAACTATTTCTACTAATTGTCCATAATAACCTATTACCAACACAATTATCAAGATCCCCTAATACACATAGACATAAAGGATAATTACCATCATAATCAATAATCATAACAAGCATGGGAGTAATTAAACATGAGAATGGGAAATAAATCCATCCCATCTAATGATGGTCTCTTTCCTTAAATCATAATCATAAACACAACACCCAAATCCTAGCCTCTATAAAGTGATGGGACTTGTCATTTCTTCCATCCAATCACTCCAATCATTATCGATGATAGTTTATTCAACCTATGTTATTCCCCTATGCATTGAGTCATCAACAACAAAATTAGCTTCTTTAAAGAATTGCCTAGCTTCTGAATCATTGAGTAAATCCAAAATGTCCCACACTTAACTAAGGATGTTATTGACATTCCATGAACCAACCTTTCTATTACACAATGCTTAGATTATTACCATCAAATATCTCTCAATCATTACGTGATTGATAATTCATGATTATAAGGAATTTTTTTCTTGTTAGTATGAAATCAAAATTGAATGCATAAAAAATTAAAACCCAAGCAAATTTCCTCATATTGGGAAAGGATAAAGAAGAGATAAATAACCATAAAGAAGATAAGCAATATAATTTGCCTTCCATTTGAATCTCTTTATCTTACTAGCAAATAGTTTGTTTGGCCTGGGTGAATAGCTTGGAATATTCACCAATGTCATAACATCATTCTTGCAACATCTCCCCTTGCGATATTCATGTTTTGATTAAGTAATGAAGGAATGTGTGATGCTTTTGTTATATTTTGGTAGAGTAAGTTTGCACAAAAAATGTTTATTAGAGTGGAAGGTGACACATCTATTTATAGATTTTCCAAAATGATTTCAACATTTAGATGATAATCTAGATGTGTGGTTGAGGTTCAATTCAATTTGGATAGTAAATAAAATTAATATTTAGGATATAATTTGTATTAATTGAGAATGGGTTGCATTTATAATATTTGTTTGCATTTATGTTGATATTTTCCAATTTTTAACAACTTGGCTTGTGATTTCATGATGACGACATGATGAGGACATTTATTGAATTTTTGAATTTACATATTAGAACCAATTCCCATGGATTTTATATTTATACATTTGATTTATTTTTATTAGCTAATTAATCCTAATCAACTTTTGTGTCATTTATGAAAATTTGACATTTTATTATTGTGCCACTTAGTCAAGAATGTCACTTGAAAAATAAAAATTTGAATTAGGATGAATCAGATAAAGGTGTTGATTTAATATGATGTGTTGCCCTTATTATGGATATTCCAATGTGTTTCAGAATATACACATAAAGTGTGTAAATGAATTTGAGTGTTTCAGTGGTTTTTGACCTGATTTATGCATTATTATAGAAAGTCACTCTGATTTTAAATTTTGATACAAAAGTGAAATGGAGTGTGTATAATTTATCCTATTTTAAAGGGTGTTATAATACATAGATGAAGAAATAGATTTTTAAATAATGAAAAATCATTAAAATTATCTTATAATGATTGAATAATTATGTAGTCACATTTTGCCTATTCTTTTTCAATTTACTAAAAAAAGTTTGCAATGATGCCCCAAACAATGTTTATGATGCTTAGGAGGCCCCTCGAGGGAGTGGATAAAAAATTTGTTTGATAGACAAGCCATTGAAAGGAATAAATAACATAAAGGATCCATAAATAGGCCTCTTGAATAGAAGAATGAGGATTAACCCATGGATAAAATTAAGCCAATCGAGCTAATGCTTACACACTTTGATTTCCAATGATAAAGAATAATTATTTGCACCATTAGGGAAGACTTTGGAAGGATGCATCCCAATATACTCAACTACATGTTTTGACTTTCCCCAAAGAGGGTGAAATTAGTGAGAGGGTGGATAATTTATTTGTTGGTCTCAAAGAGGTAGGATTGATTAATTGAAAAATTGCTTTGCCCCATTAGGGCAGATTTGATAATGATTAGACTAATTAATTTGATTAATTTATTGATTGGAAATCATATCTCTAGGATTTAACCTATTTCATGGATTAAGGATGATATGAATGATGCAAACATAAGTGTAATGGTATAATGACTTAATGAAGAAGCCATAAAAAAACTAGGCACACATGATGCATAAATATTGAAGTAATAATGATTGATTTGATTAAAAAAATATGAATTGTCATGATTTTTTCAACCTTAATTAACAAGTGTGAGAGATTGATAAATGGTAAATATGAAGATATCAATAAGAATGAGAATAAGGGTACATGAGCGGACCTTATAAATTTCATGTGACTGAGCATTACCCACATAGTCCAAATGGAGCTCAGGCCATTGTATTTCTACAAGAAGGGAGAAAAGTGATATGAAATGATGATCTAATACTGATAAATGTTAAAGAGGGAGAATATGATGTGATGTGGTTAGATATGAAACAAATTATTTGATTTAATAATATATGATTTTGAAGGCGATAAAACTACAATTGGAGAACACTATATATATAAGCCTCAAGCACTTGATTTTTTATGTAGCACACTACTATAGACCATGATATATAACCTAGTGTAGACACTATTTATAAATTATATAACACCTTAGTCTTATACACTTGGAAAATAGATATCATGGATGTACCTTCAACTTATAGATTTTTCCTACTGCTAAAAATCTTGCATACACTATCTCCCTATGCGTAATTACTTTTTATTAGTTTGACTAATGTTATTATAATGACTTAGACCTTCTATCTTGCCAATAATGTTATAAAATTATTTATCCCCCTTTTTTATAAGTTTTAGACGTACACCTATTTTATAACTACCTAGACACTTGCATCTTAGTCAGACACCTACATCGATGCAAGTGTCCTGTCCCAATGCAAGTGTCTAGTGCCGAAAAGTCATCCAATTTTTAAGTGAAACATATTCCTATGGCTGGCCTAAGTGATTTAATGTGAGATATTGTACAAAGGGATTGGTATAAATATAAGATCAACCCTTATTCATTTCTAACCTAGAAGGAACCTAACACAAACCTAGTAACTCACAAGATAACTTACCGAAAGCACTCAATCGAGCACTCAAGTGGGTAAAGCTTACCTTTTTTCTCTTAGTTGCATATTAGTCATAGGTAGAAAATATATACAAGTCTAAAGTATTTAAGGAGCATTCTATGAGGCACATTTTCTAAGTTACAAGCTAGGTCATTGTTGTATTTTCTTATCACAAATTGCATGATTCAAACATAAGGAAACACATAAGGGAGAATATATAAATCTAAGATACTCTTTAGATTATTGGATATATAGGAAACACTCATTGATAAAGTGGTATTTTTGGAATATTGACATCGTGTGCCCACCAACCCATTTTCCCACACCCACTATGAAGAATAACTAGGTTTTTATCATTAGACAAGGGTTGATAGTCTACAGCCTAGAACTACATGCTTTAGATCAAAGATGATACAAAACCTAGAAGCATTTAGGTGGTCACATATAGTTTCAATAAGTATTCTATAATGTATACCTATGTATGATCCAAACATTAGCATTTACCTAGCCATCCTAGGTCCACATAATTATCCATAAATATAGAAGTCAAATTTCCAAAATATGGTGATTATTCTAGAATCTAGTTACAATCTAATTTATAACTATTTCCAGATCTAGATATGTATTAACATCAAAACCAACTAATTATCTTGTTTCCATTATCACTAAAATATTAAGCATAGTTATACTTTATATCTTTAGTATCTTATCATAATAAATTCAGTATATGTTTTATCTGAGTTTCACAAATAATTGGCCTATTTTAGAGATAGATACTATCCTTGTGCCCTAGGATATATCTACCCCTTTAACCCTATATTCCCCTTAATATGGATCTTAGGGTTAAAAATTTGGTAAACCCAACCTTTCATCTACAAAACCCAAGATATTTATTTAAGGTTTATTGATTCTATGTTTCTGATTTATGATTTAACAAGATTTTACAAGTTAACAATTAGATCTCATTTTCTATCCATATGTTCAATATGGATGCACATGTAACTCATATTATGTTGTAATATGTAGTTTTAACAATAGTCTACTATTGTACTATGCTAATCTAGTGGACCATCCAAATAAATAAGTAGATCTGTCAATATAATGAGAGGCTTTTGGAGAAAAAAACACTTAATATCATTCCATAATTCTTTTTAAAATGTTATAGAGTCAGTTTCCAAATGTCAATATGTATGCTCATAACCATTTGTTCCACCTAGATATTATTTGAGTGATATTTACCATCCCACACCCATTATTTTCTCATGGATTATATAGTATTTTGTTGTCCAAGATATTACTACTCGAAAAGGCAAAGGTATTCAACCTAATCCACTACCTGTCAATATACAAATGGTACCTCCTAAGCCAAATATTGTAATCAAATCTAAGGGATATGATCTTGTTGAATAATCAAGAAAAACACATGCTAATATTTACATCCTTGAACTTATAAATTAATCTACTATCTATAAGTATATTCTATATGAAACATTACATGAAACTCGAGTTTTAAGTGACATTGATCCATTTTACTTTGTAGATATCAAAAATAATGAAAATACAATAACCTTTGATCCAATAGAGTTACCATTTTATGTTATTAACCAAGAGTTAAATTTGTTCATACAAGTACTTATGCATAATAAGGGTATGAAAAGGGTGTTCATTGATAATGGACTGGGATTAAACATTTATAAAACAAATTTCCTAAACACCATGGGTATTAGCACCAACCATATACAAAAATTAATGATACATATCAATGGATTTGATAATTCACATAACCCTCCAATTATCCAAATAAATTTATATATAACATCGAGGATAAAAATGGTTCCAACCACATTTCATGGAATGTAAAAATAACTACATTATAATTTACTTTTGGATAGACCTTGGATACACACAATTAAGGTTGTCCCATCTAATTTACATCAATGTGTAAAATTCATACATGATGAGACTTATTAATGATGCCTAGTAATGATAAGACCTTCAAATTATATAGAAATATACATTTTGATAAAGAGGACATTCCTATGGTAGTACCACCTATATAATGTATTCATCTTGAGAATATCTAAACTTTAAAGTGGCTGAGTCAAGTATGATGGCTCCATTATCTCTAAATATAGATAAGATAAACACTATAGTTCACATAGATGCACCTAAATAACAAGAACCTATACCAAAAAAATAAATGATACAAAAATTACAAGTACCTCCAATATTTGAGCTTCCTTTAAAGGTCAACACTGAGCATAAAGATGGCCAAATTTCAAATTCTTATGATAATGATGATCATCTATCCCATGATATGGTATATGGGACATTGTGAAAACTTAATTTTGATCCACTTGAGTATATTCACATAACCTATTTGAACCTATAGGTCCCAATACACAAAATCTAAACTCACCTATAGAGGATACAAAACCAGATTAAGATAAGGGAAAATAAAAAATGAAATATGAACATGTAAATACTTATTATTCCATATAACCCTCTTAACTTCACACATTAATTCAACCATACAAGGGTCAAATGTAGATACATCATGTAAATAATGTGGAGGTCCTCATAAGATTCTATTGATGCCTCTAATTATCTCACATGTTCTCTTAGTGTTTAAAGAACACTTCTCATTTTATAATTCTAAGAATTTAGAGCATGAGTAGTAGGTTTTGGTAATCTAGTTACCTATGGTGAAATAGGGGCAGGGAAAATTAAAATGGTCCATAAATTTATATTAATTGGTGGTTGGGAGCCACTGTGGTCCTTAATCTATGCAAATTTTGAAGTATCTATATTTATGTTAGTGAATTATGATCATAATTCTAAACTAAATGAATATTTATAATGGGATCTAAAATGGAGCGATTCAATAAAAAAAATCAAACAGAAGGGTAGGGTAAAAATAAAGTATGTGATTTATGATCTTTGCCTCAAACATCAAGGCAAGGTTTTACTTTCAATTGGATATGAATTTAACCAATATATAATGTGAAGTATCATATGCTCAAATCCCACCATACACTAGGCAAACATCTGAGGAAAACATGAAATAATACAAGTATGAACTCACTTTGCCTTAAAGGTTTACTACGACATTCAAATAGTATTTGCACATCCTAATGCATAGCAAATAAAATAAAGAAAAGTCTAAGAACATTCAACTAATGTAGCATCAACACAAATTAACAACCCTATATGAAAGATGCACATTTAGAAATCATAGAAACCATTCAAATTCAAGGCTTAAAACAAGCAATTGAGAGATAAGCCATGCAATAACTGATACAAACAAATTTGGACAAATTTTTTAGTATTCCTTGCTTATATTAATTTCTCAAAAGTATACAAGTTTTAGCTCAAAACTCCCTCCCTTTACATAATGGTAATATTGCCTTTCATAGAAGACAAAGTGGTATATCGATCAGTCATAAGATGAGAAATGTATAAGAGGTAAGGAAAACTATCCTTTTTACAAGGTTATAGAATACATTCTCTTTTCCAAAGCAGACTGACCTATAGGCAAATGTGTTAGCAAACTAGCACATTCCTCTACAAAAATAATATTCTACCTTTTGAATATTATAATGTTTCTTACAAAGTGGAAAATTGTTAGTTAGCTAGTGGGTCATATGTTGAAGAGCTCCCCTTTTGTTCTTAAAGGATCTCATGGCATTTTCATGCTACTAATAAACTATCCTCAAGTTTATAGTTGGATCCAATAGGCACTCATCCTCATAGTCTACCAAGTCATCAAAATATATATCATTCCTAGCCATTACTTCTTTGATACTTCTAGCCTCATCAATTTTATCCTTTATACTTGAGATCACTTCCATGATCCTACTATTATCAACTTCAAACTAGCCTTGAATTTTGCTGATGACTTCTTACATAACCAAAGTGACCCTATTCTTATACTCATCATCTCCAATGATGTCTAAGGAGCTAAGTGTGGAAGGTGTGGTAAGCATGGTGCCAAGAAGATGTTCAATTCTACTTATCAATTCTTCATCATCAATGACTTTATTTAAAATCTTTAACCATGTGTTCAAACTCTATATCTTGTCAACAATTATTTCCATAATTGAGTTTAGATGGCCTAAGCTAATGGTCTTGAACCTATGAATCTAGTCCTCAACTTGTATGTTGATCAACTCTTTCATTTTGTCCCTTGACCTTTGCCATTGGGCTAATAAACCTTTGGTTACTTCATCCTAGTGAGATAAAGGACCATGTCTTGTCTTCATTTCTTTCAAGGTTTTAAAAATGTCATAGAAATATGCTTCAAACATATTTATAATCTCTTTTATAATTAACAAGATAACCTGTGTCTTCAAGTTCTCCTTCTACTTATACAAGTTTTCAATCTTTTGGTATAGGCCTTTGATGCCTGATTTTAGTTGGGCTAAGTGGGCACTAGCCAGTCCAACTATATCCTCATGAATTGGGTTTTCACTAGTCCTTTATCCTCCAATGGGAGTTAAACTAATAAATGGTTCAACCTTCTAAAATGTGAACTCCTCACTTATGACCATGGTTTTCTTAGTGATTACCCTATCTAATCTAGTTGTTTTTAGATTAAAATGCACACTAACTATTGAATATATGATCTTTGGGTGTTTAAGGAACTCAATTCATGTGCTTATTGAAGCTCTAGGGGTTGCTACCTAAGTACCACCTAACCCTCATGTGGCAATTATTCTTATTTCATTATATCTAATATCCATGGCTTGACCTCATCATGAACATCAATATGGACTATTTGGGTCAAGGCCCATAAATGTTGCAATGTTGGGATCTTCTAGATTTTCCCATAAATGAACCATTCATTGATGACTATCCCATGAATGGCATATTCATCACTAAACAAGTTAACTTCACTCATAGGGTGAGCGATAGTTTGCATTTTTTATTTTCAGCTAGAACCAATGCCAATTCAACCTTCTTCTTATGTAAGGGTATAACTAGAACCAAGTCCAAAGTAACATCCTTTCTCCTATCATATTCTACTTCTTCAATCTCAACTTAGGGTTCCTCAGCTTATTCTTTCTCTCATCTGACCCATATGCTTTAGCAAGCACCTTAAGTGCATCTTCCACTCTTTCATTATGGGCTAGTGTAATCATGTAAATATATTGTATTGGTGACTTTGGTCCATCTAACTAAGTTGAGGATGATGGCCCTTCACCAAGTTTCTCTTCTAATTTCTCTTTCCTAGGTACCTATGTCAATTGTGCCTAGGGTTGTTATAGTGGTTGCTCTGGAGGGGGCCTAGAAGAAGGTCTAGGCAATAAATGGTACTGCAAGTGTCTCATTTACCATATCTTTCCAAGTTTCTTATCTCTAGTTAGTTGGGGTTCAAGCTTGATGTTGTGCTTCTTTAAATTGGCTAGTACATCTATGAAATTGGTGGCCTTAATGTACATAATATCATAGAAACCAAGTCTATGTTCATAAGGATAGTTCCTTATTTTCTCCTTCAAATTCTTAGTGACCCTATAATGATGGTCCCATGGCCTCCATTAATCTATTTGTAAGTTGAAGGAGTCTTTATGTTTGGTAATGACATTCACATGTTCCTAATTCTAGAGCATAATCCTTCTGATGGTCAATGAAAAAGGGTGAAGGAGGCCCTTCTTTTTTTGTTTTCAAACCCCATCTATACCATTGAGGAGTTGGTATGCCAACTATTTTTTTGCCAATTTTGTTGGCATATGGACTAGTAGTTTGAGGGGTTGAACTAAGGTTCCTTCTATTCTTATTACTATGCAGTCTAGATATAACTAGATGTTCCTAATCAACTCCATATAATTCTTGATGAGTGGTTTTACTCTCTCCATAGATATCCCTATGATAACTTCCACCAAAGATGGATATATGCAATCATAGAATAATTGTATGGTGTGCCAGTATTTGAAAATGTGCAGCTTGGAATAATGGTGAGAGACAATATGTCTCCCATCGAGTGACCAATTCTTAATGTCTAAGATCTTGGTGGTGGCCAAAAGTGCATCTAGAATATAGGACATCATGTAAAAATGGTTACTTATTTTCCTCTTTATGGTTGTTAAATATGATTTCAAATGGATGTTAATCATCTCACCCAATGGGGGAATGAGTCCCTTCTCTACCATGAAGTAGACATAGGGCACCCAGATCTTATCAATATGTGTGGTGGATGAGGTTCTAGATAACCTATTCAGCAAGGTCATAATTATCCTAATCCCCTCCCTAAATTGGAAAATTTGGATTTTTCCTATGGGGTCCTAGATTACTTAGTTCCTAATAAGTAGTCATGGGGCTTGGATTGAGTTTAAGTTATGCTTCCTAGTCCACTCCCTAATGGTGGGAAAGTCTATCTGGGGCTTATATAGTTTGTAATAACCTTCAAAAGTAAGGGGAGAAATATATGATATTTCCTTAAAACCATGATCATGAACTATCCATTCTTTCTTAGTTTTATAATCCTTAAAAATAGGAGCAAGGACATCAATGCAATGTAGTACCTCAAGCTTTACAACAACATAGTGGAGGCTAGTCATCTAGATGGAGACTAGGTTATTGTATCTCCATAGGATTGTATCATTCTTCTATTCCTCCTTGGTGATGGCCTACATCTCCTCAATATTCCAAAAGATCTCAGACTAGTTCATATTCCTAGTGTTTAATGTTGTAGTATCCAGGTCCGTATCCTTAAAGATTCTTCCCTCATTATCTAAGGTCAAGTATAACTCTATCTCATCCTTTTGTTATTGCCTTTAAGCCAACATGATTATGAAATTTTCAAATAATTATTAATGGTTCTTCAAGTAGCTACTAGATTAATTTATTCTTACTCAAATTATAATTGAACTCTTTTGGCTTGACTGTGATTAATTCAATTTCAAATTAGGGATTTTTATGTAGAAACTAGGGATTTTTGCATATTTAATGGCAATGTTAGCTCAGAATTAGGTTAATTCATGTTTTATATTTGATTGAGACCCTTCACTTTATACCTTTACCTTTTTAAGCAAATAAAATCTTTAATTATGTCATTTTGTACTTGTGTGGCACCTACGTGGCATCTATTTGGCAAATTTTGTGGCATTTTTCATAAATGTCTTAAAGGAACTAGCCATTGTCTTTTGAAAATCCAAATTTTCCTTTGTGCCATTGGATCCTTGATCAAGGATCAATGTAGACCATGATCATGATCATGATACTTGATCTGTATTGGTCATTTTATGTTTAGCCCTATGGTTGTGTCACTTGGTACATTTGTGGGTCTTCTAAGCTCTGTATTCTCTGTAGTGAATGCATGCTTACCATGTGTCGATCTTGTAATCACCTAGGGTCTCATTGAATAGTTTCCTTTGATTATAATCCATCTAATTAATTAGTCTCATTTAAGCATGGACCATTGATCACTATCTAAGTAGATACATGTCATAGGCCTGATAGATCAAAGGCTTTAGATCTATTAGATCTCCTTCATGTCATTAGATCATCCTTTGTGATGAAATGAGAGTTGTCAATCCTACAAGGAGCATGAAATTTAATTATCATTGAGACATAGGAAGGGACGAAGGCTAAATGTTTTGGGTTAAAGTCTATTTTGTATTAATAAACAGGACATAGACTTTAGGTTAAAATATTTTAAGCTATGTTTTTAGAGCACATATAAAGGGCCCTGAATAATAAAATGACCAAATGCTATATTTTAACATAGGGGTTTATTGTATTAATAAACATGGTAAAACCTTAGGTTAAAATCATAGGGACCTCCTCTAGCCTAAGGTTTATTGCATTAAAATAAATGCAATTGGAACCTTAGGAAATATAATTATATCAAGGTTATGTCTACAAATATTTAAACCACAAGATCATTTTATCATTAAAGTTAAAAAACCCTAAGTATTTTATTTCCAAAGGGGGGTCCCATTTATTTATACTACAAAAAATAATACTTAGCCATTTTTTAAAGCATATCCTCATGTCTTAGTAATATATTTTATGAGCTTAAATTTGATGACCTCATGAACGCCAATGACAGCCTCATGGGTGTCAAATGATGGTCACAAGAAAATCAAAGTTAAGTTCATGAATAATTGGGTTTGATGAGCTTAAATTTGGTGGTCTCATAGACATCAATGATGACATCATGGGCATCAAATGATGGTCACAAAAATGTCAATTTTAAGCTCATGAAGTCCCTTTGGTCCATATATCTTGGATTTAATATGTTGCAGCTGATCATCAAGTCTCAACCAAGTATGGACTATCGATTAAGATCTAGGTTGATACACTCCATTAGTTCTTGTAATCATAAAGGGAGATCAAGTTAACTCATGACCATGTCATAAAAATTAAACTAAGATAAAAGCCTAAGGTTTATAAGCATAATAAAATAAGCCCTTTCAAATATTATAGTTATATCCTAAGGTTCCATTGTATTGAAAAAATACAATGAACCTTAGGATAAAAACTTAGGTTAAGTCCAAATTTTAAAGTGGGACCCCTTTTTAAGATCAAACATGGGAGTGTCACATGGTGACTCTGTGGGCCTTCTTAGCTCTTGAATTTTCAATGTTGCATTTGCTCCTTTGGATCCACTCTGTATGAGTACCTCCAGACCTTTGATCTTGATCTTGATTAATCTTGTATAGTAAAAGGGGATCTATTTAAACTTAAAGATGATATCAGACCATTTGATCATCGGTCTTACTCAAGCATAGATCATTAATCATGATCCTAGTGATCATGTAGGATTGGTCTAATAGATTAAGGCTTCTAAGTATGTCAAGATAATTACACTCCATTAGATCTTTCTTCATGATGAAGTGAGAGCCATTAGATCTACAATGAAGAGAGGTGCTTAAGTTAGGACATATGTCAATATATGAACTTAGGCTAAAGTTTTAAGACCAAGGTCTTGTTTGTGTTAATAAACATGAATAGGGATTTAGGATTAAGACTTTAGAATAATGTGTATAATAAAGGGGACCAGGCTAGGGAAATCAAAGACCCTACAAATATACATTTTAGACTTTGTTAAAATAAGGGGAACAAAAGGGGGAAAATGAAAGGGGTTAAGAATGGATTTTAAGCTAAGGTTTGGTCACGTTGAAAAAACATGACCAAGACTTAGAATAAAAAATTGGGCTTAAGTCCAAAGTTAAATAAAAAATGCTCCCACCAATTCTATTCCTATCAAAATTTGAAATTCAATTGAGGGATAAACTAGGGTTTTTTGAAGGAGGGTTTTAGCACATGAATCCCACTACAAGATTTTACAGAGCAAAGGCTAGTAAAATCCTAAATGAGGGTATTATCATGAACACCCCCATTATGATTCATTGATAAGATCTCTATGAAACCTACACTTAAGACATGAGGGCCAATTGTTAGCATCATTAGTCAAGGTTAAAGCAAAAACATGAATAAATGGGACAATTTCATCAGGCATGGATGATCTTCAAATTCAAATAATGTGTAAAACATCAAGCCTTTAGTGTTAGGGTTCAAATCAATGCACAAGGGTCCCTATTTTTTAGAAATGAGGGTATGTTGACCTTAACAAATGGTAACTTCTAGGGGAAACATATTCATATGTTAGAACTTAGAGACTTTAGTTTAGGAAATTAATGAGGTAATTTATTCTACTTGATCAATGCCATTATCAAGATCAATTCCTAGTTGAAACAAACCTTACACATGCAAAATTAGGATCAAACATCAAGACATAGCCATGATGTGTGTGTGCTTTGATTCCACTTACTGTTTGCCATGGGACTCAAGGGATAGCTTCCATGATTCATGCTTTAATCATTAACATTGACTTAGAGCATGTTTATATGTTTATTAAGAACCATGCTTCTAGTTCAAGGAATGTTTGGGCATTTCTCTACTACTAGCCAGGCATCCATAGCCCCAATAGAGATGCTTTTGGATCCACTCATGGCCTTGCTCCACTGCTAGCCAAGCATCAATAGCCCCGATGGAGATTACCAGAATCAACTTTGCTTGAAAAGATTTTGATTTTGTAATAAGTTTTTTTTCTATTTTTGGACCTTTTAAGCTTTCAACAAAGGTTAGGAACTAGGTTAGCTAGGTTTAAGGATTTGGTCAAGTATCTGATCCTTAGATAATCACCTATGATTACAACCCTTGTCCCAATCAAGGATTTTTTTAAGTGTAAGCATGCTTGTACCTTAATATATTAAGATTTCATTCTATATGTGCAATTTTTATTAAAACTAGGTTTAGGTCAAGACAATGCTTAAGGTCTTATGGAATGGTTAAATTATTCATGGGTCCCTACTAGTTTATTCAAATCATAACATTAATCTCATATATCAAATCCATGGTTAACATATGTATGAGGTTCATACTAGCATTTTTGAACTTTTGGAGTTTTAAGAAAACTAAGGAATTTTGAGTTGAAGGTTATCCAAAAGGACTTATTGGAAATAAGCAACACAACAATAAAAGCAAGCACATGACAAAAATTAGCAAAGTAAGAAGAAAAAAGGGAATCAAAAAAAAATATATAAACTTATGCACAAATAAGGGATATGAAGAAAATAGATAAAGGAAACTAACTAGCCTACCTACATTAACTCTAACCATCTTATAGATTTACTCCATGAAGACTCCAGGAGGAGCAGTAGAGAAGTAATGCTTGAGATACTACCCATTGGTGGGTAGTATGAATTTTTATCCTTGTAATCCTTAAACTTGAAGGTGTTATCTCCAAGTGCATCTGCAATTTGGTAGGGGCTAATCCATAGAGGTTTGAACTTTCCATGTTTTCCTTTGGGCTCAGATGATTTATTCCAAAGAAGAACAAATCTTCTTGTCTAAACACCTTGATGTTTGATATTTTTTCAAACCACCTCCTTATTATAGTTTATTTCCTATTAAATTTAGAAAAAATGTAATTTATCCAATTTTAAAATATGTGTGGAGAACATGTTTCCAAAACATGGCCCCATTATAATTTGAAAAACTAATATAAATACCACTATGAAGGACATGTTTCTAAAACATTCCCCCAGTATAATCTAGGTATGTTGAATATTGATAAATGTGGAGAACATGATTCTAAAACATGCCCCCACTAAATTTTCAACTATGAAAAATGTGGAGAATATGTTTCCAAAACATGCCCCCACTACAATATGAATATATGAAGGAAATTGGAATTCATGCCTCTATGGAATTTCCCCACTAATATTCCCACCCTTTTGAGGTGAAGGGAAGTAGAAACTAGTATTTACTTGACCTCAAAATGATAATATAACCACGTAAATTGTGAATATACCATGTAGCATATATAATGAACATGTCTAGCTAGATATATCATTGAAGTACAAAGAATGTGATTACACCAAGTCCTAAGATGCATTATGTAGATCATGGAAACATATAGATAGTAAAATTAGAATATAAAAAAATAATCAAGCACACACACAACATCACTCAAAGGTAAATCAAAATACAATGATCCAAAGAGACCTCAAATAAGGGGCATTTTAAAATGCTACACAATCAAAGGAATATGGCTTAGTCAAATGTCCAAAAATGTAATAATGGCATTCAAATGTTAGCATACAATAAATAATTACATATTCAAATTTCAAAGAGATAACTAAAGGCACAAGGTCTATAAATAGTGGAACATATTAAAATTCTCAAACAAGCAAGATAATAACAAGGCAAGACACTCAAGGAGGTACATAAATGAAAGCATAAGCAACCAGCATAAACATATCATGTTAGTCCTTCAATATATGTGTTAGAAAAAAAATTAAGTATATAACATATCAAGTACATTGAAAAATATATAAGCATGGATAAAGGGATGAGTAAGTACATATATTATCTCAAACATGATAATGTAAAGTGAGCATATAATGATATAACCTACATCTATCATGATCATAGAGATGTTTCCCACAATGTCCTAGTGACATGAGTAGAGGGAAACCCTAACATCCAAAAGTGCATAGATCATGTATCTATGTATTTCTTATATCACAATCAAAATATATATGAAACGTGTATTTATAAAATAATGATATGTTATCTACCAACATTGAACTAAAAACATATATGCCAATGAACTAGTAAAGCATGTAAATGCTAAAAATATTTTTAGGTTTTTGAATGTTTTTCTTATTTTGTTAGTATTTTTACTATTTTTGGAATATTGATAACTATTTTTGAATTTGGTTATTCAACATCTCACATTTATTTGTATAATGAACATATATTTAATAATAATTACAATGTGATTATCCCTATTTATGAATAAGTTTGTTGTTTGATCTATGTTTGTTATAAGGTAAAGATAGCATGTTATGTTCAAGTATCATGGTTTGTTGTGATATATATAATCTAGTATGTAGTCTGTTGAGGTCAATATACCCCCATTTCTAAAAAATAGGGACCCTTTTCCATTTATTTGAACCTTAACATGGAAGGCTTGATGTTTTGCACATGATTTGAATTTGAAGATCATGCATGCCTAATGAAATTGGCCCATTTGTTCATGGTTTCAATTTAACCTTACCTAATGCTACTAATAGTTGGCCCTCATGTCTTAAGTATAGGTTTCATGGAGCTCTTATCAATGAATCATGTTGGGGATGTTCACGGTCTTACCCTCATTCAATATTTTATTAACCTTTGGTCTGTAAAATCTTGCAGTTAGATTCATGTTCTAAAACCCTCCTTCAAAAAACCCTTTTTTAGCCCTCGGTTTAATTTTAAATTTTGGTAAGAATAGAATTGGTGGGAGCATTTTTGAATTAAATTTAGACTTAAGGCCAATTTTTTATGGTAAGGTTTGGTAGTGTTTTTTCAACATGACCAAACCTTAGCCTAAAATCCATGTTTACCCCCCTTTCATTTTCCCACTTTTGTTCCCCTTATTTTAACAAAGTCCAGCATGTATGTTTGTAAGGTCTTTTATTTCCCTAGCCTGGTCTCCTTTGTTATACAAATTAATCTAAATTCTTAATCTTAAGGCCCCATTATTGTTTATTAACACAAATAATACCTTAGTCTTAAAACTTTATCCTAAGTTCCTATATTAACCCACATCCTAACTTAAACACCTCTCTTATTTATATATCCAACAACTTCACTTCATCATGAAGAAAGATCTGACAGAGTGTAATTGGCCCAATGAACTTAGAATACTTGATCCATTAGACCAACCCTACATTATCACCAGAATCATGACCGATGATCCGTGCTTGAGCAGGACCAATGATCAAATGATGTGAGGTCATCCTCAAGTTAAAATGGATCCCTTTTTACTATACAAGCTTAATCCAATCAAGTGTAAGTATCCAGATCAAGATCACTGGTTTGTGGGTACTCATAGAGAGTGGATCTGATAGAGAAAATGTAGTATTGAAAATTCAAGAGCTAAGAAGGCCCATGGAGTCACCATGTGGCACTCCCATGTTCAATCTTAAAAATGGGCCTAGTACATTAAAATTTGGACTTAACCTAAGTTTTTATCTTAAGGTTGATTGTATTTTTCAATACAATGGAACCTTAGGCTAAAACCTTAGGTCACGACTATAATATTTGAAGGGGCTTATTTTATTATGCTTATAAACCTTAGGATTTTATCTTAGTTTAATTTTTATGACATGGTATCGAGTTAACTTGATCTCCCTTTATGATTGCAGGAACTAATGGAGTGCATTTGTGTGGATCTTAATCAATAGTCTATGCTTAGTCAAGACTTGATGATCATATGGAGCATATTAAATTAAATATCTATGGACCAAAGGGACTTCATGAGGTTATAATTTACATTTGTATGATCATCATTTGACACTCATGAGGCTATCATTGATGTCCATGAGACTATTAACTTTAAGCTCATCAAACCCAATGATTCACAAACTAAAATTTGACATTCTCACAACTATCATTTGATGCCTATAAGGTTGTCAATGATGTTTTTGAGGCCATCAAATTTAATCTCATCAAATATATTTATTAGACATAAGGATATGATTCAAAACATGGCTAAGGCTTATTTATTGTAGTGCAATTCAATGGGACCCCCCTTGGGAAATAAAATACTTAGGGTTTTTGAACTTTAATGATAAAATTATCTTGTGTTCTCAATATTTTTAGACATAGCCTTAATCTAAGTCTATTTCCTAAGGTTCTAATTATGTTTATTTAAATTCAATAAACCTTAGGCTAGAGGAGGTCCCTAGGACATAAACCTTATCTTTAAATGATTTTAACCTAAGGTTTTAACGTGTTTATTAATATGATAAAACCCTAGGTTAAAACCTAGCATTTGGTCCTTTTATTATTTAGGTCCCTTTATATGTTATCTAAAAAATTATCTTAAAATATTTTGACCTAAAGTCTATGTCATGTTTATTAATATAAAACAGACTTTAGCCCAAAATATTTAGCCTAAGTCCCTTCTTATGTCTCAGTACTAAGTAAATTTTATGCTTCATGTAGGATCGAGGGCTCTTGATTCATTATAGAGGATGATTTGATGGCATGAAAGAGATATAACACATCTAAAGCCTTTGATCTATTAGACCAATGAGATGTATCTACTTAGATAGTTATCAATAGTCTATGTTTAAATGGGACCAATTAATCAGATGGAATGCAATCAATGGAGACTATTTAATGAGACCTTGGGTGCTTGTAGGATCAACATGTGGTAAGCACACATTTGTTGCACAAAATTTAGAGATTATAATACCCAAGAATGTGCCAAGTAACACAACCATGTGGCCAAACATAAAATAACCAATAGTGATCAAGCCTTGAGATCATGATCAACAGCTCACATTGATCCTTGAGAAATGATCCAATGGCACGAAGGAAAATTTAGAGTCTCAAAATAAAATGGCTAGTTCCTTTAAGATATTTATGGAAAATGTTGTAAAATTTAACAAATGGATGTCACATAGGTTCCACACAAGCACAAAATGATAGAATTAAAGTATTTGTGTGCTCAAAAAGGTAAAGGTCTAAGGACAAGGTATCAATATAATTCAAAACATGAATGAACCTAAGTTCAAGATACCATCACCATTAAAGTTACATAAATCCTTAGTCTCCATACAAAAATCCTTAATTTGAACTTAGATTAATCATAGTTGAGCCAAAAGAATTAAATTGCAATTTGAGCAAGAATAAATTGATCTAGTAGCTACTTGAAGAACCATAGTAAGCAGTTATAAATTTAAAAATCATGGCAGCTCAAAGGAAATAGCAAAGGGATGAGATAGATTTATACTTAACCCCATATAATGAGGGAAGAATATTTAAGGATACAAACCTAGATACTACAACATTAAACACTATTAATAGGAACTAAGCTGAGCTCGTTTGAACTATTGAGGAAATGTAGGCCATCACCAGGGAGGAATAGAAGAATGCTACAATCTTATGGAAATAAAATGACTTGGTCTCCATCCATATGACTAGCCTCCACTATGCTACTACAAAACCTGAGGTATTACATTGCATCGATGTCCTTGCTCTTATTTTCAAGGATTGTAAAATTGAGCAAGATTGGATAGTTCATGAGTGTAGTTTTATGAAAATAGCAAATATTTCTCCCCTTGCTTTTGATAGTTATTAAAAACTATGTAATCTAAAAATAGACTTATCCACCATTAGGGAGTGGGATGGGAAGCATAACTTAAACTCAATCCTTACCCCATGACTGTTTATTAAGAACCAAGTAATCTAGGACCCCATAGAGAAAATCCTAATTATATAATTCAATGAGGGGATTAGGATATTTATGACATTGTTGAATAGGTTATCTAGAGCCCCATCCACCATACATATTGATAAGATATGGGTTCCCTATGTCTAATTCATGGTAGAGAAGGGACTCACTCCCTCATTGGGTGAGATGATTAACATCTATTTTAAATCATAGTTTTCAACCATCAAGAGGAAAACAAACAACCATTTCTACATCATGTCCTATCTTCTATATGCCTTGTTGTCCACCACCAAAATCCTAGACATTAAGAATTGGCCAACTGATGGGAGACATACTATATCTCATCACTATTCTAAGCTACACATTTTAAAATATAGACACGACATATAATTCATCTATGATTATGTATATCCATCTTTGGTAGAATATATCATAGGGATCTCCATGGAGAGAGTTAGTATATTGATCAATAATTATGTGAAGTTGATTGGAGACATTTGGCTATATCCAGACTATATAGTAATAAGAAAAAAAGTAACCTTAGTTCAGCCCCTCAAACTACCAATCCATGTGCTAACCAAATTGGTAGAACAAGAGGTGGCATACCAACTCCTCAATGGTATAGATGGGGTCTATAAATAGAAAAGGAAGGGACTCCTTCACCTTTTTCCACTAACTATCAGCAAGATTGTGCTCCATAATTTGGAATATATGAATGTCATTTCCAAATATAGAGACTCCTTCAACTTAAAAATTGATGAATAGAGGTTATGGGACCCTCAGGATAGGGTCACTAAGCATTTGAAGGAGAAAACAATGAACTATTCCTATGAACATAGACTTGGTGTTTATGACATGATGTATATCAGGGCCACCAATTTCATAGAGGTACTGGCCAAGTTAAAGAAGCACAACATCAAGCTTAAAGCTTGACTAACTAGAGATGAGAAACCTAGATAGATCTGATGGATGGGACCCTTAAAGTACCATTTATTTCTTAGATCTTATTTTAGGCCCTCTCTAGAGCAATCTCTATAGTAACCCTAGGCACAAGTGATATAGGGACTTGAGAAAGAGAAATTAGAAGAGAAACCTAGTGATGGGCCATCATCATTAGCTCAGATAGATAAACCAGAGTCACTAATAGAATATATTGACACGATTACACTGACACCTAATGAAATAGTGGAAGATGCACTTAAAGTGTTTACTAAATTATATGGGTCAAACGAAGAGGAAGAACAAGCTAAGGCCTAGACTAAAGAAGTAGAATAAGACATGATAAAGGAGGTTATTTTAGACTTTGTTCTAGTTGCACCCATAAATAAGAGGAAAGTTGAATTGGCATTGGTTCTAGTTAAAAAAAAACTCTCACTCACCCTATGAGTGAAGTCAACTTATGTAGTGATGAATATCCCATTCATAGGTTAGTCATCCCTGAATGATTTGTTTATGGTAAAATCTAGAAGATCCCTAAATTACAACATTCATGGGCCTTGACCCAAATAGTCCAAAATTGATGTTCATGATCAGTTTAATCCTTGGATATTAGATTTGATGAAAGAATAAGAATGAAGAATAAGAATTACCACAAGTGGGTTAGGTGGTACTTAGGTAGAAACCCCTAGAACTTCAGGTAGCACATTGATGGAGGTACTTAAACCCCCAAAGATCATAGATTCAATCGTTAGTGTGTAGTTCAATCCAAAAATAGAAGGATTAGAGAGGGTAACCACCAAAAAAACCATGGTCAGAAGTGAGGACTTCATATTTTAGAAGGTTGAACCATTTCTTAGTTTAACTCCCATTAGAGGACAAAGGCCTAGTGAGCACCTAATTAATGAGGAGGATATAGTTGGATTTGCTTATGCCCACTCATCCCAACTAAAATTAGGCATCAAAGTCATGTATCAAAAGATTGAGAAGTTTTAGAAGAAGGATAACCTAGAGACACAGCCTATCTTCTCAATTCCATAAGAGAAGATAAAGATGTTTGAAACATCTTTTCATGACATGTTCAAATCCTTGAAAGAAATGAAGATAAGGAAAGGTCATTTAGCTCACCAAGATGAAGTATCCAAAGTATTATTAACCTAATGGAAAAGTTTAAGGGATAAAATGAATGAGTTGACTAGCATAAAAAATGAAGACTAAATTCCTGGGTTCAAGACCATTAACTTGGGCCATCTAAACTCAATTATGGGCATAATTGTTGAAAAGATCCATAGTTTGAATACATGATTAAAAATCTTAAAGAGATTCATTGATGATGATAAAGAAATGATAAGCAAAATTGAACATCTTCTTGGCACCATGCTTGCCACACCTTCCACACTTAGCTCCCTGGGCATCATTGGAAATGATGAGTATAAGCACAGGGTCACTTTGGTTACGCAAGAAGTTAGAATCAAAATTAAAGGCTAGTTTTGAGGTGATAACAATAGGATCATGGGAATGATCTTGACTACAAAGGAAAAAATTGTTGAGGCTAGAAGTATCAAAGAAGCAATTCCTAGGAATGATAAATATTTTGATGACTTGGTAGACTAGGAGGATAAGTGCCTATTGGAGCCAATTGTCAACTTGAGGCTAGTTGATGAGTAGTATCAAAAATCTATGAATGTAATTCAATAATAACAAAACAAGGGAGCTCTTCAACACATGGCCTATTAGCTAACTAACCATATTCCACTTTGTAAGAAACATTATAATATTCAAAAGGTAGAATATTATTTTTCTAGAGGTATGTGCTAGTTTGTTAGCACATGTTTCTATAGGTCAGTCTACTTTAGAAAAGAGAATGTATTCTAGAACCTTGTAAAAAGGATAGTTTCCCTTATCTTTTATACATTTGTCATCTTATGATTGACCGGTATACCACCTTGTCTTCTATAAAAAGTAGTATTACCATTGTGTAAAGGGAGGGAGTTTTTAGTTAAAACATGTATACTTTTGAGCAATTAATATAAGAAAATAATACTAAAAAGTTTGTCCAAATTTTTTTGTATCAATTGTTACATGGATTTTCTCTCAATTTTTTGTTCTAAGCCTTGAATTTGAATGGTTTCTATGAATTCTAAATGTGCATCTTTGATACAAGGTTTCTAATTTGTGTTAATGCTAGATTAGTTGAATGTTCTTAGACTTTGTTTAATTTTATTTTCTCTACATTAAGATGTGAAAATGTTATTTGAATGCAGTAGTAAACCTTTAAGGAAAAGTTAGTTCACACTTGTATTATTTCATGTTTTCTTGAGATATTTGTCTGGTGTATGGTGGGATTTGATCATCTGCTAATTCACATTATATATTGGTTAAATGCATGTCCAGTTGAAAGTAAAACCTTGTCATGATGTTTGAGGCTAAGATCAGGAATCACATATTTTCTTTGTACCCTACCCTTCCTTTTTCTTAAATTTTTGATCAAATCACTCTAGTTTAGATCTTATTGTAAATATTCATTTAGTTTAGAAATCTAGTCATAATTTACTAACATCAGTATAGATACTTCAAAATTTTCATAGATTAAGGACTATGGTGGCTCCCAACCACAAATCAATATAAATTTATGGACCAGTTTAATTTACTTTGACCCTATATCACCATAGATAACTAGATTACTAAAACCTAGTACTCATGCTCTAAATTCTTTAAATTATAAAATGAGAAGTGTTATTTAAAAACTAAGAGCACTTATGATACAATTAGAGGAATAAATAAGGATGAGCTCTATTGGCACTAAAAGGAGAGCCCTTTGTGAATTTGTTAGATCTTTGTTAATCTTAGTGTATTTTTATCAAAGACTAGTGTTATCCTTACACATTTATGTAATTATTTGCTCAAAAGTGTAAATATCACCAACCTTTGTGGTTTATGACCCATCTTTATGCTTCTTTTAGATAAGGATCAAAAGTATTTTAAGATAGATGTGTAATTATAGTAAAGATAGCTTGAAATCTAAAGATCCAAAGTATTTGAGGTTAGAATAGCTTGTTTTGATCAAAGATTGGTAGATATTTTATATATTTGAGTCTATTAAAGCTTTAAATTGTAAAATTAGATCATAGTTACATAATTGGACCCATATTGAAGCTATCTTAGTTAAAAGTTGATGTCCTTCATTATTATTTACATAAATCTTTGCAAAATTTGCTTAATGTGTAAGTTTTATCCCTATTCTTTATAATGATTGATTTGACACATCATATTTCAAACAAAATCTAGGTTCTCCATCTAGAATTACTAAGAATCTAGACAAGATCACATTTAGAAACAAGAGAACCTCTGCTAGAACTAGACACCCACAAGAAAGCTAGGTGAGATAAAGGTAGACGTAGGTGTTTGAAATATTTTCCAACTTCACCACTCTAAGGTAATCTTGAATTCAAATTTCATTGAGTTATGGATTGGTTAGGAAGATCTCATATTAATGTTCAAGGTGAGGTTCATGACCTTCCTTTCAATCCTAAAAATACTTGCCAATTTTTAGCCTTAGTGGTATTATAACAACAAAAGAACATGTTAAATTAATTTACTATACATTAAGATTGATAAATGTAATTCATGAATCTGTAGCATGTAGGTTGTTTCCTTTAAAGTTTAAATATGCTACATATGAATGGTTGTTAAACCTTCTTGATGATTTCATTACCACCTAGGACAAACTCAATAACATCTTCATTGACCAGTTTGGCAAAATCATCAGCCCATGTGTCCTATACGAATAGTTTATCACCCTCAAAAGGGATCCCAATGAACCTATAAGAGATTTTAATGCTAGATTATAGAAAATGTAAGTCAAGACCATTGACCATTATAAACTTGATCAGGCATTAACCTTAGAAATATACAAAGATGCTCTTGATCCCATGACTTCGGTATTCATCAAGAGGGTTGTAGGTCCTATGAATATACTAGCTTTAGCCTATGTTAAGGCTATGATAATTAATTACCAAATGTAACCTCAAGTTCAAATGGCCTACTCTGTTCCCAATGTCAATCCACATATGCCTACCTTAAATGTCTTTCCTAATAATAACTAGAATGTGTCTACTCTCAATAAACTCCCAAATCTAAAACAATTACCTTTGAGACATGTTGCTCCTAACCAAAAATTGGGGTTATTGAATCATTTTGATAACAATGGACTTAATTGAAATGATCAAAGGTTCTTACTACCAGCCATTAACACCAACAAAAACTAGGTTCATAATTTAGAAACCCCCAAAAGTGAGAATGAGTCCATTTTGAAAATGGTCCAAAAACTGAGCACTAATATCCTTTAACTGCAAAAACAAGTTGGTAATACTAGATAAAATTTTGGTAGGAATTTCTCTATTCAAATATTAAATAAGATAAATAATAGGTTTAATAATCATAAAATCCACAATAATAAGAATAGTGAACCATCTTTTGAAAATAAGACTGGATATTAATCTTATTGATATTGCTTTGCTTGATTATTGTAGAGTTCATTATACTGCTAAGCATGGTAAGATTGATTGCATTGAGTTTTGTAAATTTTTTGAAGCATTTTAAGAAGATTTGGACACTTTAGAGGTGGTACCTAACAAAGACAATGGTGTAGGTACTTCAAGATCAAAGACTGTTGACTAAACCTTCATGGTGGAAACATTTATTTTCCCTTCCAAGAAGATAATGAACTTGATGATGTCCCTGAAGAAGTTCATGCCTTACAGTAGTTATTAAAGAATACATATCCTCTAAGGAATAGATAATAGAGGAAGCCTTTGACTACTTCTACTCCTCCTAAAAACTTTGGTACTCCTTTAGATAATAGTCTAGAGCCTACCAAGGGAAGTACTACTAAACCTAGCACTGATATTTCCTATTCCTCTAATAGGATAGGTTATAATATTGTAGAGGACATGAAGAAAATTAAGGCTAATATTACCTTGCATGAACTAATGCAAATCACAAAGCAAAGAGATCTATTTATATAATCCTTGTCCAAGAAATCTAGCAAGATGTCCAAAGTTGATAATGCCAATGTAGCTATATATAAAGCTAAAATAGAGTCCCCACCCTTCTTACTTATAGTTAGAATATTTGGTAATAACTTTCATAATTTTTTGTTAGATTATGGTGCCTCTACAAATATCATACCTATAGGTGTTTGTAAGCAGTTTGGTTTAACCCCCATTAAATCTAATAGGGTTATCCTCTAATTGGATAATTCTAGGGTATAGGTGGTTGGAGAATTATTAAATGTTCACATGTAATTAGCTTATAAGTCAAAGGTCCAATAATTTATAGATATCCAAGTAGTATATATCCATGATGCCTATAGATTGATTTTGAGTAGAGAATGGATAGTCTTTAAATGGATATATGTCCATAGACTATTCACACCTATGGCTATCTTGGAAGGGAGTTCTCAACTAGATCAGAGTTGAAAGGGAGCCAAGAATGAAACACATGATTACTAAGTATAATATTATCAATGAAAGGGTTAACATAATTGATTTTCAATTAGGAGTTTTTACCCTAGAAACTACTAAGGTATGTGATCTTGAGGCTTCTAATGTTATGCTTGGATTATGGTAGTTTTATTTTGATGGGGCTAGGTGTAAAGTTAGATCTAGAGTAGGCATTGTCCCAAATAACCCTATTAGTAAGAAATATCATTATTCTTATATAATATAGTTCCCTTACACCAATAACCTTGTAAAATATGAGGCTCTCATCTTGGGTCTAAAATATGCCATCAAAAATAAGGTCAAGTAAATATTGGTTTATGGTGATTCAGAACTAGTAGTAAATAAATTAAGAAGCAAGTATTAGTGAAAACTATCATACCTCAAGAGGTATAAATTTAGAGACTGGGATGTAGTAGAATATTTTGATGCTTTCAATATTGTTTCTATCCATATAGAGGAAAATAAATTTGCTAATGAGCTTACCTCTACTGTAGTTAATCTCATGCCTGACCAAGATCACCAAACTTTAGTATTGAGATGATACCTTGCCCTTCTATCCCAAAAAATATGAACCATCTGTAGGTCTTTAGTGATGACCAATAAATCTTAAACTTCATGAATAGTTCAAGAGAATTTGTGGCTCAGATCATTGATGAGATTGATGAAAATGCATTTGGAGAAGGCATGTTTGATGGCAAGGTCATTTAGCTGAATGACAATAAGATCCCTAAAGGGATGATTTCTTTGGAAATATTTTTTGATCAAGACAAGCTAGTTGAAGCTTCTAAGGTTCCCAAAGTGGAAAAGATTACAATACAGTTGATCTTGGACCTCAAGATCAACCTTAGATGGTTAACATAGGAAAATACTACACTAGTATTGAGAATAAGAAAGCCAAAGAACTATTGACAAAATATAAATATGTAATAGCTTAGTCATATGATGACTTGAAGATTTTTTATCCTAGAGCCATCACCCATACTATACCTCTCAAGGAGAGTTGCAAACCTTTCAAGAAAAAATAAATACCTATGGATCTTATCTTAGAACCCATGATTTTCAAAGAAGTTAAGAGATTTTTAGATATTAGAATTGTATTTCCTATTAGGCACTCTACTTGGGTGTCCAATTTGGTGCTAGTTAGGAAGAAGAATGGTGAAATTAGGCTATGTATTGATTTTATAAATATGAATAGATAATTTGAAAAGGATAATTATCCTCTTCCCTCTCTTGAATAAGTAATACAAATCATTTTTTGTTCAACCATTATGTCATTTCTTAATGTATTTTTAGGGTATAATCAGGTGCTAGTAGACAAATATGATAGAACGAAGATAACATTCACAACTAAGTGGGGCACTTTTTCATATAAGATAATTCCTTTTGGAATCATAAATGTAGGAACCACTTTTCAAAGGCCATGGGCTATGCATTCTAAGGCTTAATTGGTAAGTGATCATAATTTACATGGATGGTCTAACTATTTTCTCTAATAATAGGGAGGACCATTTCATGCATTTATAGTAGGTATTTGAAAGGTGCAAAAGGTATGGGATCTCCCTTAACCCTTAGAAGAGTATTTTTTGTGCCATTGAAGGTAAACTATTTGTCTATATTATCACTAAAGATGGAATTTCCATTAATATTAAAAGAGTGGAAGTTATATCTAAGATAGAGCCTCCCAATAGTAGAAAAGAATTAAAATAATTTTTGGGAAAAATAAATTTGTGAGAAAATTAATTTATGGATTTACAAAAAATTTCAAGCCATTAAATGATATGTTGATTAAAGATGTTAAAGTTTCATGGAATGAAGAGTCAAGGAAGGCCTTTTAAGATATCAAATCTGTAATTAGTCAAGCTCTAATCTTGATAATCCCTGACTTTTCAAAGGATTTTTATCTCTACTCTTTTTCCTCTAACCACATTATTGTTATAATTTTAACTCAAAAAATAGAAGGATCCAATCATTTAATTGCTTTCATGAGTACTAATTTAAAAAATGTTGAGTTAAATTACCCTTTGATTGATAAATAAGCCTTTGCATTAGTTAAATAAGTCAATAAATTTAGGCACTACATTCTTAGGATCAAAGTGCATGCCATTTTACCAGCTCTAGCCACTAAGCTAATGCTGAGCCAATGTGAAATTGGAAAGTGAAGAGGTAAGTGGAATTTTATCCTTAAAGAATATGACATAGAGATGAAAACTACAAAAGTAAGATGTCAAGGTCTGATTCAAATGATTTTCAACATCAGCCCTAAGCTAAGTCTTATGCAAGTTGATCAACAAAGCTTCCAACCTAATTACTGGTATGATCCCATCATTCATTTACTAATCAATGGCACTTGTCTTATAGGACTAACTAGGGAATAGAGAAGAGATCTAAGGATCAAGGTAGGTCACTACCTCATCAAGAATGAAGATCGGTACTAAAAAATGTTAAAGGTATGTACCTAAGATTTGTTTTAAAGGAAGAAGATAATGAGGTAATGAGCACTTTTCATGAGAATTTGGGAAGAGGGCATCCATCTAGGAGAACAATAGCTCACAAGATCCTTAGAGCTAGCTATTATTGGCCCACTATCTTTAAAGATTCCCATAAACATGTAAGAGAATTCCATTCATGTCAAATCTTTAACACCAAATATCTTAAGACAATAATTCCCCTACAACCTATCATGATTGAAAAACCTTTTTCCCAATGGGGACTAGAATTTGTGGGTGTAATCAACCCCAATTCATCAGAAGGGCACAAGTATATTTTATAACGACTGACTATTACACTAAATGGACTGAAGAGTGGCCACCAAACAATGCAAAATAAAAGAAGTGATCAACTTGTTAGAAAAAAACATATGCACAAGATTTGGAACTTTAGTCTCTTTAGTATGTGACAATGGGTCAACACTTATATCCATAAATATGATAGAATGGACATATGACAACAATATTATTCTCAATTTTTCATCTAAAAATTATCCTCAAGGTAATGGAGTATCTGAATCAATGAATAAGAATTTGATGAAATCCATTAATAAATATGTTGTAGACAAACCTAGAACATGGTATAAGATTCTTAAGTATGCCCTTTGGGTAGATAGAACAAGAGTTAAGAAGGCTCTTAAAACATCTCCTTTTTTTGGGTATATGGCTAGGAGCCTATATTCCCCATCACACTCAAGCTACCAACTTACAATTTTATGCAAGTGTATATGGAGGAAAACCAAGAATTTGCAAACTCAAGGCTATTGGACATTATTAAGATGGAATATGCATGAGAAGAATATTTTATATGATTTGGATACACATTTGTGGCATAATTATATTCATTGGTACCATTTTTATAAATATATTAAAATTGATACATATATAAGGTACATATTCTATGCAATGTGCACCTAATATTGTAAAATCAAATTAGTTTTAAATTTCAGACACTTTCAAGGATTATCACCATCCACTAGGTTGGACTATCACAGATTGTATCAAATAAATCTACTAAAATAGTTGGTTTATTTTTTGGTATGGTTGAGGTGATTAAAAAACTTATCTTTCCAATTTTATAGGTTAGACTTGATTACATCATCCAACCTCACCACTTTTACTATGTGAGTTGAATTGGTTCACTCACACTCACCAGGCTATAAGTATGATTGGGTTTCATGGTTGATCTAATCTTAACTACTAGGTGGTAACTCATATTTTCTCTAAGGTTGGGGGGATGTGTCTTCCAATATATCTCTATAAATTTCACTATATTCATTTTCTAGATTTTATATGTCCTAATCTTAGTTTCAATTATTCATAATGATACCTATTTCAAATCAAATTGCCAAAAGGCAAGACAATTGCATCGATACATAGGTGTACTCTTAAAACTTTATATCCTTAAATTTAACCTATTTTAATGATTTTAATTTCATATTATATGGATTAATTATATAATATAATAGGTTAGACTTGATTACATCATCCAACCTCACCACTTTTACTATGTGAGTTGAATTGGTTCACTCACACTCACCAGGCTATAAGTATGATTGGGTTTCATGGTTGATCTAATCTTAACTACTATGTGGTAACTCATATTTTATCTAAGGTTGAGGGGATGTGTCTTCCAATATATCTCTATAAATTTCACTATATTCATATTCTAGATTTTATATGTCCTAATCTTAGTTTCAATTATTCATAATGATACTTATTTCAAATCAAATTTCCAAAAGGCAAGACAATTGCATCGATACATAGGTGTACTCTTAAAACTTTCTATCCTTAAATTTAACTTATTTTAATGATTTTAATTTCATATTATATGGATTAATTATATAATATAACATAGGTGTACTCTTAAAACTTTCTATCCTTAAATTTTTATAACAAAGGTTTCATCTAATTTTTTCAAATAATTGGCCTACTCTAGAGAGAGTTTACCATTCTTGTGCCCTAGGTTATACTTACCCCTTTAACCCTGGATTCTCCTTAATCTATATTTTATGGTTAAAATCTTAGACACAATGTACATAAGTATTGACCCCTGATCTAATGGATAAATAAAACACACTATAAAGTGGAATAATCAAGATGAAATTATTTTTGTATGTTGATGGATGAACTCATGTACAAATGTAATTGTAACCTAAATTTTGGATTTCTCCTATATTATAATTTTTAGTAATAAAAATCTAAAATATAAACAACATTAATTAGAGTGAATAAAGAGATAATCATATTGTCATAATGAGATTTCTTACCATCATTTTACTTCTCGTAGCTCCTCTCTAAGATTTCCAAATGGATTTTTAACATAAAATATGTTAGATGTTGGATTGCTTGACTATGCTTGACAATGGATTCCAATGGATTTTTGGTTTGATAATGGATTTGATAAGGTTATATGAATGCAAGAGGGATGTTTATGGTTTCAAGTTAACAAGATGGCTTTCTAGTTTCCAAGTTAGTTTTCATGGAGGTATTGGCTTGGTTATATAGGAAATGGAGGGAAGGATCAATGTCTTAAATTTAATTTTGAGCCACTAAGATTAATGGATACGATATTTTCAAGGATTTTTTAATTCCTTGGAAATATCTAGAAAAGATAATTATATATGGGAAAGGGATAGATTAGAGGAGATTTACAAAATTCTCCAATTCTAGAAATCTCTATTAGGGGTTAGGGGTGTAGGAATAACTAGTTAGTAGGGTAGTAGATGGGTAGGTAAATAAATTATATTTATAAATTGTCAAGTGGGTTAATGGGTAGGTTAATAGGTAAGTAGGTTTAGTTAGTAGACTAATGAAGGTGATTAATTGGTTGGAGGGGTAGAATAAGGTTTATGGGATGTAGGAAATAGGAAATATGATATAAGTTAATTAACTAAGGGAATATAGTTATAAGTTAAATTAGTGGAATTAGTAGAATTATCAAGGTGAGAAGATTTAGGTGCATACATTTTTCCCCTCTTTAAAAAGGCATTGTGAGTGGACAAGATAGAAATAGTAATGTTATTTCAAATAAAAAATCATAATCATGTGTGGAATCAATGTTATATGGTGTTAGTAGGTATGATGCCCCCTTGAGAGAGCATGTAGGGAAAACTAACCTGGATGATCACTTGAACAGAAGTCCTGGGGGTAGGATGAGACTAGGATGATAAAGTGGGGTTGGATTACACCAATTAATTTTTAGAGGTACAATCACTAGGGGGGGTGAATGAGTGAGTCCAAATATTTTAATTTTAATTCCAATCCTTTAAAACTATTAAACAATCAACATATATCAACTTGATCAAGCAACATTAATAAGAGATCTCATTCATTAAATACATACAAAAGATCAAACACATCACACATAGTTCCTATGGGACACCCTAATGGGGAATAAAAACCAATCTCAATCTTGCAATAATAGACTACTAGTCTTATAAGAAATTATAAACAAGAGTATGGTCAACTCCTTTAGACCAGAAAACCTTGATCATATCCTCCTAACCAAAGGTCTTTAGTTAAACACTTATTTCACAAAGAACAACTACCCCTAAATAAGATCAAGTCCTTTATACCATTATTTGAACACCTCCACCTTAGTACTAATATCTTCAACACCTGATTATGGATATCTAATTATCTAACCCCTCCATAAACTTATCACACTTATAATGCATCAAAATCCACCTTTTGGATCACTCCACTCTTCTCTACTCATACACAATAAAAAAAATCTACTAGATCATTATTTTGACATAAAAAATATGACCTATAGGTCATACACACCATCATCAACATGATCTACCCTTCAAACCATCCACTAGGCACACACAAGCTTTATATTATTTTCACTCACCATACACACTCTCTTAAACAACCTTTTGACCATACTCACTCATTTTGCCTCTTATTGACCAATGACCTATGTGATCACCTTAATCACCTTACTCAGACAAGCATGTATGATATTCTCCACTCTCTTCTAGTCCTTACTGACCTATACCTTCTCTTTAAAAATTTATCTTCTTCGCTATAATGAATACAGCACTCACACAAGCCTTGCAACCATCTATTACAAAAGTCTAAATGTAGACACTAGAAAATTACACACTTATAGTTTTTGATGACTAAATGATCTAGGACCCCCTAATGACCCCCTAAACCTTATTAACCATTAATAAACCACTCTTAACCTAACCAAATCACTATTCTCCTATTCAAATAATAATATTCAAAATTACTATTTTAAAGTACTATTCACTATCACTATTCACTATGGGAACCGCTATCACTATTCATGATGACATGTAAAGTGACATGGTAACTGACATGAAAGGTGATTTCAGAGGTGATATGGCAAGTGATATGGGTTATAAGTGAGGTGGATTGATGTGGGACATCATACCCCACCTAAGACCCTTTACCAAGGTGCTTAATGACCTCATTTAAGCATCACAAGGGTCCCCCCTTGAATTATGGATAATTTATCCTTAAGGGGCCATCATTAAACATTTATTTTATCTTCACATATGAAAGTGTCATTCAAAATAGGATACCCACCTCTTTAGTGCTTGGAAAATACAAATGGCACTATATCCACCCATTTTTGACTTTTTAACCCAAATGGGAGACCCATGATCAAGGTGGGAATCCCACCACCCTCATATTTTGACTAATTCATACACCCACATATAAAATCATGCCACAATTTTATGGAATCTCTTTAAGTTCTTAGATGAAGACAATAAAGGGTTGTGAAAAGTATTTTAGCCTCATTTATTCCCATGTGCATGATTCCCATTTAAAATTGGACTCATGTTCAAGATGGGAGACTCATGATCAAGGTGGTAATCCCACCATCTTCATATATTGACTCATTCATGCACCCACATGTAAAATGGTGCCAAATTTTTTGGGGAATCTCTTTAAGTGATTAGATGAAGACAAGAAAGGGTGGTGAAAAGTCTTTTGACCTCATTTAGAACCATATGCATGATTCCCATTCAAAATTGGAATCATGTGCAAGGTTGGAAACACACCAACCCAAATGGGAGACCCATGATCAAGGTGGGAATCCCACCACCCTCATATTTTGACTCATTCATGTACCACATGGGAAATGGTGCCATAATTATACTATTCCTTCTATTTTGGCATGGTTCTTGACAACAAATGCTATAAATACCCCCCCTCTCCTTCACCCAAGGTTAAGTTGGAAGTTCTTTGGTTATTAAAATATTGTTACAGGTCTTTGAAGGAGGTCATAATTTTAGAGGTAATCCACATCTTGGAAGAAAATAATTCAAATCAATGAAGCTCTGTCAAAATTGCCATGGGATTCCCTCATCACATCATCAACAACATCAACCACATCAACAAGCCTCAAAGTAACCTTATTTGTTTTTTTTATTTCAGCTATTTACTTAAGTCCTTATTTTTATTACAATGACCTATACCCTTTAATCTACTTTCCATCTTAATCCATTGACTGCTTTTACCACCTTTGCCATTGTAATTCCATTTACCTCATTTGCTCTCTTTGCACTTGTGCCACCTTCACCCTCTTTGCCCCCTCATCCTTTTGCTACCCTAGTTACTTTATATTTTATATTTTTAAATCATCCATCCATCTAATTTTATTATCTCAATCAACCCCAACTAAACCATTATTTTGACCCTTATCAAATTACCAAACCCAAAACCACAACCTTTCTTTAACCAATTTTTAGCATTAGTATAATCAAACTAGTTGCTTCATTTTGGTTAACTTAGCAGAGCATCTAATTTTCTCAATAAAATTGCTATCATTTTTTTTTTTTTTTTTAGTTTTACATTCAGTTAAGGTAAATATATTTCTTTTATCATATCCACTTAAGTGTTTTAAATAAGGTGAATTGATGACCTCCTAAAAAGCTTTTGCTTCTAGGATCTAGCTCATGCTAGGCAATGCACCCATCTAATTGTCTAAAAAACAAATTCATTTTAGTATTTTTTATTTACAAGTCATCCTCCTTAGCCAAAGAGTATCTCTCTACAATCAATTAGATTAAACACGGGCACATTCAATAGGTATTCTTCCACATCCTTCTTAACTAGTTTCTTCTTTTCACACTTAAAAAAAAGTAAAAATTAGACAGAAACATTTTGGCACACCTAGTGGGACACTTGAGTTTTATTGGGTCCTTATATATTTTAAAAAATTTATAATTGTACTATTGAAATTAATTTAGTTTAATTATTATAAAATTAATCTTCTTTCTTTACCAAAAAAAAGGAAAAATAAGTTTTAGTTGCATTTTTTAGAAAATTAAAGTTTATTGCATTTCTAAAAAGAAAGAAAAGAGAATTCATCCTAGGATTAGGATTGAATTTTCATGTTAAATTTAGGTGAATTTTTATTTTTCTTTTCTTCATTCAAATAATTTTTTTTTTCTTTTGGTTAAAATTGAGTGCATCCATTGATTGTTTGCTTAATTTTAGCTCACCTAGTTTAATTAAAAGCATTATAAATTAATCATAGTTCACAAATGTTACACAAACCAAACCACTTGCACAAAAAAACATCAAAATACACTTAAGACTAGGACCAAATAGTATTTCATCACCTAGAGGATCACCTTACCCATTCTTTATTATCTTACTTGGATTTAATCACCAAGGGGATAGCCAACTCAGTTCTCTAGCTAAGTATAAACTCTAGAAATCAGTACATATTGGTTAAGCACCCATACTGGCTATGGGATTGTGACATGAAGGGAGAAAGCCCCAAGTAGTAGGCTACATACTAAAACCAATACAAACTTCTATTGAGTGCCTAAACATGACTTGAAACCAAACATATAATACCTTGTTTAGGACCTATTCAAGTCAATTTCCTCTTCACACTTTTCTAAAGCATAAGTCAAAAGAGAGATTAAAAAGAATCCTAAGATTTAACACACTCTTAGTGAATGAATTATTTTCCTTGAGTATTTATATTTATATTTATTTTAGGTGTGAGAACATATCATCTTTTTATTATCTTCTCATATGGTTCTCACTCACCAACAACAAAAAGAACTCAAGGAACAAAACCCACCACTAAATCAACCATCACCAACTTCCACCTCTTAACTCATGGAACACATGTTTGAACCCATAGACTCCCCTCACTCTTTGGGAAGTCTTAATTAGATAGTCCCAAGAGATGTGGATTTTCTTTGCTTTCCTAAACAATAATCATGTAGCCTTATAACACTACCTAAAAACCATGTCTTACCAAGTCCTAGATTTGACCTCACCCATAGATCTATCTTATGACATGCCTCTCCACTTCATGGAAAATACCTCCACTACCATGGGAACCACTCAGCCTTTAGTTTCCCAAAATTTATCATCAACTAATAACTCCCTTGAAACTAAACCACCAACCCAAACTACCACTACCCTTATACCTCTTACTAATCACTCCCCCCACAATAGGAGTGCCTACCTCTAGCATTACCCTTCTTCTAGTTACCTCTAATCCATAAAACACTACTCTAATTACAAGCCTTGTGGTGCTTATACCCTCCATGTTACCACCAATTAGCATAAGAGTCACCACCCTTTCGTCGGCCACTAACCCAACCACCACTCTAACCCAACATGTAACCTTTAGCTATCTTCATAACCCATAAGGGCATATGCACGCTATCCAACCACCTACCTCTACCCAACCATTAACATCCAAATACCAATATATTTCTTCCACCTAACCTCCAAAGACCGAATACCAATACATGGAGTCATCTCAACCACCTACTAGCTATTCACATATTGCCCAACCTCAACAAAACATACCATATAACTACACATCCCAACAACCTCATGGATAAGATGATTACCCCTGAGTCATCCATTTATAGAGCCCATAATCTCTTATCCTATGATCAAATTTTTAATGAGCCTCTTCACCCTTCAGTCCCCATCAAACCTTATCCAACCTAGTGGTAACTTCAAAAATTTACCAAGTTTAATAGTAAAGAAGACCCTCAATAACATTTAAAAGTATTTAGGCATTCATGCTACTTGATTTCCCATGATGATGCTCTTCTCCTCTATACCTTTCTTATGTCATTATCTATACCAATATTGGATTGGTATAGTGCCATACCCAAACATTCAATCCTCTCTTTTACCCAATCAGCCCCAAACTTCTTGGATCACTTTTTGATCAATATATCCAAGATAGTTTCTATTATCGACCTCTACTCCATTTGGCAATTCAAATATGAATCTATTGCCAATTTTTTGGCTCATTGGAAGAGAAAAATCAACCAAATTTCCTTTTGATTGTCTCAACTTGAGCTTATAAAGATCTTTGCTTGAGCATGTGCAAAACATATTTCATCCACATTACATGTCTAAAGCTTTCAGACCTTTGATAAATCTTTTACCATGGCTTGTAAACTAGAGAATAGAGCCATTAATGAAGGAAGGTTAAAGTTGAAGAACAAGAAATCAAATTACAAACCCAATGAGCTATTTTCTTCCAAACCAGACAACCAAACCAATCCCAAAACTAAAAATAAAGTAACCACCAATGCCGTTGTCCTCAAAGCTACACCACCACCATCTACCAACCAACACAACCCAAGGAACCAAACCTGTGATTCCTCTAATTGTTCAAACTAAAATCAAAGGAAGCAAACATGGAATAATCATAAGCAATTAACTTCACTTAGGGAGCCTTATCCTTATATTTTGGAAAAGTTACTAAAAGTCAATATCATCCAACTTCCACCAATTAAACCACCTCAATAGTTTGATGCTTCTCACCCTATACTAGGTTGGTATAATGAGAATAACCATTGTGCCTTTCACTGAGTCATAGGACATGACATCATTAGGTGAAACACCTTCAAATACCTTGTCTAATCCCTCATTGACAAGGGGGATCTTATGTTAGACAATCCCAATGCACCACTAAACTAGGCCCTTGACATATTCTGTAAGCCTTTTCCTAATCATATTCCTTCTACCCCTTATCATGAAAATAAACTAAAACCATACCATGAGGCACATACTATTAATGTGGTTACTAATGAATCCATTATTGAAGAAAACATTTTCTCAACTACCTCTTTCCCCATCACCCTAATGGAAGGGGAGAAACTATCTTCTTTTCCTTTGGACACCCAAACAAAGGAATCCAATATACCCACACCTCCATTGGAAGATACCACACCCACCTCCCCTATCATAGAACCATCCACTCCCTATTTGGAAGCTAGCTCATAAGAGAAGATAACTTCATCCACCCAACCTTTGATTTCAAAACCTTTTGTCAAAAACCACAATAAATGTAAAGTAACCATTCCTTATCCTCCACCTAAGGGCTTAACCATTAAAAATAAGACCCAAGTAACCAAAAAACCTTCAAAATTGGAAACAAAAATAACCAAAGAGGTAAAACCACCAAAAGATCCAAAACCCCAAATTTTACCTCCCTCAAACTTGCCCTCCATTTTAGGTCTTCATCCCTCTACCTTGAGCATGAAGCCTTTTACTTTTAGCAAAACCCTACCACATTTATTGGTTAGACCTTCATACTTGCTTTCTAAGACACCTCTCCTCACTACATTGATAATTCCTAAGTTACCTATCTTTCCATCCTCTACCTCCAGCTCGTCAACCATTTTACTTAAGCCAAAACCATCAAAGCATACCATCTTACCTAAGACACCTATCACCAAACCCACATCCAAACAACCTTCTACCTCAACACCCAAAGAAAAAAATTCTAAATCTTTACCACCTTTACCTGAGTCATATTCAACCATTCTACGAAGGTTGTTTCAAACCCCTTCCTTGGCCTTACCATCCATAAGACCATTTGACTCTTCACATCCTAAACCATCATAGTTTAATTAAAATTTTATTTGCCTATCACATAAGACACCTAACCATGACATAGAGAACTATAAATCTCTTCAAACTCTTATCGATCAACTTTACAATGAGGATGATATGTTAATAGATGAAACTCATATTCTACCCCTACTAACCCAGATAACAACCATACCTATGCAAAACCTACCCACTCCTCCACCTTCACCAAAGAGTAAATGCAAGTCAGGTAACTCCACTACTTCAACCTCTCCTATTATCCATACAATCAATGTGGTCACAAGATCACAATAAAAGGATAAAGGGAAGGATAAGGTGTCCATTCCTTGGAATTATCCCTTACCAAACTCCCAATCCAAAAATACCCAACCATCTCCATCATCAAATAAACCCAAGGTGTCTATATTAGGTGCCTCCCCATCTCACCCTCCATACCTTAACCCATATGCAATATTCATCTAAAAAGCTATCCTCAAATAGCTTCACCAAAATCTAGCAAAAATTATTTTATATGAGTTAGTCTCTACCTTTCCCCATCACCATCATCACTCATAAAAGATTTAAAATCCATCGAGTTCCAACCTAATGACCCTCAACTCTAGCTGCCTTTGTTGGTTTCCTTCAAACTTTCAGCCTTGTCACCTTCAAAAATTCAGAAATACCTTGTATTCATCCAGATGATCCCGATCCCCCCTCTTCATTATAACATACATTAATCAAACCTACATAAAAAAGGTGATGATTTATGTAGGATACAACATCAATATTATCTCCACCCATGTCTATGACTAGCTGCACTTACCCATAAACATCATGTCTAAAATCACAATAGTCTTTTGCTCTTTTAATGATACAATGGCTACTACCTTGGACACAATTGTCCTCCATATCTATGTAGGGCCCCATACCATTCCCAAAAAAATTTATGTTGTAGAATTAAAATTCAAATACAATGTTTTACTTGGGTTCCCTTAGATTCATGTCATGAGTTGTGTCCCTTTCACCTTACATTGATGTGTCAAATTCGAGCATGAAGGAAAAGTTATGACTAGTCAGGCTGACCCTAATCCTTTCACATCTTGAAATATGACATATCAGCCTAATGACCCCATTATTCCTCCCTCATCCACCTCACAACCATCTACAAATGACACAACCCAACCAACCAAAACTTGTGACACTCCCCTACCAAATGTTGATGAAGCTTCTACTAGCTCATATATCCCTTCTTCCTAGATTACTATATAGAACTCCATTGCAACCACATTCCAACATCTTTCCCTCAAGGATTATAGAATCTTAGCTTTGGATGCCTTCTTTACTCCCCAAGAATATTGGAATCTTAGACATGACCCTTCTTATGACCCTAACATTGGAACCATCATCCCCTTTGGGCTCCTTAACCATCAAACAAATTTCATTTATGGGGGACTTCATCTACCACTTCTATCCCCTACCACTACTTCATCCATCCAACCATTTATCTCTAACTTTTCCTATCTTAGAAAACAAAAGTTCTCTAAGTTATATCTTCATAGATCTATTTGGAAAGGATTTGGCCTTGGTCACTATAAACAAGGGCCTCATGCGTTACCCCATATCAAAACTTTGCAACCTCATGAGTCACCCCATATCAAAACGTTTCAACCTCATGAGTCATTTGTCCTTAGGTATGAACCACCTGAAGAACCCACCAATTCACCCAAACCCATTACCACCATGGAGGAAGATATCCCATCCTCACTAACCCAACCACTTTCCTTACTTGAAGATATTGACATCATCCCCCTTAATTTTTTTTTCTAGTCAATATTTTTAGTTTGGTCCCTCTCATCTACCAAAAGGGTGTCCAAACCAAAGTTCTTCCACTCATACACCTTGAAATGGTAGAGAATGATTCTCCTACCATCATCACCATCCAACATCAAGATGAGTATTCATTCTTACCTACCTCAATGCGGGGGATTCTTCTATCCATAAATCCCTTCTTCTTGAGGCCTTGACCATGTTGAATGAATCCACTATGAATATCAATTTGGGCACTCTAGATAAGCCCTATAATGTTAAATTGGGCCAATCACTGAACTCTAAGAAAATTTGAGACTTATCCTCTTTCCTCCAAGAACACAACATAGCATTCGCTTGGTCTTACAGTGATATGCCTAGGATTGATCCCAACATTTCTACCCATAAAATAATCTCTCATCATGATGCCAATCTTGTTAATTAAAAAATTTCACATATGCATCCTTGCATAATGCTTCTCATCAAAGAAGAGATTCAGTATCTCTTATTTTAAACTTTATTCAACTCATTGACTACTCTCAATGGGTCTCAAATTTTTACCTATCACCAAAGTCACTAGGGGTCTATGCATTTATGTGGAATTTTATGATCTTAACCTCACTTGCCTCAAAGATGACTTTCTTCTACCTAGAATTGACCAGTTTGTTGATCTTACAGTCAACCACGAGATGTTATCTCTCATGGATGGGTTTTTGGGTTATAATAAGATCTTGATTTCTCTTGAAGATTAGCACAAAACCACCTTTACATCCTCTTGTGGAACTTTTTTTATAGAGTCTTTGCTTTTGGGTTAAGAATGCTAGGAAAACCTATCAACATGCCATAACTTATATATTACATGATATAATCCATAAGATTGTAAAAGACTATGTGGATGACCTTCTTAGGAAATCGTAACTCTGAAAAGATCACTTGACTATTCTTACAATCATATTTGAATGCCTAATCCATTATCATGTTCACCTTAATCCCAAAAAATGCATTTTTGGGGTCCTTTTAGAAAATATTCTTAGATTTATCATCTATCTTTGTGGAATTGAAGTAGAGCCTACTAAAGTTAGAGCAATTTTGGACATGCATCCTCCAACCAACCTTAATCACCTTTGTATCCTATAAGGAAAACTTCAATCTATTCATCGTTTCATTTCCCAACTTTTAGACCAGTGCCAACCTTTCTATCACCTTTTGAAGAAGGATGTCTCTTTCAAATGGAATATAAATTATAAAAAGGCCTTTGATTGGCTCAAATAGTAATTTTTGTCACAACATATCCTCACCCCTCCTAAGGATGACCAACCCTTTTACCTATATATCTCTACCACTAACCATTCTCTAAGGGCAATGTTGGCTCACCAAGATGAACACACATAGACCAAGCCGTATACTACATTATCCACATGCTTGTAGAATATGAAACTTAGTATACACATACCAAGAAACTCTACTTAGCATTGACCTTCATGGACACCAAACTCTGCTACTACCTTCTTAACCATAAAACCTATGTCATAACTAATACTAACCCACTCAAGTACATGCACTCTAAACCACACAAAAATCAATGTATATCTAAGTGGCTCATGCTCCTAGCTAAATTTGACCTTGAATTCCTTTATCAAAAGTTGATTAAAAGTTAGGTCACTAATGACCAATTTGCCAAAGCTCCTTTACCAAACAACCAACCACCTCCTCTTTCCTTTTTGGATGAGTCTATCATGACTCTTTTTTAAGAAGATGACATAACCTACCAAATGACCATATTATTTGATGTCTTGAAGTTCCAACAAGGAGGGGGTGATAGAGTTATTCTCATTCCTTTTGATTGTGAACTCATTCCTCTCTCCTTCAAACTTGACTTTGAATGTACCAATAATGTGGCCAAGTGTGAAGCCCTAGTGATAGGTCTCTGAACTAATCTAACCTTGGGAATTAAGACAATCCATGTCTTTGGTGATTCCTAGCTTATGGTCAACTAGGTCAATGGATCTTATCAATGCAAGAATTATGTCTTATCAAAATATAAACTTTTAGTTAAAAAATTGTTAACATCATTTAAACATTACCTAGTCCAATTTGTGCCCTGATCTATCAATAAATTCATGGATATAATGGTCTTCCTTACTTCCCAGATCCCTTCTCAACCTTCTAATTCCAAATTATTTGTCACCATTAATCATTTTAACACACTCTCTTATAGCTAATCTGACCTCCCTACCATTTGTAATGTGGAGGAATCCCCATCTAACATTTGGTATGACCAAACTTTCAACTACCTCAACCTAGGCATCATTCCTCCCAACCTCTCTAAGAACACCCATAGAAACTTTTTTTAGAGTACATCTCATTACATCATAATAGGGGGAATCCTTTATAAACATGGTTTTGATGGTATCCTTATCCGTTACTTACATAGCCATGAAGCTTCCCATGCCATAATGGAAACACATGATGGGATCTATGGGGGACACTTTAGTGGTCTAGTAGTTGCTAAATGTATCTTTTGCATCACTTATTATTAGCCCACCCTCAACCAAGACTATTATGATTATGAAAAAAAGTGTGTTAAATATCAATAACATGTTAATTTACATCATGCACCAACTAATGGCCTCTAAATATCAAAGGACTTTTGGACTTTCTCATAATGGGGGATTGATCTTATTGGGGAAATCAACCCCTATTCTTCATAGTGGAATAGCTCCATCATCATAGCCATTGAATACTTTACCAAGTGGGTGGAAGCTATTCCTCTTGTCTTGACCAAAGTAGAGAATATTATCAACTTTATCAACTATCATATCATCTGCCACTTTGGTGTTCCTCATAAGATCATCACCGATAATGGTAAATCCTTAAAAATAAGCAAGTCCAAGGTTTATGTGATGCATTTGGCATCGATTTAAGATTTTTATCACCTTACCAACCATAATCGAATGGATAGGTGAAAGACTCTAATAAAATACTTAACAAAATACTAACTAAAATTGTCGGTGCTTTAGGTCAAGATTGGCATTTGAACATCCTATTCACCTTATGGGCCCATTGTACTAGCATTTTAACCTCTATGGGTGCTACTCCCTTCTCACTAGTCTTCAAAGTAGAGGTAGTCTTGCCTCTTGTAGTCCAAATTCCCTCTCTTCACATATCTTTACAAGATCTTATTTCTAAAGAAGATTATAGTCAACACCATTTAGTTCAACTTGAGCTACTTGATGAGCATCATTTATCAGCCCTTACCCACTTCCATACCTATCAAGAGTCTATCAAACATTCTCACAATAAGTGTCTCAAATAATGAGACTTCAATATCAAAGACCTCATTCTAAAAGAAAACCAACACATGACCAACATGGAGAAAAGTAAACGAGGCAGGTTTGATTTCAATTGGCTTGAACCCTAAATCATTACCCATAAGTATGGATCAAGATCTTATAATTTTTCCTCTCTCAAATGCAAGCCAAAACTTGAGCCTCTCAACACTTCACATCTTCATCTATTTTTTTGTTAAAGAAGGATTAAGCTCATTCCTTTTGTCTAACTTAAGCTCATCTATTGATTATGATATTTTAACCCTCACCCATTTTTCTCCTCTCCTTTTGAGGATAATTGATTAAAAAATAGAACCATGTGATTAACTATCACAATCATAGCCTATTCCTAAATGTGGGTACCATGGCTCTACCCATAGCATGGTTCTCATGGATACTTTTCATCTCTAACAAGATGGAATCCCATGGTCATTATCTCTCAAAAACCACACCTTTTCATATAATTAGCCTTACTATGTTAAAAAATTTCCTTCATAAAAGTAAACCTCTGAACCTAATTAGACTTGTCCATTTCTAAAAAAATTGCATCCAAAAATAATTTGGATACCAAAATACTACTTGGGTAAATATCTTAAGCATTATAGACTATTCCCTTGAAGGATAACTATCCAAAAACAAAATAAAAACTACCAAATTTAAGGTAGACTACTCCCTTGAATGATAGATATCAAGAGCATTAAACAAATTTGATAAGCTTAGACCACTCCCCTGAAGGATGGCTAAATAAGCTTTGCCAAAAGTAGAGCAATTTCTTGGAAGCTTCCTGCATTGATCAGCTTCACTATATAGAAATAAAACAAAATACCCACTATTGTAACAAAATATAAATCCAAAATTAGCTCTCAAGCAGCATAATAAGTTAGAAGCCATAATTGTCTTTCACATGTAGACTTTCTGCATTGATTAGTCTACATCTAATATATGAAACAAAAAAATTTATTACCATTCTTAGGCCACCTACAAAAGGGAAAAACTAATTCACATGAGGTTATCATACATATCACCCATTACCCTTCACACCACCTATCACCCGTCTTCCCTTTCGACTATCTATAAACTAGGGGATTTAGAACTTACTTGATACCCTGTGATCAAGAAACCTTTTTTATCAACTCACGACTGCTTATGCATAGTGTTTCAAGGGATTATATTCATTAAGCTAATCCCACTTTAGGTGTGTTTTTAGTCCTTGTCAAAAATAAATCATCATGCCCTATTCTTATCTTAATGTGCTTGGTTGATGTTTTCATCATGACTTTTACCATCTAGTCTTGCAACAACACTAATCATTCTTTTTACATTAAGAAAGATTACAAAAACCATAACCATAACATTTATAAGTATCCACTCAACATTAAGCATGATAATATTTGACCAGCAACATCTAACACATTTTGTACTTGTTTATCACAAACCATGCAATATTTTATTTAGGGTACGAGGAGTCACATGACACATACAAAGTTATTAGACTATCCACACTTCAACTAAGGCCCCTACATAAATTATTTTCCTACCTAAGCACTAGGTTGATTATCTTATGACTCTATATTTATGTTCAACCATCATTCTACTTGATTTCTCCTTGAACTAACATTTTTAACATTCTTTATCTCAATAGTTGGTAAAGGGTGTACAATTTCCTCCTCTTTTGCATTCATCCCCATAGGATGAGAATCATATTCCACTTTGGGTCTTTCACCTTGCTCACCTATCATAGCCATTTTATCCCTATACTCTAGTTATTATACTAGCATAAGTACCACTAGTTGTTACCTCAATGTATATCCCCTTGGATAGTGAGGGTTCCCTCCATAAACATGCCAATGATCATGTTCTACAACCCTACATCTTACATAGTGAAATTATCATCTTCTTCATTGCTATAGAGGTAAGATTTTAGGTTCAAGATTAAGCCATGGGTGCCTTTCCTCTTGTTATTGATCTAACAGTACTTCCATTATCACCATTACATGTTACAGTATCTGATAGATCTGCACATTCACCATACTAGTTATTTCAGGTCGCAAGGGTTGATTATTATCTCCACCATTGTTCCCATTATTCACCATCTTCAACATTGTGTAATTTTATACACTCTCTATAAGCTACAAAACCAAATAACTCAATGATAGACATTCATCCTTATTATGATTCTTTAAATAGAATACTTGACCATTCTTCCTCACTGACATGATTCTTCATTCCACCAATGGGGAAAGTCATATCATGTCATTGATTCCCTTGAATAATATTCCCACTTAAAATAGTCATGTCTACTTGCCTTTTTGTGTAGACACATACCCCTCAATCCACCTATCCATTTTGATAAAGTTAACATGCACCATCATGATTTCCCTTTGTCACCCTTGTCATCCAATCCACATCTGATGTCTATGATTATTTTGTATTTTGTGATCCTTGTGGGTCTAATCATTATCACCTTTACATTGGTTGGCATAAATTGGCTTCCATCCATGTGCCACTACAATGTTCACACCTTCAAAATTTCCACAATACATTCACCTTCATGTTCCCTCTACCCTCTTATTACTCTCAACCATTACCACAGGCTCTAAAGGTTAGACCCCAACCATTGGTAGTGCCTGCTTGGACATGGCCATTTTTTCTTGTGTCAGCTAAAATTTCATCAATAGTAAGGGAATGATCACCTTATCTAACTATATAACCAATCTCCTATGCTGCATAGCTTATTTTTAGTTAGGCCCAACCTAACATAACCAATAAGTCATTGGTTCTAGGGTATTGGGATAGAAGATGTAGACATGGACAAATTTTGCCCAATATGGCTATGCAGCTCTTAAGATAGGTATAATCCATCCTCTATCATTCACCATGCTTCTAGGTTTCCACCATGTATAATCTACTATACTTTCAAATTAAATATTTTTAGGTCATCACTTCACTACTACCCATAAAACTTAGTTCATGGAAATGATGAAATTTTTCCAAACTGACTATGTAGATCTTGATAGAAAACCCTCTTCTCAAACTTGGCTCATAGCAATAACTACTATCACTATGATTATACCTTCAAATAATTTTAGAAGGTATAACCTCCTTACAAAGTCACCTCTTCTTTAGATTAGCTCCATTGAAGGTAGTTTATGGTGCTTAGCATTGTGTTCCCTTCTAGTTTATCCTACCTTGCCCATATGTGTCTCTCATCCTACTAAATGTGGGATCGTTATGTTAATTATTCACCAATATACATCATACACCTTCACTATCACCTTCACTAAAACCTAAAACATCTATTTTATAAAACCTTCTCTATCAACCCAAACCAACCCATGTGGTCCATAAAATTGGGGTAGCCAAATTGAGCACCATTTTCCAACCCTAGTTAAACTACATTGGTCTAATGTCCATCAACTATGTAGGCACTACTTGACTTCTAAGGGTAGTTTGGCCACTAACAACTAATTACCCTCCCCTTTTCCTTCTCATTAAATTCCATTTCTAACAATTCCCTCTTGCCTAGGGAATCTTATGTCAAGGAAGCTTTGGATTCTTCCTAGCATCCTTATATTTTAACATCATCTAATAATTCCTCTTCATTTTTCCCCATTACTGGGAGAACTACATTGACCTGAGGTCTTTTTTGACTATGTAGGTAGTGCTCATTTAATGAGGTTAGCTTAGCCACATCCTTTAATTTATTTTCCCTTCTCACCTAATATCATTTCCTCCACCCCTCTACCTATCTCCTCAACACCTCTCTCCCTTCAACTTTCCAATATCTTTTAACCACTTTTCTAGCTTGTCAATCTCTTTTAACATAAGGATTGATAGCCTTCCTCATTGGCCCCTCTTATCTCCCATAAATCCACCACCTACTTTGCTTCATTGGCTTCCACGACACCTTTCCTTGTGCATGCTTCATGGCTCACTTCCCCACCCACTTTTTGATTTTTTGCCTCTCTCTCCACTTTTTACCAACCTTGCCCACTATCTCCTTTGTATTTTTTTCTATCCTCATCATTTCCCATTTTACTTGGTATTTGTCACACCCTCTTCGTCACTCTCATTTCCTCACTAATTCCACATCATATTGTATATCTTGCAAGCTTTCTATTTTTTCTATTACTGCACTTTTTCTTTACATGTACCACTATTCTTTGTCATTTTGCCACTCTTTCCACCTTTCCCATTTTCCATTTTTCTTGTTTGCTTTATTTTCATCCTTTCATCCCTTTTGTCTTCTTTTTTTTCCTCCAAAAATAGTTTCTACCTTGGTATTTATCCTTTGGGAAGCCTTCCATAATTTCCCCTTTTCTTCTTATTAGTTCTTTCCTTTTACCTTTCACATTCCCCTTTTCCTCTTTCCATCTCGGTACTCACTTGTCTTTTGCATCTGTGTGAGTATATGTGCTTTATATCCCTACTTCAATTCTTCCTTTTTCTTCTTATCATCCACGATCTTCATCCTTTATCTAAATTTCATTCCCTTTCATTATTTTCCACCATCCTCTCCCTTTTCTCCATTTCATTTCATTTTTCTCATCTTAAGGACATTCCTTGTTCTTCTTGACCTTATTTTTTTCTCTCCTATATGTCCATGCCGGGCTCGTTCCATCCTTCTCCACCTTCATATTTTTATGTGACCTCATTGTTTTCTTCACCTATCTCTTCATCCATCTCCTGGTCCACCTTCACCTCATCCATTATTGGATCCCCTTTATTTTCTCCCATTCAACTTTCACCTATTTAGAGTGTCATCACTAGTTAAACTACTTATACATGCATCTCCTTGTCTACTTCATCATGTCCTCCATGCCCATAATTTAATGAATGAATTTTGGTTAGGTTCATTAATTTAATTACATCCATTTTTTCCTTTAATGCATTTTCATATTGATCTTGGATCCTCTTTTTTGTCCCTCTCCAGCTACTCCCTTCACCCTACCTATCACCTTTTTCCCTTTTAAAATCTCTACCCATTTTTAGCTTATATGATCACAACACATATCATGTTATGGATATGAATATATTCCATTAAATTTTGGTTTAATATAATATATAACAATCCTATGACTCTATAACAAAATTGACCATGCTTGCAAGCTCATACAACCCACAAGTGAGCATGAGCACCACCAACTATTAGGATGTAGATTCCTTCCCCATCTCCTTTGGTCTTGCCTATTTTCAACACCTTTTAATCTAAACTTTAGATATGTTAGAATCAAAACTAAAACCACCTTAAAATAGAATATTTGGGGTATCTATGTGTGGATACTAGCTATACCCTCTCATGTGACCTACCTCGCAACCAATAATTTCCCTTGATTCTCCCTACCTAGTATACATCTTCTTATGCACTATAATGGCCCTAATATTTAATCATATTCCACCCAGTCACCTTTTTTAGGAGTTACCTCTTCCACCAAACTATTTTACTCCTTGGTCTCCTTTAGACCTATTTCTCCCACCTTCTTTTTCAACTCCCTAATCTATTTGTCTTCGTACATTCTTCTTCTATTTTCTCTCTTCATTTTCCATTTATACCATTTATTTTTCTTCTTATTTCAACCTAATCCCTAATTTAATTAATATTATTATTATTCACCTCACTCCATATTCCAAAACCCCTTAGAGTCTTTCTTTTAATTCCCTCAAAACTCAATGCTTACTTATTTTGGGGCCCCACTGGATCAAGGGTCAAGGGTTTAAATCTTTACCACTTCTCATTTAACCACTTTGCTACTTTGCTTCCCAAAATCATTGAATAACACCCTTACATAACCTATTAATGATATTGTTATGGAGTGTGCATAATATCAACTTATTTGGATGGTGACGAAAGAACCCATCGGGTCACTGTGGCAATTTGAGTAGTGCCAAATTTTCTAAAGCTTGGTAATGCATATTTATCCCTTTTTTAAAATGGTGGAATTTTTTTTCACACTTTAAATTGATTATCCATGGTTGTATATTCCTTTTACATAGTTGAATCAATCATCTAATTGCATCCTAGATAATTTCATCAACCATTTCTACCAAACCAATTAGATAATTATTTGATAGCCATCTTTTCCACCCTTTGGTGCTTCCCTTTCTCCAACATCCTTCAACTAGACTTAAATAAATGAAATTTAAAATTATGGAAACCAAGTTAACAAATAATCCCCACCTCTATAAAACTATATTAGGCCTGAAGTTCATTTTGGACATTATATCCATGGAACTATGTAAGCAACATCCACTTGCCTAGTGTATATGAAATCTGCTTGGCCACCCCATTCCCACCAACCAACCCACTTGCCTAAATCCACATAAACATTGGCCATTTTTTATGTGACCTATTAAAAAATTTTGTGATGAACTTACCTTAGATACCTATGAATAATACCAACCTTGTCTAGATGATTCGATAGGCTTAATCCATTCAACTATGACTAATGTTGTGGACCGGTTACCCTATCAAATGTTCACCTAGAACTTGACCTTATTTTTATAAATATTGGTATCTTTAGTCTTTGTACAATATTTACTATCTTGATTAGTCACATTTTGTGAACCCATTAGTATTTCACATGCCTAGCTACTTTGTAGCACCACTTAGTGCCTCCACAACAACTGCTTATCAAACATGCATGTGATTAGGCCTTTCCTAATAAATTCTTAGTTTGAGGGGGAACAACTCCTCCCATACTTGGGTCACCCTAACCTTTGACCAAGAAATTTATTTTTGTTTTTCAAATTGTTAGTTCAAAGTTGCATAAAAAAAGGGGTAAAATTTAGACACTAGAAAATGCACACTTATAGTTTTTGATGACTAAATGCCTCAAAACCCCCTAAATACCCCATAAACCTTATTAAAACTTAACCAAACCCTCTTAACCTAACCAAATCACTATTCTCATATTCACATAATACTATTTGAAAGTACTATTCACTATGGGACCCATTATCACTATTCATGATGACATGGTAAGTGACATGGAAGGTGATTTGGGAGGTGATATGTTAAATGACATGGCTTAAAAGTGATGTGGATTGATGTGAGACATCATACCCTACCTGGGACACTTTCCCAAGGTGATTAATGACCTCATTTAAGCATCACAAGGGTCCCCCCTTAAAATATGGTGAATTTCCCCTTAAGGGGCCATCATTCAATATGTATTTTGTCTTCACACATGAAAGTGGTCTTCAAAATGGGATACCCACATCTTTAGTTCTTTAGATAAGACAGAACTATATCTACCCATTTTTGAATTTTTAACCCAAATGGGAGACCCATGATCAAGGTGGGAATCCCACCATGCTGATTTTTTGACTCATTCATGCACCCACATGAAAAATGGCACCACATTTTGTGGGTCATCTCTTTAAGTGCTTGGATGAAGAAAATAAATGGTGGTGGAAAGTATTTTAGCCTCATTTATGCCCATGTTCATGATTCCCATTAAAAATTGGACTCATAAGCAAGGTGGGAGAGACACCAACCCAAATGAGAGACCCATGATCAAGTTAAGAATCTCACCACCCTCATCTTTTAACTCATTCATTCACCCACATGGAAAATGGTGCCACATTTTTTGGGGAATCTCTTTAAGTTCTCTGATGAAGAAAATAAATGGTGGTGAAAAGTATTTTATCCTCATTTATCATCATGTGCATGATTTTCATTCAAAGTTGGACTCATGTGCAAGGTGGGAGACACACCAACCCAAATGGGAGACCCATGATCAAGGTGGGAATCCCACCACCCTAATATTTTCACTCATTCAAGAACCCACATGGAAAATGGTGCCATACTTTGTGGGGATTTTCTTTAAGTGCTTGGATGAAGACAAAAAAGGGTGGTGAAAAGTCTTTTGACCTCATTTAGACCCATGTGCATGATTCTCATTCAAAATTAGATTCATGTGCAAGGTAGGAGACACACCAACCCAAATGGGAGACCCATGATCAAGTTGGGAATTCCAACACCCTCATATTTTGACTCATTTATGAACCACATGTGAAATGGTGCCATAATTCTACTATTCCCTCATTTGGCATGGTTCTAGACAACAAATGCTATAAATACCCCCCTCTCCTTCACCCAAGGATAATTTGGAAGTTAGTCTTTGGTTATTAACATCTTTTTATAGGTATTTGAAGTAGGTCATCATTTTTTAGTTCATCCACATCTTAGAGGAAAAGAATTTAAAGCAATGAAGCTCTACCAAAATTGCCACAAGATTCCCTCATCACATCATCAACAACATCAACCACATCAACAAGCCTCAAGGTAGCCTTATTTTTTTTTTTTTTTTCAGTTATTTATTTAATTCCTTCCTTTTATTACCTTGCATCTACCCCTTAATCCACTTTCCATATTAATCTATTTACCTCCTTTACCACATTTGCCATTGTAATTCCATTTACCTCATTTGCCATCTTTGCACCTTTGCCACCTTCACCCTCTTTGCCCCCTCATCCTTTTGCTACCCTAGTTACTTGATATTTTATCTTTTTAAACCACCCATACCTATAATTTCATTATCTTAATCAACCCCAACCAAATCATTCTTTTTACCCTTATCAAATTATCAAACCCAAAACCATAACCTTGTCTTAACCAATTTTCAACATTAGTATAATCAAACTAGTTGCTTCATTTTGGTTAACTTAGGAAAAGCATCTAATTTTATCAATTAATTTTATATCATTTACTATATTTTATTTAATTTTTATAGTAATTTAAGGTAAATATATTTCTTTTATCATTTCCACTTAAGTGTTTCAAATAAGGTGGATTGACAGCCTCTTAGAAAGCTTTTGCTTCTAAGATCTAGCTCATACTAGACAATCCACCCATCTACCTATCTAATAAACAAATTTATTTTAGTGTTTTCTTATTCATATGTCATCCTAATTATCCAAAGAGGATCTCTCCACAATCACTTAGATTCAATACATGCACATTCAATAGGTATTATTCCACACCCTTTTTAACTAGTTTCTTCTTTTCACACTTAAGAAAAAGTGAAAATTAGATAGAAACACTAGAAACCATCACCTTTGGTTTCAATATATATAGAAAATTCATGAATTATCAATGCAAATATATTTTTAGTAGGTCAAAACACATTCCTTCACCCTTAAGGCATCTACCATGGGTCACACTTAAGCACAACTCTCTTTCAAATAAGGCTAAGTCACTTTTAGGTCTTATGGAGACCGTTTCAACTCTTTAACACTTCTTCGATCAAATTAAGAACACATTAACACTTAAAAACTCATAGAACCATTCCACATGATTTTTAGATATTTTTTAAGTTCCAAAAACCATTACAACACTCTTCTACTTAAGCACAATTTGCTTAAACAACATTCTATGCACATAACCATCATGAATGAATTACACGGTCAACTTAAAAACCTTTTTTAATATTGGATATGATTGATCAAACATTTATAATATAAAAATAGTATCCTTATGTATTATAAAATACTACACAATATATAATTTAACATGAGATATCAAAACACCATTAGAGCAATCTCAAATATCCTTCTCGGGTCACTTGCCGAACATTCACAAACACACAGTAAAATTTTAAACTCATCATATTTGATTGTACACACTTTAAAATATTTAAATTGATATTTATATATGTACCTTGGATTCCTTTAAATATTTTATTTTTATACCATGGTTAAATTCTACATATATTGAAAGATATGGCTCAAAAACTAGATACTAGTCTTTAATTTGTTAAATTCAAATATTTGAATTCAAACAATCATAATTAAACATTGAACACTATGCTTGTATCTCAAGTATTCACTACTTAGATTAAACACACACCATAAATATTATTGTATGAAGATAAAACTTTAACACATAGTGTGCCACTACCAAATGTTAATCCTTAAACATGTTGACCTCATCTCATGCACTCTTGCAAATTTGACTCAATGTGCATCATCGATCTCTATACATTAGTCAAGTCTTTATCTTATAATGCTCACCATTATATCCTACTCAAAACCCATATGATCATGAAAATTAGTACCCTTTTTTCATTCTAATAACTTATATTATTAAACATCATTCCATTCTTACCATCTCACTCAACATGTACCTTTAGATCAAAACTATATGATCACCTGCATACCATTGGATATTAAAAGAAGCTTGATCTTTATCTATGTTAACCAAAAAACATTTTGAAATATTTAAATTTATGCACATCATATATTTTCATTTTATGATCATCCAAACTTCATTATATCTTTATTTTATCTTTATCTTTATCTTCATGCAAAATAGACTAAGTATGGGAACCATTGAAATATGCCTAGAAGACCAACTTTGCACAGCCATACCTTTTACCTTGCTCACTCACATGTTCTCAAATTTATACCATATTTTTTCCTTTAAAAGAGTAATAAAACCATGTATCAATCTTATCTTATAAACTTCACACATATGAGATATAATTATATAAAAATTCCTCCTCATATATATCTATTCAAAGAGCCAACTTTGTTAAGAACTGTCTAAAAAGTCAAATTTGAACATGCATATCTTTTGTCCCACTACATGACTTGAAAGTTATTAAAAATAAATTATGGAAAAAACTAAAAAAACCCATATGATCACATTCTCTTGAAATGTCCACACATGTGAGATATGCTACCATCAAAATGCCTACTCAACTTTTCTTACCACATTGCAAATTTGGTAAAGAATGGGAAAACATTGTTAAAATGCATGAGATCCTAACTTTTCACTTTTATATATTTTGTCACACTTCATCACTAAAATTGATACTTTTTGAATATAAAATAGGGACTAATATGACCATAACCATATGACCAACTTCCCCTAACTCATCCACACATGGAAATGATGACATTAGCAAATTGCCTACTCAACTTTTCTACCACTAGACCCAAAATATCTAGATGAAAACATAATGAAGAAATAAAATAAATCCACTCATGCACACATGATATATATTAAATATTTAAATCTTATAGGACCCCTCAACATGATCTCATCATATATAACATTCATCAACTTCCTATCCAAGCATATACTGAAGATCCATGCTTACATATTGGGCTACCAACATATGATAATACACTGTTCTCATGCTTGTCTTTTCTCCTTGACCTAAAACCATATCAATATAATAGATACATATATTAATACTTAAATAATACCTACCTTAGCTCATAATCATCCAAATCTTACCTTGTATACTTTAGGCTCAAACTCATCATCATCATGACATCAACACTTTGTCATTATCTTTGACATCAATACACACATGACATTAATGACAAAACTTGCCAAAATATCCCCCTTTTTAATTAATGGAAACCTCTTCTTTCCTTCTCCACATTTTCCATGAATGACAAAGTGGACTAAACAACCACCAAAATCTTCTTAACATCAAGAATGTATAAAAATATACTTCTAAGAGATCAGGATACTTACATACCTCATATGAAACAAATGTTCCCTCTTTGACATTAATCAATATAAACTTGGGAATCTCTAATACTTGTACCTATTTACTTGTATAAATCACAAGACCCATCTTCTCATGCATGAATATTCACTATCTTGTCAAAACATATTGGTTTGATCAAGTCATCATATCAATCTCCTTTGAATGTACTACTCTAAAATTGAACTATTCTAATCCTTGGACATAACAAGCTATCCAAAGAGATTATAAATATCCCCCTAACATCATGCTCATATTATATCATAATTTTACCAAAAATAAGAAAGGACCACCTCTGAGAGATGATGTAAAAACTTCCCCTAACACTATACATACCACTTCTTACCTTGAAATTCTCAACCACACTCCATGACAACACTCTTCTTTGATCATGCTATACTATCAATGAGGATGAAACACACATAACCATAAATAACTAATAAAACTCACCTTGATAATACTATGAGGGAATTCCTCTAAGATCTTTGAGCTTATTTCACCTCTTGAGCATATTTAGTTCTCTACACCCCATGAAGAACCATCATATACACTTACTAGCCTTCTCTCTCAAGCCACCTCAAAGACTATGAAAATAACTTCATGCCACTCATCAAATATGAAAAAATTATCTAAACCAACTTGATAACTTACCTTTAAATACTCATGCCTTTCTCTTTTGGAGAAACTAAACACAAAACACTCTTCTTCTCACTAAGCCTATCTAGACTCCTTATAGCCCTACTTGGAACTTTGAGAGCCCATAATTTTCATTAAATGAACATTAAATACCTAAAAACTCATATATGGATAATTATCATATTCCCCCTCAATCACACCAATTTTCAATAACTAGCTCATCTTTTACAACATACTTCCTTCACAAACCAACTTGTTAATTAAGCCTCCATCTTGACAAAAATATGAATAACTTAAAAAAAATAAACCCTAGAATCTCTATGAATCTTGACTTGAAAACCCATTTGACCCATTGAATATATTAAAAATCCTCAAACCTCAAATCATAAGGAAAACCACTTTTCTAGCATAGCCCAAAACCCTAAAATCTTAAAATAAATAGGGTCAACAAACCTCCTTATAGTCAGCAAACACCTTTAAAACTTATTGCACACTTGAGACACCCATCACACACTTATGGACCAAAAATTTATATTTCACACCTTTGGGAACCCATACATCCTATAACCCATTTTAGGACCTGCATACTCTTAAGCACAAACTAGGAAACCTGAGAGCAAACAAAAATCTCCAATTGTGCAGAAAAGATCTTCAAAGCTTGAAATCACCTGCAACACATATAAAATAAGTTCACATACTTTTCTAAGCATCAAAATATTTTTGAAATTTCATTAATCTCATTAGGCCATATGGAGACATTTATTCTAACCTTGTAGACTGACCATATACAACTATCAAGATTATGACATCACCACAACATATCTTCCACCTGGGCATACCGGTTCCAACTAAAAATTCTCATCTCTAACCTTATAGGACCATCCAAAGAATATAGATCCCCCTTACATCAAGTTCCATATGGATCATGACATCTTTAATAAGTCTTCAAATACTACTTGTCAAACAATATCAACTAAAGCTAAACTAGTATCCATCATGCTTCTTCTTGCTTGTCAAGTGTCTCCTTGAATCCTAGATAGAGACACCCTGACACACATTGTCTAGAATAATGTGAAACTAGGAGTTGCTCACAAATCCTCATATTCTTTATCCTCCTTTATCATTTGATACTGATAGTTCTTCTTCTTCTTCTTAGGCTTAAGATAAGAAATATGCTCAACAACAATAAGATTTCACTTGAATCCATACATACCTCAGAACTAGCCTCAACTAGCACCTTGGTCTTCTCCTTAAGATTGAATTGAACTAACTTTTGATCCTTTTTAAACCTTGGAAAATAATCCATCAAGACTCTTGGACTCAATAGGGTTAGTCTCCTTAGTCTTTATTGCCTTAGGTCTCCATACCATAATTTGACTCTTCACAAATTCCATAGCCATCTTACCTACTTGATCTTTGAATTTAGAATGATTTGTAACAAATTCTTCTAAAGAAACTTTCTTATCAACCTTTTAAATAGTGGGATTATCTTTGATAATATCTGGTCTCCATAACCAAGAATGATCTTTCTTATGTGCAATAGCTTCATGTACTTTGAGATACCTTAAGGACTTGATGACTCTACTTGGGAAATAACTTGTAATATGACCAATCCTATGACAACTAAAATAAGTAACATCATTCATACCTTTTTACAAATTTAAATTGTGATCAATATTTGGCCAAAAATACCTTATATCATAGATCCATATACTTGATTGACTTCCTTCTATATTCTTTAGCTATATGACCATACTTATTACATGTATAACAATGACCATGAAATAAACTAGCATACCTTGAAGCATTTGGTTGTCTAATAGACCTTTTTGCATTGCTTTCAAATCTTGCAATCTTTGTAACATACTCAAGATTCTCATGCTTCTTTTCTAGCTTATCCAACTTGACTATAACAAGATCATGCTCACTCTTCAATGACTCCATCTCAATATTTATTAGAGTGTACTCATCTTCTCTTTCTATCAAATTTGTATTTATAGTCCTTAACTGATCCTCAGGAATATTGATCTTCTCTTCACCCTCTTTGGCCTTGTTGTCCATGTCTTTCAATCTATATGATTGAACTTCAATAAACTTGATCTATTCTTGATACTTATTTTCTTCTTTCTTGGACATGCCTAACAAACTTACCTCAAGAGAACTGACTTATGCTTCAAGAACTCTGATCATATTCCTCATTTTATGATTCCTCTTCTTCTACTCCTTTAGTTCACCAAGAGTAATTATGATTTAAGATTCTATATCAACTTCTTCTTCCTTGCTATCATCTTTTCTATTATTATGGCAAGCTTCCTTATCAAACATGATGTCCTTTTTTTTTTAACACAAAATTGTCTTGGCATTTACTAGCTAAACTTTGAGATTATTGATAATATTCTCATCCTCTTTAGCATCTTTATTTAAAGTACATATCTAATCTTTAAGTCACTTGATTAAAACCTTCCATTGTTGATTCTCTTTCTTCAACTGTTTAGACATATTTATACCAACTCTAGATCTCCTTCAAGTTATTAAGCTTCCTCCGAAGGACCAGATCTAAAACAAATTGTTATAGGTATAATAATTGAGATGGGTGATTGAATTAGTGAGCCTAGATATTTTAATTTCAATTCTAATCCTTTCAAACTATTAAACAATCAACATATATCAACTTAATCAAGCAACATTAACAAGAGAGCTCATTCATTCAATGCATACGCAAGATCAAACACATAGCACATAATTTTTATGGGAAATCCTCATGGGAAATAAAACCCACTCTTAAGATTGAAACACATGGACTAATTATCCTATATGAAATTACAAGTAAGAGACTGGTCAACTCTTTTAGACCAGAAAACCTTGATCATATCCTCCTAACCAATGGCCTTTAGCGAGACACCTATTTCACAAGGAGTAACTTCCCCTGAAGAAGATAAAGTCCTTTAGACCCTTTTTTAAACACCTCCACCTTAGTATTGATGTCTTTAACACCTGATTATGGATCTCTAATTATCTAATCCCTGCACAAAATTCTCACACTCACAATGCATCCGAAGCCACCTTTTGGATCACTCCACTCTTCTCTGCTCATACAAAATTAACAAACCTAAAAAAAATTATTATGACATAAATAATATGACCTATATCTCATATACACCATCATCAACCTACTCTACCCTTCAAACCATCCACTGGGCATACATAACCTTCACCTTGCCTTTTCTTACCATACACACTCTCTCAAACAATCTCTTGAGCATACTCACTCATTCTACCACTTCTAGGCTTATTAGGTCCAATTACATATGTGATCACCTTAATAACCTTGTTTAGACAAGCATGTCTGATCCTCTTCTCTCTCCACTAGTCCTTACTAACCTATACCTTCTCTTACAAAGGTTTTCTTCTTTTCTATAATGAATAAACCACTCACACAAGCCTTGTACCCATCTATCACAAAAGTCTCAAAACCATCACATTTAGTTTCACTATATATAGTTAATTCATGAATTATCAAGACAAAAATATTTCTTGTCAGCCATAACATATGCCTTCACCCTTAAGGCATGTATCATGGGTCACACTTAAGCACAACTCTCTTTCAAATAAGCCTAAGTCACTTTTAGGTCCTATGGAGATCCATTCAGCTTTTTGACACTTCTTCATGCACATTAATAACACAAAAACATTTTCCAACTCATGAAACCATGATACAAAATCTATAGGTCCTCCTTAAGTTCCAAAAAACATCATAATACTTTAATTCTTAAGCATAATTTTCTCAAATAACATTTGTGCACATAGTCATCATGAATAAATTAGATACTTGACTTTAAAACATTTATTAATATTGGAAATGATTGATAAAAAATTAATAATGAACATAGATCATCCTTATGAAATCTAAAGCACTCCCCAATATCTAATTTAACATGAGATATTGAAACACCATTAGAGTGATCTCAAATATCCTTCTCGGGTCACTTGCAGAACATGCATGAACACAGTCAAATTTGAAACTTAATATCTTTAACTGTACATACTTTAAAATATTCAAATTGATATTTATATATGTGCATTTGATTCCTATAAAAATTCACTTTTTATATCATGGTCAAATTCTTCATATATCAAAATATATGGCTCAAAAACTATACACTAGTCTTTCCTTTGTTAAATTCAAATATTTGAATTCAAACGGTCACAATTAAACATTAAACACTATGCTCACATATCAAGTCCTCTCTACTCAGATTAAACATGCACCATATATATTATTATACAAATATGTAACTTTAACACATAGTGTACCACTACCAAATTTTAAACCTTGAACATGTTGACCTCATCTTGTGCACTCTTATAAATTTGACTCAATGTGCACTGTCAATCTCTATGGATCAATTAGGTCTTTATCTTATAGTGCTCACCATTAAATCCTACTCAGAACCCCCATTATCATGAAACTTATCACCCTTGTGTGTATTTTGAGTACTTATACTGTTAAACATCATGCACTTCTTACCATCTCGCTCAACATGCATTGTTAGATCAAAACTGTATGATTACTTTTGCACTGTTGGATCGTAGAAGAAGCTCAATATTTATCTCTGTTAACCAATGAACACTTTGACCTATTTGAATTTTTTTCACTATATGTATTTATTTTATGATCACTCATGAGCCATTATATCTTAATTTTATCTTTATCTTTATCTTTAGTTAAAATAGACTATGAGAAGCATTGAAATATGCCTAGAAGACCAACTTTGCATAGTCATACCTTTTACCTCGCTCACTCGTATGCTCTCAAATTTGGACCATATGTTTCCTTTCAAAGAGGAATCTAACCATGTATCAATATTATCCTAAAACATTCACACATGTGAGATATAATGACATAAAAATGCCTACTCAGATTTATCTATTCAGGAAACCAACTTTGTCAAGAATTATTTGGAAAGGTCAATTTTGAACATGCATATATTTTATCATGCCACATAATTTGAATTAAAAGTTAGAATAATTAAACTAGGCACAAAAATAAACAAACCCATATGATCAACTTCTCTTTAAATGTCCACGCATGTGAGATATGCCACCATTAAAATGCCTACTTAGCTTTTCATACCACATTGCAAATTTGGCTAAGAATGGGAAAACACTACCAAAATGCCTGAGAGCCTAAATTTTCACTTGTATATATTTTATCACACTTCATCGATAAACTTAAGACTTTTTGAATATAAACTAAGGACTAATGTGATCACAACCATATAAATAACTTCCCCTAACTCATCCACACATGTTAATGATGACATTATCAAATTGCCTACTCAGATTTTTTGCCACTAGACCCAAAATGTGTAGATGAAAACATAATGAAGAACCAAATTAAATACACTCATGCACACAAGATATATAGTCACGATTAAACTCTGATAGGACCTCTCAACATGATATCATCATCTATAACATTCATCAACTTCCAATCCAAGCATATACTGAAGATTCATGCTTATATATTAGGCTACCAAGCCTATGCCAATACACTATTCTCATGCTTGTCTTTTATCCTTGACATAAAACCATATCAACATGATAGATAAAATATGATAAGACTCAAACAATACCTACCTTAGCTCATAAACATCCAAATATTGACTTGTACAACTTAAAGCTCAAACTCATGATCATGACATCAATACTTTGTCATTATCTTTGACATCAATGCACACATGACATCAATCTTTGATATTAATGACAACACTTGAAAACATTAATAATGCAATGATTATTTAGATTCCCCAAATTTAAATATAAGGGGATAAAGTGGCTCAATTTTAATATATGGGTTATAGACAAATGACCAATGTCTATAAAGGAGTTATGATTGATAAGATTAAATTCATGAGTTAGAGATATTATCCAAGAAGTAAAAGGATGAGATGGGTACAATCTAGTGATAAGTCACATAATAAGGACACATTTTATGGAGGGATTAAACACTAATAACAAAGACCAAATAAGTTTATTAATTAGAAGGAACCATTCTATATGAGATTCATAGTTTTAGATGATGTTTGATTATCGAGTGATTAATCTAGTATGGGATAGGGATTAGGTTTAATAATGACTGAGTTATCCTTGGGCATAAAATCATGGCCAATTAATACTAACATAGTCTTAGGAAACCTCGGGTAGGTGTAGATATGACTCATGATTTAGTTTGGTTAATGGGGAACTAGAAAATTCATGCCCCAGATGGCTTAGGAATGATAGTTAATGATGAACATAGATAATTGGTTAAGTTGATGGGAATTGGATCTGGTAGGATAAGAAGAAAATGGGGTGTTAGGGGTTAAGGTTTAGATGGGGGGTAAAAGAGTTAGGGGGGTCAAATATGATAAAATAATGAAAATATATTCATTTTAACTTTTAACCTTGGTGAAAAACTCCTATGAGCTAAAAATATGGACTAGATCCCATGAGCTTCACATCATGGTGAGAGAGTTTGAGAATTTTAGAGACCCAAGGATGCTAGACCATTGATGAGTTAAAAATTCCTTGGCCTATGTTTTGGTAAAATTTATTCAATTTTTGCATTTATTACATGTATTTAGGGAAAATGTGTTGTTGGTGTAATATCATGACTAAGGGTAGTGCCCTTAATCACATTATTGCACACGTGACTTGTGGTATTATGTTGCAAGTGAAGTATTGCAATACCACAACATTAGAGTTGAGGTATTGTAATATTAAAATTATTTACTTGTGTTTTTATAATATCACATTTTAGGGATTGGTGGTTTTTCATACCTATAATAATAGAGTCATGGTTATGCAAAACTGCAAGACTCAAGGGTTAAGTCATGGGTGAGGGAAATTTTTTAAGTTTTGATATTACTATGGTGAGATAAATGGATAAGGGATGGGGGAAGAGGATGGTTAGGGGATGAGGAGAAGTGAGTTAGGATTAGGCAAATTTGTTTTAGGGGGTATAGAGATGAAGTTAGTTAGATAGGCTTAAGGTGTGAGGAAATTAGACAAAGTTAGATAGGATGAGTGAATTTAATACAAATTAGGGATAGATAAGTTAGAATGATTGAGGGTTAATTATTTATAAGTTATATGATAAATGTGGAGTGTAACAGGGATTGGTAAGTAAGGGTCATGTTAGGAGGTAAGCAAGGGGCTATATACTAGGTGCATTAGGTTTAAACACTAGGGTAGTAGGTGGATAGATTGAGTAGGATTGGTTAAGGGGTATTAGTATTAATTTAGGGTTCAGGGTGTTTGATTTAGGATAGGTAAATGTTGGGAAGGGAAACATGTTATAAGTAGGGGAGTCAATTTCTGATGGAATAGATTTAGTGATATGTTCATGGTGATTGGTGTAAGAGGACTTAGGTGTGATGGTGTCTCAATTATGAAAAAATTAGGTGCTACATGATATGTATTAGTTGATTTCTAAGATTACAGAGTGTTAGAGCTAGTGGGGTGGAATTACATAGCAATAATTTTGGTGGTGTAGACTGACCATGCCTTAATCACTACATTGGTGGAGCAATGGAACTCAAAGATGAGTACATTCCATTTCATCATTGGAGAGATGATAGTGGGATTAAAGGATGTCTATTATATTATTTTACTATCAATGATATGGGATAGACTATGTTTGAGATCACACACCTTGAGTGTGACATTACAAAGGCTATTAGGAAAAGTAATACGTCTGTAGGACAAATGCATGGACATTGAAAAATGTCTCAATAAGGGGACTATTAATAAATTAAATTTATTATTTATATCTCTTATTATCAACATTATTCTATCAAATAATAAAATGAGACTAGGAGATGTAGTTTTAGACATGGTTTAATATTTTATGGTGTTTGCATGGGGGCTAGTGGTGTTGGCCCATCTATATCAAGTGTTACACTTAGTGGTGTATAGGGGAGAAACAAGCTTGGGTTTGTCCCTATTATTTTAGATCTATATTTGGGATCATATTGATATATAATGACCTTTTGGTACTCTAGAAACTAGGGAACCACATCAACCTATGGTTTTTAGATGGCACATTTTACTAGGCATACATAGAGGCCACATCAGGGAGATGTGGTTTTATAGAAAAGAATTTTATATCTCATGGCCAAAGCATATCATGTGGATTCCTTATAGGGGACTTTATTTTGGATGGGATGATGAGGCTAAGGTGACTCATTACATGTTTATCAAGTGCTACTTCATAGGTTGAAGAGATTTCATTATAGAGTGATACAGACATGACTATGTGGAGAGGTAGTTCAGTGTCCCATAATATGTGCTAGGTGAGTAGAATATTTTTTTTAAGAGTGATCATGAAAGGCCATAGTGGGGTAGTAAATTAGATAAATCTTATGCCTATATAGAATATTATATCCTTACTCTAGTCCTATGGGATTTTTATACTTTATTTCTAGATCCAAGGGTGATAGTAGCCTACATGGCATAGTAGGGTCAAAGGGTTCTAGTGAGGTTACTTTGATATAGGTCTATGGTATGCAGGGGATTAGTGAGGAGAGTTTTATAGGAGAAGGCAAGGTTATAGAGGAGGAGGATACAATTACCTACATAAGATGCTCAAGATGGATAAAGAGGTATAGATTCCATAGATGTGGATGGGGGTGATGGGGATTAGGAAATAGTGGTATGGGAGGAAGGTGGGAGTGGGATCTAAGTTGGGGGTAGTAGTACATAGGTTGGATCCAACATGAGTGAGGATAGTTCAAGATCATCCTAATAGCCTCTAATAGAGGATGTGAGATCTTTTTTAATGTGTCTCTAGATAGAGGTACATGCATAACCTATGAATATAGCTAGGATCACTAAAGAAAGATCAACTACAAGCTTAGTTACAGGCTCAAATAACACAGAGGGATGGGAAGTTAGCCTAGGATTAAGCAAAGGTCACTAGTTTATAGGGAAAATTACTTATTTTTAGGCCTATATAATGATGCTACAGAACTAGATCAATAGTCAAGATATACAAATTATAGGTTATTAGGCATAAATGACCCAGATGTAGGCTCAAATTAGGGTTTTGATAGGAGAGGTGGAAGTGGATGAGAGGGCTAAGGAGGAGGCTGACATAGCTATGTTAGTAGGGGGATGTATGGGGTCATGTAGAATATTATGAGGATGATGTGGGAGTCATAGTATTACAAGGATCTATATGAGGTGGTAGTGCCACTAGGTTAATGCACGGTTACCTTCAGAGCTAGCACATCATAGTTAGTCCATCAGTGCCCTAAAATACCTATAGGAGCCTAGATAAAAATTATAAAGATATGGATTTTTTAATTGTGTAACACATTAATTCCCATATGGCCTATATATTATATATATTTTTTGACATGGACTCTATGTGGACATTATATATATATATATATATATATATATATATATATATATATATATATATATATATTATGATGATGATGATGATGATGATGATGATGATATTTTTGATATGATGTGATGTGCTATGTGTTTTGTGATAGGTATTGATTATGGATGTTTTGTATGATGTGATTAGATGGATGTGTACATTGTTTTATATGTATGATGTTAGATAAGGTGATGTGATGGATTGGTATGTTTATGATTTTGTGATATTGATAATTGATAGATGTTGATGTGTTGGATTTATTTATGATTTAGATGGTTTAGATATATGTTATACGATATGATATGATGGATACATATATGATATGATTCGGGTGCTATGTTTATTAGAGGACATGGTTTAGTTAAATATGGATGTATACATTTGATTTAAAATGATGTAATATGCAGATAGGTTAGATAAATGTGGTAATATTATGATATATAGATGCCTAATTATGTGATGATGCTTTACGATTGATAGATGATATGTCATGTGATGAAATGTCATGAAACTATGATATGGTTGTAATTGTAATGAGATAGATAATGGTAAAATGTAAATCAATGTGCTAATTAAAGATTAATCCATTGTTAATTGTTATGTCTCACTAAATCGGTTTAGATAGTAATCCTCTTGCACTAAGGAGGTAGGATAGTGATGGGATGGGGGGATAAGTAGTTTTAGATGAGACGATGATAGGTTAGATGGGGTAATTGATAGGATTAGGGGAATAGGATGGGCAGAAATTTTGAATCCATTAATAATGCATGCAATCCATATTTCATTGATGAATAATTATGTGCAAATGATGTGAGATAATTCAAAGGTACATCTAATTAGGGTGCATGGGGAACTCTATTTTTGAAGTGACTTTTCTCAAAACAAGTTTGGGAGTCACCTAGAACATCCTTGTCCCCATTAAAGTTAACAAGATATAAAAAATGATAAGAAGACTACTAAAGTAAACAAGACAATCTAATTAATATGTACAAAGCTAAAAATGTAATCAAACATCCACACATATTCAAAACATATACATATTTATATATACACATAAGACAATCATAAGATAAAATAGACTAAAGATAGGAAATAAAAAAGGTATACATAAGTTGATAATGAGATGATTGTAAGGTGATTATGGATAATGGTCATAATTACAAGAGGGAGATATATACACAAGGTGTATTTTGCCAAAACTCATTATAAATTGGAAAAAGAATCAAATCAAATTTATAGCCAATAGTGTATGGGGGTTAGGATGATCAATCAAGATTCAATATCATAGTGTATGTGAAACCCTGAAGTAAAATCTATTTTTGACCCTTTCATAGTGATAAATTTAGTGGGAAGGTGTGGACCATGGTTTGGAGATAGCATGAGACAATTGAGGATAGGCTTAAATTGAGGCTAAGAGGAGACACACTTATCAAAGAGGATGTGATGGGGTGATAGGATGAAAGATAGTTATAAGGATGTGATAGGATTGGGAATACATACATACATTGTGTGTGTGTGTGTGTGTGTGTGTGTGTGTGTGTGTGTGTGTGTGTGTGTGTGTGTGTGTGTGTGTGTGTGTGTGTGTGTGTGTGTGTGTGGATAAATATACTCTAAAGGATTCCTTTACAAACATCCCCATCACATGATAAGTAATGAATTTTCTCCTATTTAGAACATTTGTCTCTTGCTATTGTATGAACTTGTAATAGATGCCCACTTGTAAGACTAGGGTTAGGGATGGGAAAATGGAGTGGAATGAAAAGATAGGAATGGAAATGGAAATAGATGTACCCCCAATAGTAAGGAACCATAGATGGAGGTAAATATGGAGCCTATCACATGTATAAATGTTTTAAATGCATAATATTCATTGGATCATCAAACTCTTCATCATCCAGTGTAGATAACTTATAGGCTTTAGATATGAATGTAATAACTATGATATAGGGACCAAGACAATTGGCTTTAAATTTTCCCTTCTTATCCCTATTTGCATTGGTATTTTTCTAATTTTATTTTAGGATTAGATCACCAAACTCAAATTCTCAAGATTGGATCTTCTTGTGATATTGGCCTTTTAAGCTATTTTGATATACCCATAAGTGATTGAGGGCCCTTTGATGCTTTTCATCTAGAAGCTCCAATTATTGTAGCCTTTCTTGACTAAAGTTGTGATTAGTGATAATGCCCTAAAATGAGATATGAAAGGATGGGAGATCTAATTCTACATGAAAGATAACTTTTGTTCTATATACTAGAGCATATGGAGTGGCCCTAGTGGGTGTTTGGACACTTGTTCTATAAGACTAGAGTGCATGATATAAATGCAAGTTTCAATTCCTTCCTACATCGTTAACTATTTTTTTGAGAATATTGATAAGAGTCTTATTGGCTACTTCATTTTGTTCATTCCCTTAGGGGTAATAAATAGAATAAAACTACTATTTGATATGGTACCACTTTCATAGGGCCTTGACTTCTTGATTTTTGAAGTACTTACCATTATCAAATATGATGTTGGTAGGAATTCTAAAATGGTAAACTAATCTAATTTAGGATGAATTTAGAAATCTAAAAACCTATGGTATAAGTAAGTGGCATTGCTTCTACCCATTTTGTGAAATACTCCATGGAAGTGATAATGAATTCATGTCCATCAAAAGACATAGGATTTATCTTGCCAATAAAATCAAGTCCCCATATAGAAAATGTCCAAGAAATAATTATGGGCTATAGTTATTATGAAGTTACATGGATAATATTGTGATGTTTTTGGTAGGATACACATTTGTGTACATACTAGTAGGCGTCTTATTCCATGGTAGTCCAATAGTATCTAGTCTAGAGTAATTTCTTGGCTAGGGTCATCCCAATGACATGGCTACCACAAATACCATCGTGGACCTCCTTGATCATGAGATAAGCCTCCTCCAAGGTTAGGCATCTCAACAAGGTCCCTTCATAACCTTTTCTATAGATCATGTTACCAAGTATTGTATAATAGGAGGTACAATAGATCAAATCTTTATGTTGATGGTGATTGAGGTTAGGTGGAAGGATGTTATCATGGAGGTAATTGTAGATGTCATGATACCAAGGAAGAATGGGATCAAGAATAAAAAAAATTTATAGAATAATTATAGATTGATGGTATTGTAAGATCAAATGCTCAATCAAAAAATTCCCTTAAAGGACATCTTTAAGAAGTTAAATTAGAGAGATGATAGTGCCCATAGAATTAGCTAATTTATTTTTCCCCATCAGTACTTATTTAAATGTAATAGACTGGAAATGATGCTTTTATTAATCTACTAATTTCCTATAGGGGATTAATTTCTCATCTTTAGTATGTAACTCTTCATTAACTTTCTTTATTATTAGATATGAATCAACAAATTCTTGGAGATGTTGGATGTTCCATTGGATGGATAATTGGAGGATAGAAATTAACACCTCATATTCATAAATATTATTAGTGCATGGAAAGTGACGAAGAAGGATTTTAGAATAAGGTCACCTTGTGGTGTGACAAAAAATATTCCCACTCCTGATCCATGTGTGGTAAAAGAGCCATCAAAAATATAGTTTTTAGCCATTAGATTTTGTAGTATTCATTATGGATTCATCTAAAAAGGTTGTAATAAGAGGTTCATCCACAATTTGATCCACTATTGCCTATCCCATAATGGACTTTTGATGAACATACTCTATATAAAATTCACTAAGAAACATAATCCACTTGGCCATTCATCTTGTAAGGGTGTATTTGGATAACAAATATTTAAGAGGATCCACCTTAGTAATGAGTTGGAGTTGATTGTTAAGCACAAAATACCAAAGCTTTTATGAATCAAGGACAATGGCTAAGTAAGGTTTTGCAATTGGAGTATATTTTTTCTCATATGAGATCAAAGTGTGACTGAGATAATAAATTTCCTACCCCTTTCAATCATCATTGTGTTTTGAAAGTAAGGCACCTATCAAACAAAGAGTTATAGAGATATAGAGGAGCAAGGGCCTTCCCATGATAGGTGGTGATAACATAGGTGGATTTTCCAAATATTTCTCAAGACTATTGAAGCCCTATTGACATTCAGAGTTCTAATTAAAATGGGTCCCCTTTTTCAAGATATAATTAAAGGGGTGGCATTTATCTATGAGCTGAGAGATGAATCACTAAATGACTTGTAACTTACCCTAAAGACTCCTTATCTACTTCAAATTACAAGGAAGAGGCATTTATATAATGTTTTTGACTTTATTTGGGTCCACTTCTATGCCTCTTAGAGATATAATAAACCCTAATTAATTTCCTAAGGTGAAACTAAATACACATTTCTTAGGATTTAATCTAACCTTTTGCTCACATAGCCACTCAAATATTTTACTCAAAAATATATGATGCTCTAATCTGAGTTTGGACTTCCCTAGGATATCATCCACATAGTCTAAAACTATTTCATGCATCATATCATGGAAAATAACTATAAATGCCCATTTATAAGTAGCACCTACATTATTAAGACTAAAGGGAATGGATTTATAGCATAAGGTCCCCATGGAGTAATTAAGGCTATTTTATGTTGATCTTTAGGTGCAATTTTGATTTGGTTGTATCCCAAAAAACCATCTATAAGGGATAAAATTTTATACCCTACTATTGAATCCATGATCATGTCTACGTTTGGGAGAGGGAAGTCATATTTAGTACATGCCTTATTAATTTCTCAAAAGTATGTAAAAATATTAATCCCTCCTTGTGGCTTGGCCACATTAATAATATTGGATATCCATTCAAAATAATCATGGGTCAAATAAAGCCTGCCTCCAAGAGTTTTTGTAATTCTTCCTTAACTAATATGGTTAATTTAGGGTACTTCTTTTGTAATTTTTTATTGATTTTTTTAGCATTAGGATTAATAACCAGATAATGCACAACTAATAAGGGATCAAGTCCTAACATGTCAGATTAGTAACATGCAAAAACATATATAAATTACTTGAGTTGCTCAATAATGATTTGATGTTTCTCAGGCATAAGAGTTACCCCTAGTTTGATTATTTTGGGATGTTCTTCAATTTTGATGTTAACTTTAGTAAACTCCATAAGGAGATATGTTTACTATTCATGGAGGTAAAGGGGAAATGATTGATATAGGGTATCTGAAGTAAAACCTTTTGAGACCTCTGTGTCAATTTCAATATAAGATTTAGATTCTAATAAAATATGTGAAAATTCTTCTAGACTTTGAGGTAGCTCTTCTTATTTAGATTCCTCTTCTCCACTTTGGTTAAGGGGAAACTATTGTTCCAAAAAATAATATGATTGACATAGATTAATGGAAAAGCCTTTCTTATGATCACTGAAAGGCATGAAATCATGTGCTCCAAAAATTTTAAGATGGCCTCATCATTTTGAAACATATCAAAGGATGGATCTTGATGTTGATCTCAATCAATAAATGAGGGGTGGTGGAGGGATATGTTGATGGTGGAAATAGTGGTGTCATGGAAAAGGTTTGTGAAAGTAATCTCTTTGAAAAGACTATAAGCAAAACCCATCTCAACTTTTTTGTTAGAAAGAGAATCCTCAAGGGCTGAAGTAGTATCCATGATGATATTATTTAAGTCATCATCAAGAAGTTTGTACCCTAAGCCAAGTTATTGTGGATGTTATTTAACTAATATATGTTCAGTCCTACCTTGCTCATGTATCTATAGTCTTTGCCTTAATAATGCATATTTTGTAACATTTTTGGATGTGGAGGTATATCTATTTGTAAGATGCAAGGGTATCATCTTCTATAATGAACCATGATTCATTAGATTCACTGATATATTATTATGATAATAGGCTTACACTAGAAAAGGCTTCTAGTCCAAATTGATAATTGATAGGATTAGGCTTCCACATAGTTGATGACTTGTAACTTCATGGGGAAGGAGGTAAGTCACCTACATAAAAGGTTTTATATTCATATTCTTTGCACCTTATGGATGTGATTTTTAGATGAGAAATTTTAGGTAATAGATTAGAATCAAGAATAATGTCATCAAGTCATATATATTTAGTAGTTTTTGGGTTTAGAGTAGAGCTGTTAGTGTTAGGATAGTAGTAGGAAGATGAGGATTGACCCATTTAGCAACTTCAAAAATGTTCTATTTCCCCAAGAATGGTGACTTGCATGCCTAAATAAAAAAAATTTAGACATTAATGATGGGTGGATGGGACTACTTACATATCATAAATCCATGTGTGACCCAATAGTATATTATAGGGTAGATCCACATCCATAATGTGAAGTAGGGTTTGATGTACCATGGGTCCCACAATAATAGGAAGGTAGATGGTGCTTGCAGATGGCCATTAATTGTCATCATATGATTTTATCATGATCAAGGTGGGCCCTAAAGAAGCTTTGAAATACCCCAATTTCTTTAAAAAATCCATAATACATAAGTTTAATGTAGACCCTTCATCTATGAGTACCTAAGGAATGTGATGGTTAGATATGGAGACCTTTATGAATAATGGGTAGTTATGATGGGAGCCAATGGGAGGCATGTCTTGGGCACTAAAAGTGATTTATTGAGAAGGAGATAAATGACCCATTAGTGCTTAGAACTAATTGGTGTAAATATTTGAGGGGACTTTTAGGTCATTCAAGACCTGATTGAGTATCTCTCGATGCATAGGGGATCTTTTGAGAAGATCCATTAACAATATTTGAGCAGGTGTATTCTCAAGTTGTTGAATTATATCATAGGATTTGTTAGAATATACTAAGATTTTCTCAGAGATATTGAAATTTTGATATGTAGAGATAGATGGGTCCTTAGGGGGTTCCCCAAGAACTATGATTTTAATACATTTGGTAGTAACCATATAGTTATCTATGACCCGATTGATCTTTAGTATGGTGGATGATGGTAGAGTGGGATCTTGGGGGCTATAAATTTTGATGGTATTGCCATAGTGATATGGAATATCATGATAGTCAATAAAATTGGAAGAGGAGGCCTAACCCTGTTCTCTTGGTGGCTTCCCTTGTCTTTAACCATGCTTAGGTAGAAGGTTCTGATAAATACCTAAATGTTGATTTTTAGATTGATTTAGAGTATTTTCCCCTTCTACTTCAATATCACCTTTTTCAATGAGGCCCTAAATATAATGCTTTAATTGCATACACCTCTCTATGTCATGACCTTTGAATATGTGATATTTATATAATTCATCCTCATGGTACTAATTAGGTCGAGGTTGACTATCATCCAAAGGTTAGATCTCAAGAGGAGTAATTGTGTTAGAAAAAATCAATTGCTCAAGGACCATTTCAATGGGTACTCCAAGTTTGGTAAGGGGTATTTTTCTAGTTTGAGGCTTTGGTTTACATCATGACACTTAAATAGAGGAGACATTATTCTGGTTTATGGGATTCCTCTTTTACACAATTTGAACATGATATTTAGAATCTATAACCCCATCTCCAACAATATTATTATTCTTATTTAATATTTTTGACTTTCTTGAAAAGGAATTATCTTGATTTTAATTATGTTCATTTTAGGAATATAATGTAATTATTATCTTTAAAAAAACTATTCTTTTAATTTATATCCAAATTTTGATAATTTCATCAAAAGTTTTGGCACATTGACATTTTAACTGATATTTTAACTCAACACTGAGATTTTCAACAAATATTTTGGGTAGATATTTCTTTGGTACTATGAATTGAAGGCAGCTTACTAGGCTTCTCCATCATTGCAAGAAAAATGACATGCTTTCCCCACTTCTTTGTTTAGTGTTGTATAGGTCTATAATGGAGATGTCATGTTTGATATTAAATGAGAAATGTCTTACAAATTATTTAATTAATTATGTAAAACTATATATAGACCCCTTTGGAAAATGCATGAGCCATTCTATGGCTAGTTTAGTGAGACTTTTTGGGAAAATTCTTAGTAAGTAGGAATCATCATATGCAACTTCATGATAAGCCACATAAAACTCTTTTACATGATCATAAGGATCACCTTTCCCTCTATACTTTTCAAACTTAGGTACCTAGAATTGAGGTGGTAAAGTTATTTGTCAAATGTTCATATCGAATGGAGAAGAGAAAAAATCTTCATATTTATATTTCATTGCTTGTGTGCATAGATCAATTTTTTGGACAGTTTCTTTCATCACTTTCCATTCTTGTGCAAATGAGGGATCTCCAAGAGGGTTGGAGGTGTGATCATGACTAGTATGGAGTCTATTAGAGTTATGGATATTTTTATAAAGGGATGATGGCTATTGATTTTGCATAAAAATTTTAGAGGCTAAGAGATTCAGTTATTATGTGATCTGATCTATTCAATCCTCTAGGATGGTTTACCTCCTATCAGCCTTAAATTAGTTATTTCAAATAGGTATGATTTGTTATTCTTATTCAATTTCTTGGTCCGTAACTTCCTCTTATTTGTGTACTTAATTTGTGTGAGTATGATAATATGATTTATTTGGCTAGGTGAAGGGATGGATTAAATGTTGTAGGAGGTTGTGGTCAAATTTTGGGGGTAGTGTGCCCCCATTTCAATGAATTAGGCTAGAATCTAGGTACAATTTTCATAGATGTACTATTCAAGTAGGGTCTTAACATCATCACTATGGAGGAGGTTAAATTGATCATCATCTCTTCCAAAAGTGTGCATATCATTATGTGTGTCATCATGATCTTGAATTTGATCTCCTAAATTCCTTAATAAATAAGTCTCTTGGTTGGAAGCTTGTCCCATCCTAATCTATTGGGCATGTGTTTGCATCAACATATTAGATAAGAGATTGGAAAGATGATAATGTGTGATGGGTGATAATAAGGTTTTGGATACTAATTTAGTCTATAAATTAGATCTAAGAGTGGTTAAAGAAGGTGATTTGGAAAGGTGATGCTTTTAGATTTTGAAGGAATGTGAAGATTAAGATGACCAAGGATTATCAAAGATAAAACCTTGTAAGAATCCAATCTAGAAAGAAGAGTAAGAGATGATGGGATCAAATACCTTTCACACTAGCAAGAAAGTGATTAGATGGGTGCTAGGTATGAAGAGGCAATGATGGGGAAAGTGATGGGTGCTAGACTAAAATATTGATAAGGCTATGTATGTTGGTAATAGCTAGTCCAAGGATTATAATGAATATTTAGAGGGCTGGGTAACCACTAGGATTTGGTTCTAAGTCTAAATATAGTATCCAAAAATGATAGTGATGGATATGAGAGGGAAAATATGAGATAGGGATTTTGATGTTGTTTGGGATGGTGATATGAGATGGATATTAGATATGGAAGAAGATATGAGGTGGATGTAAAATATTATTTAGGATGGTGAGATGGATGTTATGATGAGGTTGAAGAATGATTTTAAGCTTAGGTGTATCTAAGGTGTTAAAAACAAATAGCGAATGGCCAAATTGATTTATAAATAACATGGGTTTCAACACAACATGAAAATAGCAAACTCAACCACAAGTCCTAATTAATAATCTAAGAAGGGTGTGTAACCTGATGTTCACACCATTTAATGTATTTATGGGTGAGGATGTAGGATTATGACCCATTATAGAATCAACTGGACCTTCTCAACCCCATCTAGACTTAATGGCTTCTTAGGAGTTAATCTTGACTTTAGTAGTGAAATGCTTATTATGATTAAAAGGTCCTAAGATAGGTTTACAAAAAGGTTTCTAAGGGAGTAATTGATATACACTAAGTTATGATAAGGACCAAGTCCATATAATATTATATCTAACTACTTTGTGTATTGGAGCTTAAACTCCCCTCACTCTATGGAACCCTTTATTGGGAATTATGCTTTAGCCCCTAATGATAACTCTTCTGATATTTATACTCCATGAGAACATGAAGTTTGATCTAATGCATGGTGATGAAATCCATGTCACTAACCCCTAGTGACTAATCCCATACATGGGGATGGATTCCACATCATGTGTTATCCTAGACTCAAAGGGGGTAACAAGCAAGCAAGCATAATATATTTTTCTTAATTAATTATCTATATGAGGAAGGACAAATATGTACAATCAAATCACACAATAATAAAATATATAAAAGTAATAATAATGAAATATAAGGTTTTTAACACAACTAATATAAACACAAGGATTAGGATAATAAATGGGGTGCCTTTTCTTTGAGAGGTCCTACACAAAAAAGGTTAGTAGTTTGACTTAATGTAAAACTATAACTCCACTTGCAAAATTACAACTACACAATGCAAAACCACAACTGTCAAAAATTCAAGATTAATGGTTTTGTTGTGAAGTATAAAAATATAAAATCTCTATCTTTATTTGATGCAAATGGATTATATTTTAGAAAAATAAAGTTAGATGGTAATCTTAGAATTCCAAAATATAGATTACCTAAAAAAACTTTAGTAAATAACAGATTTTGACTAATTAACTAAAACCTTTAATGGATATATAGATAATATATTTTTATGTATAGATAAAATATCAAGATATTACTACTAGATTTACTCTAAAGATTATTAAAAATATTAAAACAATAACTCCAACTTTCCCTAACTATGCCTAATTATAAAATCATTATTGAGTATGCAAAATCACTGATAGCAAGGCAAATATGTAGATTTGAGAGATACGATATTATAACAAGTATTTTATAGGTTAATTTTATATTTATTATTTATCTATTTTATCTATAACATGCACACAACAAGCTCAAAATCAATCTTATCAAGCACACAATTAGACAAGAGAGTCAAAATAACCAAATTTGCAACACTTGGATCACAAATAGTTTGATTTGGCCTTATTAAAGAGATTATATAGTTACTAATATTCCCTATAGATAGATACGTATGGATTAATTACTACATAATAGATACCAATAGGATAATTTTACTAGCTTTAACTAATACTATAATGTCATGACTACGATGGTGATATCACAATTATCAGGGAATAGTGTGAGTTTAAGAGTCACAATATTATACTTTAACTACCAATAGGAAAATAATTGATAAATATTAACTTTTAATACACACAAAATACCAAAAAAACATTTCAAGTAATACCATATAGGTAAAATACCCTTGTACAGAGGTTAGAAATAGGAAAAATAAAAATATTAAGATAATCCTAAAATTTATAAAAATACGACTATAGAGGTAAAATCATGATTGTATACACAATATTTTTTAAATTTTATTGATTATTAACACTTTGTATCTTGAAGGAACCTATCGAGTCTCAATCTAGTTGAGTGCATGCATTAAGGGGTGTACTAGTAAAGGTGTGGGTAGACCATCGGTGCTTCATAAGATTATTGTTCCTTTTGCCACTTGCCATCCACACTCTATCCTCATAAAACCATTAAACCTATTATTATTATTATTATTATTATTATTATTATTACTATTATTACTATTATTATTATTATTATTATTATTATTATTATTATTATTATTATTATTATTATTATTATTTCTACCTATTCCTATCATTTTCTATGTTTTATCCTTCATTTCTTGCCTTAGCACCCTTTTGACTTGTCAGTTGTGCTAGGTTTAACCAGGTCAACCTAAAACAATTTAGGGACTTTTCTCTCTTTTCATTTGTTGGCCTCTCAGCTGACCTAACAAAAACCTAGTGAGTTAGACACAAAAAAATGCTAGGTCGACCTAACACAACTGATATTCCCAAAATAATTTTATGGTAAGATACTACTATATATACAAGTTCATTCCCCACCATTTCATAAGAGTGAAGAATTAAGGTAAGAAGTATGAATGAAGATCTGCCTATTGACCATTCTACTTGGGGAATAAAGCTTTAGGGTTAAATACTTTATTTTGAGCTCCAATATTGTCTTATGGATAAGTATTTTGGATGATTAGATAGGTAGTGTAGCCTAGAGATGATTTATCTTAGTAATCCTTACATACCACGACAATCTCTTATGAAGCAGCTCGGTTAAGGGGGAGATTGAGGCTCAATGAGTTCATCTTCAAAGGTTAGTATTCCTAATTTTATTCCTCATTTGTAAGAGTAGATAGATAATGCATTTGTATTTTTCTCTTCCTTGTATTAGGATTTCATATACATTGACATGAGCATATGTCTTCTATACATGTTTAGTCTAGTTGTTTATTGTTTTATTTTTAACCCCCACTTTGTGCCACAAGCTTTGGTGCACACTAGATTAGATTTAATTTTCTTGTTATTTGATTAGTGAAATATTAAATCATAGGAATCTTTTAGGGTTGTTGTGAGATTTTTTTAGACTATAGGCTTTATAACCCTTCCTCACATGGTGCATTATGATACGTGATCCCCTAATCAAGTCTAGCAGATCCTCACATTGGTCATGCTCCTAATTAACAATTATAAGCTCCATAATTATAAGTGTAGGTGTGTTCTATCCCATCCAATAAATGATTGATTTATGGACATGGTGCATTTCCAATTGCATGTATTCTAGTGAACCTGATGTGAAGCTAACCCTTACAGGATTTATTTCATTCCTATAACTCATTATTTTTATCATACCTCTACTATGCTATATCAACCCTATCAACCCATTTATTATCTTTGTGCATAGTTTTCTAGGAACACACAACTATCTCGACTAGATTGACCCACTATAGGTTTTTAGAACTTGCAAAATTCTATTCAGACAACTAGATTGACCAACTCAATCAAATAAAAGTTTTTTAGGTTTTCAAACTTCCTATTCAACCTACTAGGTTGACTAAGTCAACATAGTGAATTTTCATCACCTTTTTTAATAGGTTCTTATATAGCTTGATCAACCAAATTGATCTAGTATACAACTTTTTGCCAATTTTCTCCAAGGTTTTAGATCAATAATCTTATCCTTTTCATCTTTGATCTACCAAGGTTAGTTTTTATTCCACTGTATCTTTATTTTTCTATACTTTCCTTTCACAGTTTATAGTTTTCAAAACTTCCTCTATACAATAAACTAGGTTGACCCTATGGACCTAGTTCTATGTTCTATGTTTTATGAAATAACTAGGTCGACCTGATTGACCTAGTTCATTTTTTGACTTTGCTTCTATACTATAGGTTTGACCCTATTGACCCTATTCTATATGATTATCCATATAGTTTCTTAACTATACATTATTTAAAATTTATAATGAACCATATATGTTAATCACATCTTTCTTTTAAGTTGTTTGCATGATTAGAATAGTTCACATAATCAATTTAGGGGATTTTCAATTAATCGCCTAGTTTCACTATTTATATTTTATGCACACATGGCCATACCACATAAACATCAAAAAAGATTTAAACATTTGACTACCCAGGTCTACCTACATGGATTTCATCACCAAGGGGGAAGCTAACTTGATGCTCTAGTCAAGTATAAATCATGGTTAATGGTATAGTTTGGCTAAGCACCTATTACCCTTATTGTTTTGGTGTGTGAAGTGAGGGGGTAGGCCCCAATACCAATATTATATCATTACCACTATAGTCCCTTTCATCCCAAACTTACTTGAAACTATCCATAGATTGATATATAGTACCTTGCTTATAGCCAATCTCCCTTTACACTTAAAAATCATTCTTAATAATCTAATCAATATTTTAGGTTGATCAAGTAGCTAGCTTTACTTTCAATTTATTTGCTTGTTCTTTGATCAATTGTGTGTGCCAAAGCTTGAATTAGTGCAAGATCTTACTTTTGGATTGGCTAGTGTTAATTTAATTGATTTTTTGTTTCCCTTTCAGTACTTACTACTTTCTTACATTAATTTCAATTATTTTGATTTAATTCATAGCTTGTTATCAACTTTATTTTCTTCCCTATCTACTATGCTAGGTCAACCTTGTCGACCCTATATCTTTTCCAGCCCCTATACATTGTGTTAGGTTGACTTGGTCTACCTAGTACTATTTAAAACATATTTACCTCTTTTTTATAGTAATTATTCACTAAATTGGGTTGATCTTATGGAACCTATATAGTTTTATAGTCCCTATTTTGTACTAGTTTGACTAGGTCAACCTAGTACTATTTCAGTCACTTTTTGATTCCTTCCTTTCTCATCTTGATTCTCTTTATTTCATCATGAAATTTATATTTGGTGATGACACTAAAGTTTAGTCAATATAAATGATGGAATTCACCAATCCTAATATTGTCTCCCATAGACAAGGTAGGGCTATTTTCATGAATGCTAGTAATGTTCATATTATAACTTGCATGATGAACTATGGGACCCCTCCTCATAACCCTTTACATCAAAATCCTCCTCTTCTCTTAGAGGATTAGATTGATTTAGAGTACACTCTTGAAATGATCTTCTTTATCATGAAATTGCCTCAAAATAGAGGGAAGGATCCTTCCACCATATATAACATCATGATTAGCCATCAAGTTAAAGAACCTTATTATCCTAATCCCACTTTGTCAACTAGATTTGGGGGTACCAATTTCTTTTCTTCTCAACCTCTTCCTTCAATCTTGACTCTTTCTTATGCCATGCCATATTCTTCTTTAACTTTCTTCCTCATCCATGCCTAGTATCTCAACTAACATGGTAGGTTCTACATTTAGTGGGACTCTCATAAGATCCACAATCCTTAATACTTCCACTAGTTCATCATTTGGTACCCAAGGCACTCATGATTTTAGTGCTTCTTCTTTTCAACCATTTAATAGTCCATCTTTTTATTCACAAGAAATTTTTTCCACTAGTGCCTCAAATTCTCATAGCTCTTCTCAAGCTCATATCAACACTAATAGTAGTATGCAAGCTACTAACACCAACATAAACACAAATATTACTTCTTCTAATAACAATAATCAAACTCGTCAACTATTTTCTCAAACTCTAAATCAAATGAACACATTACAAGATCATAATATGAATCAAATGATGAGAATGCAAAACCACCTTCTTAATATTCAATTCAATCCTCAACCAATGACTTAGGGCACACATAACCAAAGTATTCCTCCTCCCCCTCTTTGAGATTCTAAAGGTAATCTCACTCCTTAACCTCCATTAGTCAAAAAAGTCATCAAGAATTTACAAAATGAACCTTTTACCACTCAAATTACTAACATTGAAATTGGAGGTATAACACCTATAGTTTCTTATAATGGATTAACCGATCCTACTCTTCGCGTCAAGACATTTAGAAATCTTTACAAGGATTGGGTTAAGTTAAATACCTTTATCACTACCAAAATATTATCCAAAACCCTCATGGATGATGCCTTGGATTGGTATAATCAACTTAGACCACATTCTATCAATAGTTTGGAAGACTTAGTAAATGCTTTAGTGCAATAATTTTAAACTAGTGATCTTCCTGAGAAAACTTTGGCCCATTTCATCAATTGCAAACAAAATAAAAATGAAATGCCCAAGCGTTTGTTAAGAGATGGAAGACTTTTTCAAATAAATGTGAACATAACATGGTAGATGATAATCTCTTTCATCTCTTTATAAATGCTTTACTTCCTAAATTATAATATTGAGTCCATACCCTTTCTCTATGTGCCTTTGAGGAAGCTATTGATCAAACTAAAAGACAAGATTTACTCATGCATCAACTTGAGCCACCCCAACTTTCTGTGGTCCCTCACCTATTATTAAAAAATAAAAATTTCAATATTATCAATGATGGTGCTATCGATTCATATGACATCATTCACAATGTGTAAGCTACTTTTCCTACCCCTTCTTCGAAACTAGTTCCTTCTCAATAATTCACTAATACTCATTTCTCAACAAACAAAATTAATGTCCATAAGCCTTTATCATCAACTAAATTTATTAAATCTCTACTCAAGCCTCTTCTATGATATTTCGACCATACTTGACCTATGAAATCATGGTATGATCCTAATAAGTTTTGTTGGTTTCATGCTAGCTAGGGTCACTCTCACGAGACTTGTAGACAACTCCATAATTTAGCCATGGAATTTCTTCTTAGCCCAAATTTTTATCATGATTCAATTATTCGTAAGCGTCAACAACCCTATGAGGTTGATTTCAAAGACTATAAATCACATGATAAAAATCAAGCCTTAAATCAAGCAAACACTCATTTAGATATCTATAAAGAACCATTGCCTAATCATCAACCAATCCAAGAAGGTCAAGATAAGCCCAATTCTTCCACCAATAATGTAGAAAGTCTTCTTAAACCAAATTATAAAGAGATTGTGGTTATCATGACCAACATGTGAAGAGTGGTGGATTTTATTGATTCAAAACCTATCTACACTTCTCCTTCCTATAAGACATATTATGTTATCCAGGATTCTTCTTCAACTCATTTAAATGAGTTAGGGTAAGAAGATATTATTTATTTTGACGATCTGATTTATGATTCTCCCTTGGATGACACATTTCATACTATTTATACTTCTCTCCCATCATCTTCTAATACTAATAGAAATCCAATTTCTACTAACACTTCTTCCAAACTTTAAGATCAATCTAAACCAACTAATTCTTCATCACCAAATGATTTACAACCTAATTCTCAACCTTTTCATTCTTATCAAAATAAATTTCAATGCTCTTTATATCCACATTTTAAAGATATTATTAATCATTACACACTTATATCTAACAATCTCCTTATGGGTTATGATGAGTGGGATCCCATTGTGGAACTTACTAATCTTCCATCTCAGATACCTTTCCTTGAAATCATAAGGACATCTCCACATCATAGAAACCACCTCATGTAACTCTTATTTTAGATGAATGTCCCTCAACATCCTCTATCAAGATGGGAATATATTTTATGTGGATCTGAGGATAGTATCTTACAGCAATGTGAAGAGATGTCCATTAATGTTGATGAATCTATAGACACTTCTCTTTCTTTATGATTTCTTATTGCATCTATGATTCCATATGAGATTCTACTTCATATAAATGATCCTACATTATTTATTATCATCCAAATTTGTGATATATAAGTTAAGTGAGCCTTGATTAATGAGGTTTATATCATCTATGTTGCTTCCCTTGATTTCATTAAGACTCTTGGATATTCTAAATGTAATCTCAAGTCTACACACAACACATGCCAAAGATATGATAGAAGGTAAATTCCTTCTTTAGGGTGTGTGTCTTTCCATTACCATCCCACCTATCATTTTTTTGTCTGAAGGTGATGATTTTTAACTTCCCCCTTTTGTATAACATCTTGCTTGGTAGGCTGTAGACTCATTGTATGCAAATTATTGCATCTTTCACTTATCAATGTGTAAAATTTATTCGCAATGGAGACATTTATAGGACTCAAGGAGACACTAACCCTTGTAATTTCAAATAATTATAACTAAGATCATGGTGTCTTCAAAATTCCTATTCTTGAGACTTTGCCTAGTGTTCCATTCCTTGAGTTGTAGCATCTAAACTTTCTAGTCAACTCAACTAGAGGTTACAATGGGCATCTTGAGCTCATTGGTAACATTCTTCCCAAACTTTTAGACTTTAATGATAATGATCCTAATGAGATTAACTTAAAGATTTAAAATTTGGATCTCTCACATCATCCCATCTTATAGCTTCCTCCTTCCTTACAACCTCACTCTTGTAAGACTCCTTATGATGACATTGTCGTAGTCTTAACCAAGACTAGGCACTCTATTCACCAAACTTCCTCTAATGATAAGGTCTCCCAACCTATGTCATCGATCTTCATACTCTAGATTATGATGGTGGATATTATTTATATTATCCTATTTTAAGTGGCCTTATCCAAGCCCATGATGTTGAGATTATTCATTACTTCTCTTCTTTACTTGAGTATTTTCATGCATCTCATCATTATCTTTCATTTATAGTTACTAATTCTTGAATTTTTCCTCTTTATCACTTGGTAGAGATGGTTTTGATACCTCTTGTTTCTAAAGAACCACTTAGTATCATGATCTTGGATCATTTTATGACTAAAACTTATCACTTTAATACACCTAGGGTAGTCTTCCTTAGACCTTCTACAAATACTGCCCCTCCTTTAGTAGGGCCATCTTTAGTTAAGCTTGTTCCTTTTTACACTCTAGTTGAACCTATTTCCTCTCCTATTGTTGTTGAGCCTCTACCTACTTCTTATCTTAGTGTTCCTCCTATTGATCCTAGTTCTAATCTTTCCTCATCATCATCCTCTCTTGATGATGGTTTGTTTTTACTGCCTAAGATGGCTCCTTTTACCACCAAATGGGTCGATGAGTCTTCTTCATCTTCTTCTATTATTATTTCACCTCCTTTCTTGAGTGCTCCTAAAACCACTCACAAGTGTATTCATTGCTTCTATGGGATAGATAATCACTCTTTCACCCATTATCATAAGTTGTGACAATACCTTGATACCTTACATCCTTCTTTCCCATCATCAAATAAATCCATACCTCCCCCAAAGGTACTTCCTAAATATTTACCTAAGTATGGTGAGGTATATTATCTATGGCACCTATGTGGCATGCATCACACTGATCATTGCCACATTCTTTAACAACATCTTAAGGATCACCTTGTATCCATCCTTGTACCTTCTACCATTCCTCCCATAGGTTATTCTTGAAATAAGGCTCCTCTTTCTCCCATGGTTCCACCTCTAGTGGTTCCATCATCTCTTGTGGTCCCTTCACCACCTTTTCTTCTTCCACCCATGATTCCTTCACTTGTGGACCTTACCTTAGTTATGGATCCTTCTCCACCCATGAGTCCTTTACCTATGGATCCTTCTCCACCTGTGATTATTATATCTCCTATAGATCTTATTTACATACATTCTCTTGACTAGCCTTTACCTAAATTTCCTCCTTAGCATGATTCTTTGATCATCCCTAGTTTTTCAATTGAGGAGATAAAAAAGGAAGTATTTTCCTAATATTCATTAAAGATTGATGAGACCTTAGATATAGTACACATTTATCTTCATAGAGACTTATCTAATGTATTGGATAATGTGTGTGGATATATTTACTAGTATTTATGAGAACATTCATTTTGCTTTCTCATTTATCTTTGGATTGGATGTGTGCTCCAATCATTTTTTAAAATTATATCATTTGACATCGTGTCAAATTATTTATTATCTTATATCATGTTTCACCTTCTTGTTGTACTATAGTTAGCTTATGTTATTATTTTACATTTCAAATATACTTATCTTTTCCTTATCATTGCTATTTTTCCCTTGTCATTTCTTTATTTTATTTTAGAGTTTTTCCCAAAACTCTTCCCTTGTATCTTCATGATTGTTTTATTTCTTATCTTTATTTTTCACAAGATAGTTTTCATGGTGACTTGGTTATATTTACCCTCTTCCCTTTGCTTACTATCTCCTATTACCATGTGATTATTTCACAAGTAATCTTTCTCATTACTATTTCCTTTCATCGGTCCTCCTTTGGATCTCTTTTTTTTCCTTCTTCCTTGTTCTACAAACTAAGCACATACATGGTCAAGACTTGAGATCACATGCTTAGTTCATTATCAAGCCTAAGTGTTCTGGTTAGTCTTGTGTGTTTGGATACTTAGTTTCCTTTAGCCTTAGCCTATAGCTCATTTGTGTGCACCACTATCTCTCTCATGATTGATCATTCCAAATCCATATGGATGAGGAATATTAAAAAGCCTTTAAAGGAATGTTAAAAGATGAATCATTTAAATAAAAAGAAATGATATCAAAAGGCAAAAATATTGAATATTCTTAAAAATTCTAATCACACTAAAAATGTGATTCAAATCACATATCCTTCTTATATTCAAAGCTCAAACTCCATAGTTGGCCTCATGGTAGAGTCAAGGTCCTTTGGGGTGCGGTAGGCCAGTAGATTAGAAGAGGAGAATAAAAAAATCTTTTAGTGATACCTACTTTCTCATGCAAGTACCTATCTTCATAGTAGATTGACAACTCTGTAAGGGGTCCTGAGGAGTAGGGAACACATTGGGGAAGGTAGGTAAATTTTACTTTTCCTTGTACCAATCTACCATCATGAGTTGATCTTAGTAGCACACCTATTTGCCTACAAAGCTTTATGTCTATAGTAAGTGGGTTTCCTTTGTACATAGAGGACCACTAGTCCCTTAGTGTCTTCTCATGTCCTTAGTATGCCTATTGATTCCTAAGGTCTTCTCATAATATGCATAATTATTTATTATTACACTTTCTTTTTCATTCCTTTTCCTTCTTATTTCCTCTTGGGAAATATTGTTTTACTTACTGATCACTCTTCATGGGATATCATTTGTGAGTTGCTTTATAAGACCATGGATAAGACCAAACATCCCTTAAAAAATGCCATCTTTACTATCCTATTACCCACATCCTTGATTTACCATTACCTTATCCTTCTAATTACCAATCTTGATTTGGTACCCCTTAGGTTTTTCTTTTGTGAGTTATAGTGTAAGACCATGGATAGGACCTGGCCCTCCTCACAAAAATTCTCCAATAATCAAGCACCATTAAAAATTACATGTGTCAAATATGAGATAAAAATCAATTCATTATGAGGTTACACATCATTGACATGCTTCCCAACCTAAATTAGTATGTTTTATGCTTACTTCATTTTACTTTTGCCTTTTATTTTCTTATTTTTTGAGTGCATGTAAGATTACAACCATTTCTTGAATTTCTCATACTTCCTAGCTTGAGTTAGTATGATAAATTTAAGACCAAATTTTTGAAAATTTTGTTTTTCTTTTATACTTCCCATCATGAAATAGTATAATTGATTAACTTAATTTTGATTTGTTTTTATTACCATTTGTGCCCTTTTACATACCTTCCATTTTATTACATTGTTTGTCATACTTCCCAATGTGATATTTAGTATGAATTTACTTGTTTTAATTTGGTGCAAAAATATTTTACATTGGTTTAAAAACATATCCCCTTTTACCATCTTGTTTGACATTTTCTTGGATTTTTATAATTAGTCATTTTATTTGTTATTACACACTTTCAAACTCGAACTAGTGTGTAGTGCATTTTTAATTGATTATATTTTTCCAAGTCTTTTTTCACCCATTTCTATTTAACCATGCATGTGTACTCCATAAATTCTAGAAAAGAAACCACACCACATATATTTCCGATAGCATATACAACAAATCTAAATAAATGTGATAGATATAAATATATCCAAAAACATCCACAAATGCAACCATAATAAAGAAAACATACATAACCAACACCAATAAGCTAAAATGATACATCATATATACCATAAGTTTGATACAACATATACAACCATATACAAAGCCTCAGCACTAGGGTTGAGCTCCATCTTGTCTAACTCATGACCTAGCCACGTTATCTATTGAGGCTTTAGTTTGACTCCTCTAAATGGTACATTATAATGAGGTAGTCTAAGATCTCAATACCTCTACCTATGCCTACACCAACTCAACTTGGGACACTGTATGTGCCTATGTTAGCTAAATTTACATCATTATATATGCCTACATCATCTATGTCATCATCTCTAGATCCATATCTCTCTCGTCTACCAAGGCCTACTAAGCCTATCTTTCCCTACACCCATCTTTATTGATGGTTACATCCTCTCTCTCTGCACTTATATCTACCTCATTGCCTTGCTAGCTAATCTAAAATAACACCCCTGAGTTGGGGTAGATGGTACAATTGGATCCCCTAGTGTCATGGGGTCATATGGATATAGAGTCTCATATAAGATGCCATGGAGTGATCCCTTCACTAGGGATCCCCATCTCTCCTCTTCATCCTTAGGTATACCTATAAAATCACATTAGATGTCTATTAGACCACTTTCATATCTCATAATATCTATATATATATATATATATATCTCTACTACCAAATAAAAACTTAAGAAATAATTCAACCATATTCATACTTGTCTATGTATTAACTCCCATGATATCATCATCTGCATGATCACCTAGCATAGTCTTCCCATCTGTGTGGCCTCCTAGTACCTCCTTGGTAGGTCTCCTCCTCAACCTAAACTTGGTTGTCATGGATCGTGTCTATCTCAACCTTCATCTAAGTGGTCTCTCTATCATCTCTTTTGGATCATCGATGGGATCATATGGGATGTCTATAGTCTCCAATCTCTCCTATCTCCATCATTACCATGTCCTTGATGGTCATTAATCATCTCATTATAGGGTTGGTAGTGGTACATCTAGTATTTATACCTCCTTTACCTACTCTTCCACTCATCATGCTTAACCAGTCTATGGTCATTCCCAATATGGATTAAGTGTTAGCATCACTATTAGTGGTCTGAGTCCCCTCTTCCCTCATGGCTCCCTCACATATCAAGACCACTATTCAAGCATCAATATCAGTGTCACTAGATGATGTAGGCCCATTTGTTTTGGCACTTATGCCACTAGATGTGGATTTTTCCACCATGTATAGTGTCCAATCATCTCTCTCCTCTCTAGTGCTAGTGTAACTGTGTGCTAGCTCACCCATGTAGATATTATGTGTATATACAACCACTATATGATGTCTACACATCTCACTGACTATAGTGCTAGCATGTGAGGCACAACCAATGCTACCTAGTCCTCCCTCCATCTCTGCACTTGAGGTAACTTATCAACAACTGCATGGTGAAACCCAATTGATCGATATATGGGGAATTTCTCATATATCCATGATATCAATAGTATGATCAATCCCATAGTCTTCTACCCTTTGATTAACATCTCAAATAGATCATATATGAGTTGGACCCAAATGACAAAGCCTAGATCATATAATATTCCCTCCTTTAGCATCATCCTACTTAAGGCTACCATGAATAGTGTTACCTTGTCATTTGACTTATGATAGAGTACCTATTATGTCACAAAGCATATCACCACCTTTTAGAGGTATATAATCTATGATATATAAACATCATTCATACTAACACTTCATCCTCTCAATATCATCTCTAATCCTATTTCACACATGGCTAAGGGTCTCCTCTCCTTTAAGCTATTTGGTATCCTAATGGTCACTAGTGCTCTTGCTATGGGTAGCTTGAGGATGGCATGGACATCTTCTAGTATTATACCCACCTATAACATATAACAATCCATCTCTCATTTGAAGGTCTTAGTCAATCATTCCTAGCATCCCAAGAACATGACTAATAGGTTAGTGTTAAAGGGGATCCTACACTTATCAAATATATCTCCTAGACCCATGGCTACCAGTCTAGCTTGATTTCCATCTAATAACCAAGACACATCCACCAACCTCCATAATCTTGATCATCTCTACTACCAAGAAATAAAAAATGTCTTAGTCAATCATTCCTAGCATCCCAAGAACATGACTAATAGGTTAGTGTTAAAGGGGATCCTACACTTATCAAATATATCTCCTAGACCCATGGCTACCAGTCTAGCTTGATTTCCATCTAATAACCAAGACACATCCACCAACCTCCATAATCTTGATCATCTCTACTACCAAGAAATAAAAAATGATGTATTAGTTCTTCCATGTCATGTATAATCACAATACATTCTTTACACATCATTTTTTATAATTTTTAATCAAAAAAAAAGGCTAATTACTTTTACCTTATTCATTTTATCTTATTTTTAGCTTTCTTGGTCCCTCTTGCCCTCTTTTGGTCATTTCAAACCATTATAGTCCTCTTTTAGCTTTATGCACATTTTTTCATGCTTATTTTGGTTCCTTGGTCAACCTAGATAACCAAAATTTCCCTATTTTTGTCATACTTGACTTTAAATTCTAAGTCAACCCTCTTATCTTCCCTTTCCTATTATTGACTTTTCATTTTGGACCTTATAGACTAGTTTCTCACTCTATTCTAGATTTTTAGCCTATAGATTACATTAGGTCGACCCATACCTACTGGGTCAACCATATGGATTCTACCCTATTTCATCCTACTATGTGTGTTGACCTAGTATATTTTTCCCAAAATATGCATTTCACTCACTTTATTCATAAACCCTTCAAACCCATCTCCTATCTTCCTATTTTCGACCCTTAGAATCTAATTTTATTCAATTTTGACATATATAAATGCTCAATATCAATTTTTTATAAAAATTCACTTAATTTACTACAAATTTTAAAAGTAGTTTGAGATCTATTGTTGTATACCTATAGTACACCTGCTATCACCTCTGGGAGTCCTCCTCATCTATCATGTCATTCCCTCACCATCCTAACCTTGTTTGGTCTCATAGCTCTATTTTCTCTCTTTGAGAATGCAAAATTTCAAATGAATTCTCTTGTTTCCCCTATTTAAAACCACTTTTTAGCAACTCAATTCTTTCATTTATTTTTAGATAGATTCCTTGTTTTGCCTCTATATTTGTTTAAATCATGATGACATAGAGATTATTTTCCACTATAATATGCGTATTTTCCAAAATTTTTGATTTTGTCTATCTTTTTGCACTAACTTCTATAGGTTCACCTAGTGTACAATACAATAGACATCTTCACATCAATTACAATAACTTATTTATCTATGACACTAAATTAAGTTAAAGGTATGTGTTTTTCAATATAGTTATTTCATTTATCTTATTTTCTTCTTACTACCCCATACTTAGCATCAGTATTATGTGTTATCATGTTTTATTTTGAAGCACCATCTCATGTTGCACTTACATGACATGTGATGAGCTTTAGTTGGGGCATATATATACACAATATTTTTTAACTTTTATTGATTACTAAAACTTTGTATCTTACAAGAACCTATAAAAGTCTTAATATCTTTGAGTGCATGCCTTAAGGGGCACACCAAGAAAGGGGTGGGCAAACCATTGGTACTTCATAAGATTGTTGTTCCTTTTACCACTTACCATCAACAATCTATCCTCCTAAAACCATTGAACCCAAGTTTATTAATCTTATTTATACCTATTACTATCATTTGTTATGTTTTGTCCTTCATTTCTTACCTTATCACCCTTTTAACCTATCAGTTGTGCTAGGTCGACCAGGTTGACCTAGCATACTTTAGGGACTTTTTCTTTCTTTTGGTTTGTTGACCTCTTAGCTGACCTAACACAAACCTAGTGAGTTAGACCTAAAAACATGCTAGGTCAATTAGGTTGACCTAGCACAACTAACATTCCAAAAATAATTTTAGGGTAATATACTACTATATATACAATGTCATTCACCACTATTTCATAAGAGTGAATAATTAAGTCAAGAAGTGTGAATGAACATATACCTATTGACAATTCTACTTGGAGAATAAAACTTTAGGGTTTGATATCATCTTATGGATAATTCTTTTAGATGCTTAGATAGGTTATGTATCCTAGAGCTGATTTATCTTAGTTACCCTTACATACCAAAATAATCTCTTATGAAGCAACTTGGTTAAGGGGGAGATTGAGGCTCGATAGGTTCATCTTTAAAGGTAAGTATTCCTAAATTTATTACTCCATTGTAAGAGTAGATAGATATTTCATTTTTATTCTTATTTTCCATGTAATAGGATTCCATATATATTAACATGAGTATATGTATTCTATACATGTTTAGTTTTATTGTTTTATTGTTTTATTTATAACCCCCACTTTATGCCATAAGATTTGGTGCACACTAGATTAGATTTACTTTTCTTGTTATTAGATTAGTGAAATATTAAATCATAGGATTCTTTTAGGGTTGTGTGATTGTGTTAGACTATAGGCTTTGGAACCCTACCTCACATGGTGTGTTGTGATAAGTGATCCCCTAATCAGGTCTAGTAGATCCTGACATTGGTCATGCTCTCACTTAAAAATTGTATGCTCCCCAATTAAAAGTGTAGGTATGATCTATCCCATTTTATCTAGGATTGATTTATGTAAATGATGCATTTTCAATTGCATATAGTGATTACCAGGTCAAAAATGTAAGTTTGAGAGTTATGATATTCAACTTACAAACAACTATGTAATATCAATAGAGTGAAATAACTACATAGAGGTTAGCAACAAATAAAAATAATGATGTTATAGACAACCTAGGAATTTTGCAAAATTGTAGCTACAGAAGCAAAATTGTTATTAACAAGGAAATATCACTACTTATGAAGTATCAATTTTTTGAAAATGTGGAAAAATATAAAAATCCAAAACCCATTAGTAGTTAAATTTAAATTTTAATGCAATATCATTGATCTAGTTGCAATACTATTGATACCAGTGCAAAACTGCAAGTCTCTTATACATGATGATTTTTTCAAAATTTGGCCTTTGATTCTCAACTAGTTAGACCTACAAGCTTCCAAATAACTTATATAAAACTTAATAGGTTATATTTATGGAGTATGCATCCCATCGTGGTCGCCAAAATGTAGCCAAAATTTTGGATTTCTCCTATATTACTATTTTTGGCAATAAAAATCTAAAATCTAAATAACATCAATTAGAGAGGATAAAAAGATAATTAGATTGACATAATGAGAGTTTTTACCATCATTTTACCTCTTATATCTCCTCTCTAATATTTTTAAATAGATTTTTGATACAAAATATGTTGGATGTTAGATTGTTTGACTATGCTTGACAATGGCTTCCAATGGATTTTTGGCTTTATAATTTCTTTGATAAGACTATATGGATGCAAGAGGGATGTTTATGGTTTCAAGTTAGCAAGATGGATTTATCATTTCCAAATTAATTTTAATGGAGGTATTGGATTGGTTATATAGGAAATAGAAGGAAACATCAATCACTCAAATTTAATTTTGAGCAATTGAGATCAATTACTAGGATATTTCCAAGGAATTTTTAATTCCTTGGAAATCTATAGAATAGAGAATTATAGAGAAAAAGTGGTAAATTAGAGAATATTTATAGAATTATCCAATTATATAAATCTCTATTAAGGGTTATGGGTGTAGGAATAGCTAGTTATAAGGGTCGTAGATGGGTAGGTAAATAAATTATATTTTTAAATTGTCAAGTGGGTTAATTGGTAGGTTAGTATATAAGTAGGTTTAGTTAGTAGACTAATGAAGGTGATTAGTTGGTTTTATGGGTATAATAAGGTTTGTGGGATGTAGGATATAGGAAAAATGATATTAGTTAACTAGCTAGGGAATATAGTTATATATTAAATTAGTGGAATTAGTATAGTTATCAAGGTGAGTGGATTTAGGTGTATATAGTAATAAATCACCATGATATGGAAAAACCATGATAACCATATTGATGCACATGGATTGAGTTAATGAACAATAGGAAAAAAAAATAAAGAATCAAGTAAATAACAAACACACACAAACTTGAAAATAAAAGCAATAAGAATCATTTTGTCATTTAATCAAGTCAATATCCATATATGAAAGATTGGTGATAGTGATAATTGAATGAGGCACCCAAGCAAGGATGTATACAAGGGGATGGGTTGGAAAAAATATTCCAAAATAAGTTGCACACTTTGATTTGTCCCAAATAGGGTGAAATCTATGATCTTGTATTAATGACTTTGCCCCAAAGAGGGTGGACTTGGAAAAGACACATCCTAATACTTCTTAAAATGATTGGATCAATGATTTATTAAGGATTATTGACTGGATTTAAGACAAGATAAATGTTTTTGTATTTTATGGATTTATATCTGTTTGAAGATTGTTGGCCTTCTTTAGTTTTTAGAATTTTTTATTTTTTATTGTTTAATATTTTGGGATTATATGAATGTTCTAATTTTTGAAATAAGCATATGCAAAGAGTCATTATTAAAAGGAAAACATGTTTTAGCACCATAAATGTGTAAATGATAATGGATGGATGAATAATGTTAGATGAAAATAGATGATGATGGAAGGGATTAGGAATCTCTAAGGACCATATCATATGGGATCAAAGTGTCTAGTCATTGAATCACCCTATTAAGGATATGCCAAGATGTTTTCCTAAATAGGTCTCAATATCTCTTCCACTTCCTTAATAAGGTTAAAATAAGGAGACTGATGAGCATGATAAGATGAAATTGGATGAATACAAGATGAGGATTTGGATAGGATTGGTAGGACAAAATGGCTTGAATGGAATAGATTGAAATGTGAATGAGGCTGCCCCAAGTTTCAAAGTACTTATAGACAAAAAAATATTTGCGCATGATGCCAAAAACCTAGTTTTTATCAATGTACTTCCCCAAGGCACCATAAACATGGTTTTGACCATTGGATAAATTATTTCTCTTTTTCTTTTGGTTCTTTTGATTTTATTTTTAATTTTTTTTAGCATCTCAAATCAATGGAGGATTAAGAGATGCATAATGTTGACCCTTTGATGTTATATACCATACCCACTTTGAACAGTTTCTTTGCTATGATCTTGATATTGATGTGGACTACATCAACATTTTTATGATCTTCATTTTTTGTTGATCATGCTTCCTCTGAATCTATAAACAAGGTGTCATCATAGCCTCTATAAAAAATAATGCTACCATAGAGGGTAAATAAGGATAATCATTGGATGAAGGATGTGGTTTGATTATGGAATATAAGATTTTAATAAATGATATGATCATTAATTAATGTATAATTTTTGTGGGACCAATAGAAATTAGGATTTTTAGTCACACACATTGTTGTTGATTCTAGATGTTCTAATTATGACATGATTTTGAATGGTGTGGGGTTAAAGAACTCTGAAAATTATCTCAATAGGACCATAAGGTTTTCATATTCCTTATAACTAAGATTTTATACAATATGGATCATATTTAGATGATTGATTATTCTGATATTTACTTCAACAGTGTCTTCATCAAGAAATGAAGAACTAATTTGTTTAGCTATTGGTACCTCAAAGAGGTTTTTACCAACAAAGTCTTATTAATTATTCTTATTTTAATTTTGATTGTATCATAGTGCCTCAAAGTGTTTAATGCTACATTTTATAGGAATGGGAGTCACTTATAGGGTTAAGAATATAGAAATTAATAAGCAAAAGGGTGATAAACATATATATATTAGGCCAATTAATTTTAAAACTCATATATATAATATTTTAAATTTGTAATACTGAGATGTACCAAAAAATAGAAAGTAAACCTATTAATTAATATTAAAATAAATTAAAAATAAGAGTACTTAATTGGTTTATTGTGCATATGTAGATCTAAGTTGAAATAGGTTAGAAGTGGACTAGATCAAGATTATATAATAGTCATCAGATTTTGGGATTTTAAATTTTGTGACCTCATATGCTTGAATTGGATCTAGATGGTTGCATTGACACTAGTGTCCTAAGTTGGATGAATGTGTCTAGTAAATAATAGTGATTAAACCTAGATGCAACCACATGGAACCTTCTAGATTTTCTATAACCTTTTTTCTAGTGTGTTCAAGTTATGCATATAAACTATCACTCTTTGTTAGATAATCAAACCCTAGCTTCCTCATCCTTGGAATAACTGTGAAAAAATGGGTAAGTGGCCACATAATGTTGAAATACCCTAATGACACATTTATTAATGAGCATTGTCTACATATCCAATAATCCAAAGAGACCCTTAGGGTTATGTAATTTTTCCCTACATTTTGGATTGTATATGCATAAGGATGTAATGTGTGATAATAAAGTATAGAGAGTGACCTAGCTTGTAACTTAGAAAATATATGTTTAAACTTAAAATCTAGATATGAGGAATCTATGGTTCAAGGGTTAGAGATAGCCTAGGACATAAGAATGGTAGATTATCTTTAAAGAAGGCCAATTAATTTTTAAACCTCATACAAAAGATATGATAAATTTATTTTGTTGAGATATGTTAAAGATAAAAATTAAAACTATGCTAGATATTACAATGATAATGAACATAAGATACTTAGTTTTTTATGGTGCTAATACAAATCTAGATTTGGAACATGTAGAAAGTAAACTAGATCTAGATTTTGGGTTAGTCTCACAATTCTAGAAGTTATACCTATGTAGTCATAGACACTTGTGTCAACCTAGGATAGTTACATCAATGCTACTATATAACTAAGATATAGGTGACTAGTATTATGTTTTTGGGTTCTATATCACCATTTTTGTGGTGTATTTAGATCTAGGTCATGGACTATCATTCTTTGTCAAATAGTAAAACCTTAGTTATTCATATTTATAGTGTTTATAGAAAAAATGGGCTAGTGGGCACATGGTTTCAAGCTACCACAAACACCCCTCTATCAATGAGTGCTACCTAATAGTCAATACTCTAAAGAGGATCTCTAATTTATATAGTTTTCCCATATGTTTTGGCTTGTGTGTGAATCATGCAATGTGTGATAATCAAGTGGAAAAGTGATATAGCTTGTAACTTGGAAAATGTGGCTCACAGGTACTCTAATAATTTAGTTATATAGATATTTTACCCTAAGAATGATATATAAATAGGATAAAATAGGGAAGATTTGTTACTTGAGTGTTTGATTGAGTGATTTTTGGTATGTGCTAGATGAGAATGAATGAGGGTTGATCTTGTATATATATCAATCATTTTGGAGAATATTTTGCATTAAATAAATTAGGTTGACCATAGGTATATATTTCATTTAAAAATTAGATGACTTTAGGGCACTAGACACTTGTATTTGGATATGACACTTGTATCAATGTACGTATTTGATTGGAACACACGTGTCTAGGTAGTTGGAAAATAGACACAAGTCTAGAACTTTCAGAGAAGATAAGTAGGTTTATAACATTCTGGTTAAGATAAAAGGCTTGGGTCATCAAAATGACATTGGTTAGATTAAGATATAATCAATTCGGCATAAAGAGATAGCGTATGAAATCCTTTCAACAATGGTAAGGGTCTAGAAGTTGAAGGTACATCTATGATATGTATTTTACAAGTGAAAAAGACTGATGTGTTATAATTCAAAAATATTGTCTACATTCCCCCCTTTAATCCAGTAATGATATGAATGTGTACCTAGGTGTGTATAACACACCTTTCCTTTGCTTGAGTCTAACTTGAATGATTTAATGGTGATTGAAATATAACTAAGAACATGTTATAATATATACTTAGTGCATAAAATATGAAATTAAAATAATTGAAACTAAAAGAAAGTAAGGTTTAGGAGTACACCTATGTATAGATACAACCATATTTCATTCTAGCAATTTGATTTGAAAATATATATCATTATGAATCATTAGAGTTGAGATTATGATAAATATAAAATATAGAAAGTGTATATATCTAAAGAGATAGAAAGAGATTTAACACATGGCCCAAACCTTAGAGAAAATATGAGTTTCCACCCAATAATTGAGATTAACTCAACTAAGCAACCCAATCATAATTATAAAATAGTGATAGTGAGTGAACCAAGTAAACTCACACTATAAAATTGGTGAGTTTTGATGATGTAATCAAGTCCATCCTATAAAATTGGTAATATTGATTGATTTAGTCACCTCAATCATACCAAAAAGTGAACCAACTAGTACAATAGATTAGCTCAATATAGTTTGCAAAATTCCAACTTGGTGGGTGATAACAGTCCTTGTAAGTGTTTTTAAATCTATAACTAGTTTGATTTTTCAATATTGCATGCACATTACATATCATATGTACCTTAGATATGTCTCATGATTAAACTATGTATAACAATGGTACTAATGTATACAATTCTACCACAAATGTGTATATGAATCATATAAATATGTAATTTGTGTTGAGGTATGTTCTTGTTATTGGTGTTATGGCATAAATTTTGTCATTTATGTCAAGGTCAAGATGAATGTCATTAATGTCAAAGTCAAAGTTGGTATCATGCATGGTGAGTGGTATGTGACAAGGAGTCTTATGACAAGAGATAATTTTAAGGAAACCCATTATCTCTATATTGAGAGAGAATTTGAAGGCAACCTGGTATTTTTTTTGAGGTTGATGACATGTCAAGGTAAGTATCATGATACAAGGCAAGCATACTTTTGAATAACTAGTCTTAAGGAGAATTATTATATCATGAGAATGTGTATGAAGATGATGGTTTGGTAAGATGGATACACACATGTATGATTATATGTTAAAGGATTCCCAAGAATGCATCTAAATTTTTGGAACACTCAATAAAATTTTAAGGTAAACCTAAAATGGTATGGTCTTAAGCCTAAACATACAACTAGACTAGTCTTAGACCCCATTTGACCTAATAAAGTACCATGAAATGTTGTCAAGACTTATGAAGGATATAAATTAGTGTTTTATCATGGTATGAGGTTGTATTAATTGATCATGAAGTTTTGAGATAAGTTCAATTGATTCCAAGGTATGTTCAAGGTCTAAGTGTAACTGGAAGTTCAAGACCTAATGTGAAAAAAGACCTAGTGTGGCCTAATGAGGGGTCAAGTTCAATTTCCAAGGTGATATAGATAATTATAGAATTTTAAAAGGTGTGAAATATTTTTCCAATTGTGTTGATCAAATCTAAGGTCAAATTCTAAAGAAGAAAGCATGAAATGTGTTTTTAAGAGTTTTTTGTGTGCATATAATGAGGTATTGCAAACATAAGAAGGATTATATTATAATTTTTGGAACATGAAAATTTTTAATGAGATTATAATAAGTTAATGTAAGTTTTTTAAGTATCCTATCTTAAGTTTCCAAACATTATTTTTTGGATTAAGGGCCCAAGCTTTATGAATGATCGTTAAGACTGTAAGGTGGTCTTAACCCTCTCTAGAACCCTCACAGTGACCTGATATGGATGATATTGATATAAATGAATCAAAATAAATTTTATGACCTATTTTAATGATTATATCATGTATATGACTCTCCCAGGTACCTCTAGGTGGCATTGGTTTGTCAGAAGAGTGAGTGGAAGCTATAGGAAACACCTTATTTCTTAGATTTTTGATGTAGTAGGTAGGGTTGACCAGGGAAGAGAATGAAAATGATTTTAATATGATGTGTGAGACTTTTATTTTGTGTAAATTTAATTTTATTATCAATTTATGTAATTTAAATATTCTAAACTGATCATGGAAGTTAGCCTATTGCTAAAAAGGACTAGTGAGGAAGATAATGAGAAAAAGAAGTAGGAATGAGATTAGAAATGTGGTGTAGTGGATTATGGATGGATATAATTTTATTAGGTTATTATTAAATACATATAACACATATCACTAATGGATATAAGTTTTATATATACTTGTGTATGGCATAAAATTAATCTCAATCTAACTTGTCTAACATAGTGAGGTTTATGTATAATGAAGACATGAGATTGGTTTGTAAGACCATTATCGACATTTGAAATTATAATATATTTGTTTAAATATGTTATAATTATTATTAAGGATATTATAAACCCATTATAAGTTCATGAAAATTATTCTACAGGTGTTCTAAGTCATTGTTTCCATGACTGTGTTTTGGAGTTACATGCAGCTTAATGTATGTGAGTAAGATTGATGTTATTTAGTCATTATGACTAGAATTGAAGAATATAATTAAAATTAATTTTTTATATATGTCTCTTAGGTTCATTTTAATGTATTTTTATTCATTATAAATTCCTATAAATGTGTGAAAAGTCAAAAGTTCTTGACTAGGTTTTAAAGCCTATTTGTAGTTCTAAGTGATCATATAAAAGTGGTTAGTTTAAGGTATTTTGCCCTATTTTGTGAAATTTAATAAACATGAGGTCATGGCTGTTATATAAATTTGATTTTTTGGTATTTTTTTGATAAAATTTGTTATGTGCTTCAATTTTGGTTGATAAGCTTTCTAGCAGTAAGAAGGCTTAATTATGAGTAGACTTAATGGTGTGGTTCAAGGAATGAATTTAGCTAAATGGTGTTGTGGAACCAAGGTGAGATTTTAAAGGGTATAATTTAAGTTTTCTTGAAGTTTCTCATCTATTTATAGAGGCTCAATATGTTCCAAGGTGGTTAAAGTGAAACGTGTGCTTTGAGAAGGCCTAATTGCATTAGGTCTCCTTTAGGCCTAATGGTAATTTTGGTCCTTATAAGTGGTGAAAAACATATGTAGTGGTTTTTTCTCCTATTAAATTTATTTTTTGAGATATTCAAATTGTGATCCAATTATGGATATGTTTTTCCTACCAAGGTTGGTGAAATCAAGAGTGAAGTATAAAAAGAAAGTCTAATAGGCCTAATTTGACTAGTTAGTATATTGAAGAGATAAAAAAATGAAATAGAGGTTTAGAAAATAGGTATATGGATTTTATAATATATTATAGGTATTTTGAATATGTCATGAAGTTATAATAATGATTCTATAGATGATGAGCTAGTTCATATGACCTAAATCTGTCAAGAAGAGGGCTAGTTGAGCAAAGATGCCTAATAGGCTATTAGAGAGAGATAGAAGAGTGTGAAGAGAAAAATAAGGTTATTATAATTATTTGAGTGATAAATAAGTGTTAAAATGTGATTAAAGGTTTTAGGTGGTTAATTTGGTGTTGAGTTACCTAGGGGGTTGGTGTCTCTTTACAAGTTGGTGCTTGTTAAAGGACTAGTTGAGTTGGTGCTTGACTAGTGATGGGTTGGTACTCCTTGTGGGGTTAATGCCTCACTAAATATTGATTCATTTATTATGGTATTTTATTCCAATATATTTTTTATTGGATATGAGTGCTAAAACCTAAGGTGTCTAGTTTTTAACATTGTTTTCCAAGTGCAAAATTGGTTCTAATAGTCATTTTATCTTAGATATTTATACTAATTCATGTTGGCTTAATGAGAATTAATTTAATCCATGATCATTAAATCCCATATAAAATTCCATTAAAAGTCCATTTAGAAGGGTTGGTACTCATTTATAAGAGAGAAGCAAGAATAAAAGTAAGTACATTCAAGCACTTTTACCTATTCTCTACTTACAACCTTTCAATATTATTCCAAGCTTATTCAAACCCTTAAACTAGCCCCTATCCATATAAAATACACCCAATTTCATATCTGGTTACATTTTCATACACAATTACACCAATCACTTTAATGGGATAACTACATTAGCTTGATCCCTCTTCAAAGTATTGGTATGTAGGTAGTGTACCCACACACAAGGTGTGAAGTGCACCCATCATATCCTTTACACACTAATCCCTTCTCTCTCTTTCCCAAGTTGCCATTAAAGTTCAATAACAAAGATCTCATAGGGATTTGAAGACTAAAATAGATGTAGAATGAGCTTCAAAAATTTCTAGGCTTTTATATTTCATTGATAGGGTAGCATAGACGTACCGAGCAAAACCCAAAAAAATTAGATCACCTAGATAATAGTGTCAAAAAAGACTATAGCATATAATAATAGGGTGTCCCACTTTTGATGTCCCTATCCAATCTAGAAATGAACTCTAGGATCTTATTTGTGATAATGTCCCAAGCCTACATAAAAATTTCTAGACCTTGCAACATCTGTCTCAGTTAGTTTCTAGCTATGTTTGATTTTCTCTCTATTATTATTATTTTTAGAAAAGGTAAAAATATAATCTGTTTACATAAATTAGTAGCTTAATTATTACACATTATTTAGTAATTTATCCTACTCAAACCTATTTATTTAATCAGGAATAAAACTCCATTATTCTAAAAAGTAATAAATCATTTGTTGAACCCAACTTACTTTGAATTTCACAGAAAAACCCTAGGTTAAATTCGTAACTATTTTTTCTCATTAATTTCTAATTTTTTTATTAAATATTAAATTAAAAAATTCATCCCAAATTTTAAAATTTTGTAGTAAATTTTAAAATAAATTTATTTCAAACCCTAGTTGCATCAACTACTTCCTAGTAATTTTCTAGTAATTTTCCAATTATTTTCTAAGTTTTAGTTGTATATTTTAATCAAGAAATCAATTTATATTAAAAAAAATTATAGTAAAAAATCAAAAATATTTACTCTTTCCAAAACCCTAGTTACATCTACTAGGTCCCATTAAATCACTAATTTCCACTAAATTTATGAATTTTTAGTTGTATATTTAACTCAAAAATTCAATTTCAATTTGAAGACTTCATAGTATTTTGCAAAAATATTTTTGAAAAATCCCTGGTTGCATGTACTAGCTCCTAATTTGCCTCTTGAGGTATCACCTTACATATATACTCAAATTGCAAAAAAGTTGCTCATTTATTTACAAACTTTTCTTACATTTATTGCAAATAATAAGGAAACCATAATGGGCCCTATCATGTACATGAATGATGAAGTCTATCATATGTTAGTACAAAGCTTCATACTTTGCATTTCATGCTTATGTTTCATTATATGGGATGATATTACAAAATTCATTGCCAAAAATACACAAAATGTCAAAATTCATTTTTCATATTCTCTTTCGCTCATATGAAATAATTACCAACTCTATTTTGTTAAACGCATTTGAAATGTTATGTTACATGTCAAAAGATTATATGCCTTTATACAAAAATTCATGATCTCTACCCTTTACTTTTTATTTCTCATGTGGAAATTTGTTCAAGTTTATCATACTAAACACATTATAAATGTCATATCACATATCAAAGTTTGAAATTTATTCATGCACAATGCCATGCTCTCTATTACATACCTTCTCTCACTCATGAGGAAACTTTTTCAAGACTATCTTGCAAATCATATTATAAATGTCATGATTCAAGTCAAAGTTTTATATGCATTAAATTCCATGCTCTCTATCCCTTATTTTTTATATATCATGTGGAATTTTCTTTATAATCATATTGCTATACATGGTTTATACTTAGATGTATCTAACTCTTTAGATATGTTTAATCATCTCCTTATCACTACTAGACACAAGCAAACACTAACGGTTATATCTATCCCTCCTTTCTTTAAACTTGGTTCATCTAGCTTTCATCCTGCACCTACTACTAGCTCTATGCCTATAGTAGATCATGTGGTACATGCCATCACCCAAGTTTATGAAGATACGTAGGTTGATTACACTCATGGTTATAGCTTTATCACTCATGTTGGTACACCTTCCAATCTACTTTTATCTCCTCCACCTATTATAGTTCTTCCTCTAGTCTAGATTTAGCCATAATTGAGACCATCGCCAATACAATGAGTTCATAACTTCCATAGAGGCCTCTTTTAGATAAACCACAGCTTTAGGATTTTATAAAGCTTTTAGCTATAGTATTCACACCTACGGTAGTATCATTGAGGTCTCATGCTTCTACACACATATCACATATTCAGAGAGATTATCCTACCACAATATGGGTCCCTAAGAGCATTTAAGTTGCATCCACTTCTTAAAGTTACAAGGGGACCCTACAGCTGGTTTGCACTATAGAGATTTTAGAGCATTTACAACATATACAACTTTTAGATCCATATTCTCAGCATTTCTATCATGTTTCATGATCATGCACGATCCTTATTCTTAATACAAGACAACATGATATGGAGTCACCCATGAGACTCAATGGTTAGTATTATTTCTTCACAGTCTTTCTTGTACATAGTTCTCAACATTTATTATACATAGTTTATTATGATTGATTGTACATAGTCTTCTTGTGATTGCCTGTACATAAATCAAACATTTCAAAAATACCAAAAACATAAAAACATTTCAATTGTATGCATCATCCATGCTTTACATTGCTACTTACTATGCTAGACTTACATTTTTTGTTCTATGCTATTGTTTGTCAATTTATCTATATTACCATGCTTCACTTGATTTTAGTTGAGTATGTGTAGTGACATCTAAATCCTTGATTGCTTCACTCTAGCCATTGAGGGGGCATCCTACTTCTACATTTGAGACACACATTGATATACATACAGACTGGGGGCATCTTCTACATGACTACACCATCTAGGTTATGTCATTCCTACACTACACACTCTAGTTATCATGTTGGCATAAATTACTTACTAGATGACATAGATTACTATATCAACATTTCACTAGTATCTAGCACTTGTGTATCTATCTAGCATATACCTATTCTTGTACTAAACATGTATTGCATACTTTCACTCGTACTTTAATTAGTTAGATGTGATTTTATGTTTCCAGTTATTTCATGCTTTCTCTTCTTGATTCATGTAGTTTATTGGATTGCATTTCTAGTTTTTACTTGTCTTTTATGTGTGCCTTAGGAAATTTTCCAATGTCCTATGCTTATATTCATGTGTATTTACTATTGGAAATTTTCTAATGTCCCTTGATTGTATTCTTCTATGTGCCTATGGCCCTCATGCCAATCTTGATTATTTCAATGGTATGTGTATGTGGCATTTGAGCATGTCTTATATGTTTGCTTTCCAGTATGAGTGACATGTGCCCATGTCCCTTATTTACTTGGCCCCTTGGCCACCTTTGTATGCTTCTTTATTTAAAGACTTATGTATTTATCATTTTTCCTTGTTTTCAATGCCATTATCCATATCATGCATTTATTATGCCTTCTTAGATGCCATGATGGACATCATGCTCCATCCCTCCTTGAAAACTAACATTTAACATTTCTAGTTTTAGTTCAATACATTTCACATGTTATTGCATTTTAACATCTAGCTAGGCATTCCTTTGTTGATCTAACAATTTCTCAATATAAATATTGTTATATCTTGATCTATCTTGTCAATTATCATTATTATATCATGTATCTATGCAACATAACACACTTGCAGGGCTATCTCTTCTAAGGGTATTTATTACAAGTTCAATAATTCCTACCCTCAGAAGAGGGGGTAATAAAAAGGGGTTTTGTCATAGAGATCAAAGCTCTTAAAAGTCAAAATAGTAGCGTTCAAATCACCCAATCTAGAATCTAGAGGTCAAACTAATCAAAATAGAATAGAAAAATAGTGATAATTCTAGATCAATAACTAGTTTTAGAATAAGACAATAGTGCTAAAAATGGATAGCATTTCCAAACACAAGGGTGTCCTTATTTTAGTTCTCTTATCTAGGTAGAAAAAAACACAATTTTTCTAGTAAATGGAATTTTTTTTAGCTTTGTTATAGTTTTAGCACATCTAGATCAGTTAAAATCAACAGTTTTAGAACAATTTTCTTAGGGAATCCAAATATAGGGGCTATGATACATGGCATGGTGGATATCACTTCCAATTTTAGATTAGGAAATTGACATAACTTATAGATTATAATCCATGTTCTAGACACAAGTGATTGGGAGTAATGTGTGTGGCACATTGATCTTCTTTTGTTTTTGAGTTTAGTTTATTACCTAGATATTCTCTATAGTTGCATGCATTACTCCATCTATAAGTGTTTGGTATCTTTTTTAAGTTGAAATTTCATAAAATTTTAACTTATTGAGTACTTGAGTTCTTAAGTTAGATTTCACATAATCCTAGTGCATCAATTTTAGAGTGGCTTTCATACATGCCTACTCTCTATCTTTTGGAATGGCCAAGAGTGGCCTAGTTTTTAGCATACATTTGACTATCCATACCACATTTTTAGATTTTAAAACATCCATGGGATCCATGAGCCATCTCATATGAAATCTATTCTATATTGATATCACTTCATAGCTTCACTTCATGGGGCAATGATGGATCTAAAGGGTTAGCTTTTGTATTTTTGAGCCACCTATTCAAAGGGATTAGACACATAGTCCAAACATCGATTATCACATGCATGATCATCTAGCTTCACTCAGTAGGTGATGATGGAGCTAAATGACTAGCCTTTGTATTATTGATCCACTTTCAATGGAATTGAGCACTCAACTCTGTTCATGATATAACTTTTGGTACAACATCATCCAACACAATCCAACATTATTCAACCTTACTCATGATCACAATAGATTTTTTATTGGTTTGAATACCTAATGAGGTGTATTCATTCCTTTCTTTTCCTTTTTATTTTACTCATATTTTTTATGTTCTTATTTTATATCGCATATAATAAGAATTGATCTACTCTTTATTTTATTTCATAGATTCACACTTGCACAATGTGCTCTCTATGCACCATCTAACATTACTCAGCATCATACAATCTTCATGGGCTTCACCTTTGTAGGTAAGTTCAAGTATGATTTATATTTTTTTTCCCTTTATATTAATATTTCACTTTGTTGTATCAATATAATAAATGAGGGTAAAATGTAGTCATATAAAATGTAAAATTTGGTTACTTGAGTATGTCTAAAGATACCTGATCCATAGGTCCTCCTACTTACACAACCCTTTTTAGTCTTTTCTTTCACTGATTCCCAATCACCCACAACCTTATAGACTTAACCTTACAGACCCAAGTAGCTCTTTTAAACCTACATCTATCCCCATAGGTCTCATTCCCTCTAGATAACAATGCCTAACTTGGATAGGAGCATTGAAACCCAGGGTGTCTAGTTTTTAGTGTTGTTTTCCAAGTGCAAAATTGGTTCTAATAGTCATTTTATCCTAGATCCTTATCCTAAGTCATGTCAGCCTAATACAAATTCATTTAATCCATAATCATCAATTCTCCTATAAAAATCCATTCAAAGTCCATTTAGAAGGGTTAACACTCATTTATAAGAGAGAAGCAAGAATACAAGCAAGTACATTCAAATACTTTTACCTATTCTCTACATATAGCCTTCTAATATTATTCCAAGCTTATTCAAACCCTTACACTAGCCTCTAGCCATCTGAAATATACCTAGTTTCAGATCTAGTTGTATTTTTTTACATAATTGCACCAAGCACTTCAATGGGAGAAATACATTAGCTTGATCCCTCTTCAGAGTATTGGTATGTAGGCAGTGTGCCCACACATAGGGTGTGAAGTGTGTCCAACATATAATTTACACACTAACCCCTTCTCTTTCTTTCCCAAGTTTTGATTCAAGTTTAAGCATAAAGAAATCCTAGGGATTTGAAGATTAAAATAGATGCACAATGAACTTTATATACTTTTGGGCTTTGATATTTCACTAATAGGGTAACACAAACCTATTGAGCAAAACCCAAACAACTTAGATCACCTAGACAACATTGGAAAAGGACTATAACACTGAACAATAGGGTGTCCCACTTTTGATGCTCCTATCCAATCTAGAAATGAAATCCAAGATCTTGTTTTTGACAGTCTCCCAAGCCTACATAGGAATTTCCAAACCTTGTAACATCCATCTCAATTAGTTTCTATCTAAGTTTGATTTTCTCTTTATTATTACTATTTTTAGAAAAGGTAAAAATACAATCTATTTACATAAATTAGTGGCTTAATTATTACACATTATTTACTGATTTATCCTACTCAGACCCATTTTTTAATTAGGAATAAAACGCTTTTATTATGAAAAATAATAAATTAGATGCACTGTATGTCTATAAAAGAGATGTGGGATAATTTGAATACTATCCATGAGGGATGATCCAAGGTCAAGTTGGATTAATTGTAAACCAATAGTAGATAGTTTGAAAGCCTAAAGATGAATGAATATGAGACCATTATAGCTTACCTATTAAGGGTTGATGAATTGGTCAACATTATCAAAGGCATATTGGAATAAAATATCACACCCTATAGGAGTTTTTTCAAGCCTAATATAATATTTGGGTAACATTAAAATACCTCTAGGATTGTGGGTTGCTTATGGTAGAGGTAGACCTTTAGGTTTAAGGGCTATCTAAAACAACTAAGATTAAGAGGAATAATTAGAAAAATGTATTCAATATAAATTTGCATTATTTAATTTTTTTACAAGGGTAAGCTTAAAAAGCTTATGAGAAAAGAAGTTGGTTAAATAAAACCAATTCATGGGTATAAGCAACCCATCAACCAATAATAAACAAAAACATAAATAAATTAAATACCATTTGGATCATAAAATAATCCAACAAACTCACCCTTGATCCAAATAGGTATACTAGATGAATGAACTAGAGTAATGACTCTAAAGTCATCAAAATATCCCTATAATAATTGTAAGTGGTACACTATACCTCCTAATACTGATCAAAACTAATGTCACTCTATACAAAATCCCACCAAGTGAGTTATGGCATAAAACGCTGATGAACATGATCAATGCCTGCTCATCCCCTATGATTATCATACCATACTATACTAGAACCTAATCAAAGCCTATCCAAATACATCAACCCATATAAGGTCTCACACAAGAACCCATCCAAGTGATCTTTTAGTACTCCATGTGTTACATTTCTTAAATGCTTGATAATCACCAACATCACATGCATGCCTTTGCTCAACACTCAAAATGTTATCAAATCTAATGTTGAATCATATAACCACTAATGATGAATCAAAGGCCACTATGAAATATATTCCCCTTATTAGGCAAAAGGTGAGAAGTTATTTAGCATTAAAATAAATTCAAACTACTCTATTTGTTCCTCAATAATCATATCAATACACTAAAATAAAATCAAAATTGAAAGCAAATTACATAAACCAAAAATTTCTTTCTTAGTAGTTAACCCATATTCTAAATAAATAGAAAACTATAGAAGGTAAATTATCCTCCAACTACCATAGATACTCCAACCTCTAGTGATTGATCACTCAAAGTATGTTGTATGGTCTATCAGGACCATAGATCTCAGCCATAAGGGACATCTCCTGATTAGATGAAGTGTAAAATATATTTAATAACTAGAGTAACCATAAGATCTACCCTTATAATGACTCACATAATTTTTTTCAACTTTATTTTTGCATGGAAAATGAGGTCATTGAGAAGGACATGCATATGCAAGATGTCTAATACCAACATATTTGAAACATCTACATTTTTTATTATGTCTATGAGATCCAAAAGAACTTGAATGAGTAGAATAACTATGATAAAAGTGTTTGTGGTAATGCCTACATTTGGAAGACCCTAGAGAGTGTCGATGTGAATGATATGAAGATCATCTAAAATGGTGTGAAGAGTGCCTCAGAGAATGAATCAAAGAGTGTTTATGAAATTATCATTATACATGAATATGATCTCTATGATGGAACCTATTTGTTATATAGTGAGCCTCTTCAGTAGGTATACTCTTTTTCCTTGCAAACTATCTCTCATGCTGAGTTAATAACTCACAAATTGAGTCAAATGTGGTACCGTTAAGTTTATCACTGAGCTATATCATTTCAATAAAATTGGTGTATGTAGAATTAACACCGTTTAATGTGATGGAAATCAACATACCATCATAAATTTTACCACCAATTGTGAAGCATTCTTGTTTCAATGGTTTCATGTGAGAAAGATATTTAGAGACATCTTCATTATCTATTAGCTTATTATTCAATAGTTACATAATAAGGTTAATCTTCTTGTATGTAGGTTATTTTTCATACAAATCTTGTAATGCTTTCTAAGCTTTCCATGTACCATTTTTAACTACCTCAATATGAATGATTACTTATTCAGTATAAGATTATTTCAAAAGTGCAAGTGTATATTTATCATGTTTCTTATATTTAACCAATTTTACATCTTTAGTTAGTGGTGTGGTTTAGTTTTTAGTGATTTCCCAAAAATCATTATATATGAGGGTGTTCTCCATGTTTCTACTCAATTATTTGTAATTTTTAGGTGATAATTTTCCATTTTCAAATATGAGATTGATAATTGTAGCCATGACTTACAAAGAAGTAAAAAAAGATTAATTATACTTGGGGTTTTGCCTTGACCATCATAAGTAGATTCAATATACAAAATTCAATCACACCTTATATCTCCTATTACACCCTTATATCACCAAAAATTTATAATTTCCACCCCTTATAACTCCTTTACAAGTTTTAAAAGAGATTAAAAAGAAATTTTGATAAAAAAATATAATACCAAATTTTTTTGAACCCTTGACTTTTCTTGTATGCAAGTGACCCACAAAAACCTATCTAAATAACTTTCCTTCAACAATATTGAATTAAGAAAAAACAAGATAATTTATGAGTTTTTGAATGCCAATAAATAAAGGGAAATTTACATCCAACTTTTAGGTTTTGAGAATTGCTCCCAAAAATAGTTGTGTGTGCAAGACTAGATCAAAGAAAGGCATGAAGAATAGGTCAAAATCAATGTCAAGTTTTATGTGCTATAAAATTGAACTGTGTACTTCATTTGAGATAAATTGTCACATTCATTTCATATTTTTACTCCTTGACCATAACTATATGAAGGAAATGTTGAATCATTATTAGTAGGAATATCTTTCCTCCAAACTTGTGCACAAATTATCCATCTAGATATGTGCAATTCAATAGAACATATATAATTTGGATAGAGGAATCAACAACTTAAAACAATGAAATATTAAACTTGAATTGGAGAGGGCTCCTTAACAATTTTATAATCTAAGAAATTTGTGTTATTTAACATAGACATTACATCATAAAAGTGAAATGAAGGAACATGAAAGATGAGAATTCAGTGAGTAATTAAAAAATCAAAGCAGTACTTCCAAGCAAGGTAGCTCTGAAGAAAGACATGTTGTGTAGGGTAGGGGTAGAGCCAAAGGAAGGATTAGTCACAATTGGAGTAGGCACCAAGTTTATAATGATACCAATAGGTTATATCTGAGCCATAGTGGAAAATGTGTCCAATATCTCAATCTTATCAAGATACTAAACAAAATCCCTTAAATGAGTTTATCTTCACCTCAAGCCATCACCGTATAGAATGAAGTCATAGATTTTCTTAAATGACATAAAAGTTTTAAAAAAATAAAAATTCATCTAACATAAATACTATGTTTGATTTTATTTTTACATATACTTATATAAATTTTCAAAAAAAGATTTAGTTATTTCCATCCTTTAATCCTCCATTATTTCCTTGAGCTCTAATACAACCAAGATTAAGAGGAATAATTAGAAAATTGTATTCATTATAAATCTACATTGTTTTATTTTTATACAAGGGTAAGATTAAAAATACTATGAGAAAATAAGTTTGTTAAATAAAACAAACTCATGTGTATAACCATCTTGTCAACCAACAATAAACAAAAAACAAAAATAAATTAAATATCATTTGGATCATAAATAATTTGACACTAGCTCCCTAGATTGACCTTTATGCGCTTATCACCTACACTAACTAATTGCTTGGATGAAAATAGGTATAAATATGAATGAAATAAAAATATTCTAAGGGGGTGATACATCATGAATATCTCCACAAGATCATCATACTCTTACACTAAGAAACAAGACCTATAACACTAGTTTCAAAGTCCTAAGATGTTCTAACATTAGTATTTCAATATGGAGGTGATATGCATGAGAAAACTCAAGGTAAGTGTACTAGAGGTAAATTAAAAAAACTAAGGACAATTTCACACTTGAAGTGAACACTCCATATGACCTGTTAGAATGAGAAATTCTTGCACCAAACATGAAAGGATAAAGAGAAGCAAGGATAGAAGCTTATCATTAGGCCTCACCATACATCACTTCACACACTTAGAAAAGATGTTTGTGAACTCAAAACCATATTTCATGTATTATTCAAAGGAAAATTACAACATTAAACTTGTATGGATTCACCATACATGGTGTGGAATTAGAATGCAAGAGCCAAAATGGCCAATACTTATCGAATGTAAGAAAGGAGAGAGAGGAATGAAACTCAAGAGTCACAAGAAAACGTGTCAATATGAGATAGAGATTTAAATATATATATATATATATATATATATATATATATATATATATATATATATATATATATATATATATATATATATATATATATATATATATATATATATATATATATTAATTAAGTATTAAATATACCATGAAAGGCATCTTTAGACAAATGTATCTCCAAGCATGAAAACTCCTCAAATCTAGCATAGGACTCTTAAACTACATGTTTAGAAATTGCCTTCATCATTGGTTTATGTTGAGCACTCTAAGGTATACTAGGAACAATTGAAACATGTGAAATATTATTATTGGGTTAACAATAATCTATAATATTAATTGGATGTGTCCCTAATCACTAATATTCTTTTGGATAAGTGTTCTCACTGCTTATAGTCATTATCATCCTTCTTTCACTCATTCCTCACACTTGTCACCAAGATGCCCATTAATTTTTAAAAAAATCCATACAAGGAATGGTATGACACATATTAATATTCCTCATGTCCTTAAATAAATTAATAAGACCTTAAAAGGCCTCCCTATTTAAGTTATCACCTTCTAACTTGGTGATCACCTTCTATTCACTATGCAAGTTTGGACTACCTAAAGTGAAGGAGCTAGTAGAGGTACTTATGTGATTTTCTTATTCATAAAAATAGGTTTAAAGAAAAATTGATATGAAGGAGCCTATGGGAGTCCTCTGAAAGTCCCAGTCACTTTACAAGTCATACTATCTCATTTTGATGCATTTCCTTCTTTCTTTTCCATCAAGTCATTAATAAGGGTTTTGGAGGGTTTTTAGTGGGTTTGACCTTTAATTATTGTTCATAAAAGTTTGGCATTCAATCGCCAGACAAATTCCTATAAAAAATTGTTTAGAATCCTCTTCAACATATCCTAAATACTCAGGTTCCCATGCTAAATGTCCTTACTTATGTGAGCTTCTTAAGATGGCTTCTCAATCCTTTCCCTACATTTTTCACAAGCCTGAGGTGAAAAGATCCATGTTTATCCAAACTATGATGAGTATCTACAATGTAATATCTCTAACACACTTCATATTTCCCCATGAAATTCCTCTAGTGCCTTGTCATTCTCACCTATCCCTAGAAATGGTATTAAGACCCCATTAGGCATTAGGCCTTGTCTAGGCCCACTAGGCTTAGTTTATGTTTGGCTACTCACAACCACCTCTAAGTAGTTGTTCATTAATATGGGTTATTTTAAATTCTTAGCTATGTTCAAAAACTCCTAATTTTTTATAATGTTTAAACAGTCCTCAACACATCTTCTCATCATTTACTTACTAAACCTATAAGGTTTATCTCCCTGGGAGTGCCCTCTATCTAAGATAAAATAGAGGGAACTTACCATGTTGTCTTAGTAAAAAAATGGTATTTCAAGTGATGGGGATCCTATGTAAAAAAATTTAGGGTTTGATCACATCAATAGCATCTACAAACATCTTGAAACCCAAGGCAAACTTTTGTAGTACTAACTGCATGTAATATTGGTGTGTTGACTATAGGTTTTGGGTTGAAGCCTTCCTTGCCTTTATTTCCACATCATGAGAATATCATAAGATGGTCACTATCATTTTTGAGGATTTTTAAATAATTATTATCACCAATGTTTCCTTACCAACTCCTAACTTATACCTTATATTGACCTAGGCTTAGTTTGTAGTCCATTGTGACTATGTTCTCACTCAAAAAAGGCATGCCTGTAGGTGAATCCTTCTTGTTAGACCTTGAAAATCATGTTTTAATACCTCATGAAAGGCATCAAGGTCATATTATAGTCATTAATATTTATTCAAATCATGTATCTTCTAGGCCAACATCTAGACTATTATGCTATAGTGTGAAGTCACTTTACAGTCAACTGTAATTGATTATTCTGAGAGCAAAAGGGGTTCTCTAGGTTACATTTCAACCCTTAAACCCTATTTTTAAATAATTTTCAATTTTTAATTAGAAAAATTTATATATATCATCATGTTTAGTCACTTAATTACATGGTTTTATTCTAATTTCAATGCTAATAGAGTATGTTGCAAACCTTGACTATAGGCATCTTATTTGAGAAACTTGGGGTCATCCTATAGGTGGACATCTACACTAAGCATTGAATATCAACTCTCCTAATTTCCATTAGATTTAAAACACCATATTTAACTCAAATAAGATTATTTGTCTTGAAAACATACCATTTCCTATCATTGTTTCCTTATAGGATCACTTGCACCTCAAAGTGCCATAGATAACACTAAAAAACTACAATGAAAGATTACAAGAGTTGGGAACCCTTTAGCATCGTACTCTTTTGGAAAAATCACCACTTGTCATGTCAAATCAATACCCCTATGATTTTATTACCTTATGGAATCATTAAAATCCATCTATACTTCATTTCACCCTATTATATGATAGCACAAAGAATGGACAATGCCTTATTTTAGAAGAATTAAGGTAACATGTCTCTAAACTCACTTTCTCCATCGATGAACATGATTCAAGTTTTATTGACACTATATAGCTCAATTAATTTATATGGCACCATAAACATTTAAATACCTTAAGTAAGGTCTAAAAAAGTTTCAAAATCTGCATTCCAATGACTTTGTACTCTGTTTGAGCCACTTATAGGTGCATATTGTATGACACAGGGCAATGAAGGTGAGATATTGGCAATATGCATAGTGGATGGCCTTATAATAAATATTAATCATCCCTAAAATATTAAAATTAATCCTTTTAACCTTTAATAACTTCAAAATAGTTCTAATATCCTCATTCCAATGTGACTAATCTCCTATAGGGCACCTTTAGGTGCACATCAGGCTACAAGACTATGCACATAGAAGTACTAGTTATCACAGCCAATCATATGTCATTTGAATAAATTATCTTGGTTTATAATGTTATAAGAGTGTTCTTAACCTCTTGAAACTCCTAATTATAACTCTATTAATGTTCTAAAAACTTTCATACACCTCATTCGCCTGAATGTAGGTGAATATATGCAGAGAGTTGACTGTGTAAAATATATGACTGTGTTCTTGATTAATATATGACCTTGAGACCATATCTTCATAATAAGGTAATAATCACCATGAAGTGAGATATAAAATCTCAAAATTTCAACTTTCATTCTCATTTATATGAAGGTCAAACTGAGATGTAAACTCTTGTAACTGATGAAACTATCTATAGACTCCACAGTGTCTCTCAACTAGAAATTTGAGATGTTTGTTCCCTTATATTTCATCCCAAACATGAAAACATGTAAATAATCATGTGAATAGTATTTTCATGTTCTTTAGGACCACATAAAGTTATTGGTTTTTAATAATTATCTCAAACAAAGAGGAAATATGCAGGGTATGAGGATAAACTTGTAAAAAAGAGAAATCAACTTCTTAGCATTGGTTCATGAATCATGGGAAACAAATATTTGAAATAATACCATGAATATAAGTTATAATAAGTGTAATAACACTTGTCAGAGGAATTTGACCCAATTCCTCTCCTACTGGCCATAACATGAGAAAACTTGTTGATCGATTTTGTATGCTAAAAAGAGTGATAAAGGAGTGAAATAGTTTTAATCCATTTTAAATACATCAAACGTATATAAAATATATAATTGAACTTAGGTAATCTTAAGATTCATTTTAAAACCTTCTATATGTGCCAAAATACTTGCATAGGTTATACAACTGAACTTCCTTTTTTCTAACTATTTTCTTGATTTGACTAAAGAACCTACACAATTTTAGTTAGATACTACCATATATGGTATTATTATAATATATAGGACTTTTAAATTCATCTTGATACACTTTTATACTATAGGAAACCATAAAACCTTCATAAATGTCTCAAATAGTGACCTTAAGTGACATGAAAGGACTTAGGACTAAAAATAACTATGACCAAGGTTAATAACATATTAAATGACATTATTAGGACCATGAAACACCCTATAATATCTTATAAGACCTCTATATCAATTTTTTTACTATAGGGGGTTGACTTATTTTGACTTGTGGTCAAAATAGTCAATAAGGCCTAGGTGAAGAATTGAAAGAGTCTACTATTGTTCAAAAGGTATTGAGATATCTAACTCTTAAGTTTGATTCTAAAGTATCTTCTATTTAAGATATGAAATATCTATACAAGATAAATATCGATGGAATTCATGGCATCCTAAAATCCTATAAGATGAGGATAAGTGAAGTAAGACCTACAAAGAAGGAAGCTACATTCAAGGTAGAAAAGAAGTCAAAGGAGAAGAAGACACAAGGTAAGAATGTCAAAGACAATTATGATTCTGATATTGTTGATGAGGAGTTGTTTGCTATGATTTCAATAAAGTTGAAAATTTGTTTAGGTAAATACAAGTGTAAGCTTCCCTTCAAGTGTTTTAATTATGGAGAAATTAAACACTTTTGTAACAAGTGCCCTCATAAGAATAATGAAAAGGATGATGAAGAGTATGATGAAGGTCATGAAGATTACAAGTAGTCCTATAGGATTGATAATAGAAATAAAATTTTCAAAAATTATGATGAGAAGAAGTCTTTCAAGGAAAAAAAAACTTTTACACTAAGGAAGATTGTAGCTCATTTGATGAGAGGGAGAAAAGTGATTTTGAGAGTGACCATGAAGGTGATGGTCTTGATGTCAATGAATTTATCTTCATGGTTGAGGAATCAATATGTTCAAATCAAGAATATTTCATGAGTTTTGGAGGTATTGTTGGTGATTCAAATGAAGAAGATGATGTGGATTTTGAGGTTGAGTTGATGAATGTTATAGAAGAGTTGAAGATGGTGAAGAAAAAAAATTAAGGTGATAAGGTCTCTTATCAAATATTATGAGGAAAAAATTAGTTTATTTTAAGAGGGATTGATCAAAAACTCCAAGGACCAAGAAGAAATAGTCAAATAGATGGAGACTCAAATTGAGATTATGACTACAAGCCTAAAGGCTAAAGAAGAAAAATGTGACAAATATACAATTGAATTGGATTCTTTGAAAGCTGAGTTGGATCAAGAATCAATTAAGGTAAAGTCCTTTGTGAAGTTTGAAAAGAGTGCCAATGATATAGACAACATCTTGAGTAGTTAAAAGACTGTTAATGATAAAACAGGTCTTGGTTTCAATAGAGACCAAAAAACACTAATGTGATCAAGGAGAATAAAACCTTGAAGGTCAATGGTCAATCAAGGAATAATGGTGTTGGTAGAATGAATACTAATCTTATCAGTCAGTCTAATATTATAAGGTATGTTAATATTTTCAATGGTTATTATTATTTATGTAATAAATTTGGTCATAAAGTAAGGCATTGTAGAAGACCCTTCAAGAATGAATATGCATAAAACTATAAGGAGAATCATTAATCAAGAGGTATGGGTAATGGCGTGTTTCCATCAAGAGGAATAGTCTATTTTAATTTTCAAAAGGTTGTTCATATAGAAATTTTTTGTAAGCATGGATTCTCAAGTCAAAACAAGAAGATTGAGGGCCCTAAAGTGCAAGAAAGAAGACAAGATAGTGAATGGAGACCAAAGATAGCTAAGGTGAATGATGATAAATATACAAGTCCATGTGGACTATTTTATGATGTAATGGAGTGATAATAATTATCCCTATCATCTTAGGTTGTGGATGGAGTCAAGATAAACATACCAAGTCAGAATGTTATTCAAATAAAGATTGAAAATATCAAGCTAAAGAGGCTATTCAAGCCTATGAGGATCATGAATAAAGTTCAGTCTAGGAATCTTTTGAGTTTATGTTGTTTTAGTATCCTATTGAAGATTTGACTCCATTAGGCTTCATGGAGGCACTCAACTAGTAAACAAAAACATGAAGGATGCTTCAGCTTAGAAGGAGCTTTGTATTCTTTCTTTCAGATCCAAAGTTCAGTCAATAGTTTGTTGGAGGTATGATTACAAGAGATGGGTTACAAATAATTTGTATGATGACTTGATCAAACCAAGTCACATTTATGATGGTGTCTGAATACCTCATGGAGATAAGGGGATACAATCATGCTTCAAGAGTAGGTGTGTTTTCCAAGAAGATCTATAACAGTCATGAAGAAATTTGAGTTATGGATTGGTCTACAAGATTAATATGATCATGAAGTCAGTTGGTTATGAGATTGATCTATGTTGAGTTTTTAAAAAAGAGTGAGAGAATGATATTGTTTGGAGATAAAAAGTGTGTTATTCCAGGTCAAATGATTAGATAATTGTTAATATTTGACCCTTTGTCATCAATGTCAAAGGGGGAGAAAAGTTACAATTTGGGAGAAAGGTTAGTTTGAAGAGATCTAGTTTGGGGAGATGAGAATGATCAACTTTATTTAAATGCTTTCCATCAATTAAAAATGGGGATATTATTTAGGTATTTTCTTATTGTTTTTGTTATGGCATAAATGTTGTCATTGATGTCAAGGTCAAGATGGATGTAATTAATGTCAAATTCAAAGTTGATGTCATACATGGTGAGTGGTATGTGACAAGGAGTCTTATAACAAGAGAGAATTTGAAGGTAACCTATTGTTTCTCTATTGAGAGATAATTTTAAGGCAACCTTGTAATTTTTCTAAGGTTGATGACATGTCAAGGTCAAGATCAAGATACAAGGTAGGCATACTTTTGAAGCACTAGTCTTAAGGAACATTGTCATATCATGATCATGTGTATAAAGATGATGGTATATTAAAATGGATACACACAGGTATGATTGGGTGTTCAAGGATGAAAAAGCATACATATGAAGTGTTGTAACACTCAAGAAATTTTCAAGGTAAACCTATAGGGGTATGGTCTTAAGCCTAAGTATACAACTAGACTAGTATTAGACCCTGCTTGACCTAACATGGCACCATGAAATGTTGTCAAGAATTATGAAGGATAAAAAATAGTGTTTTATAATGGTATGAGGTTTTATGACATAATCATTAAGTGTTTATATTAGTGCAAATGGCTTCAAGGTATGTTCAAGGTCTAAGTGTGACTAGTAGTTCAAGGCCTAATGTAAAAAAAAAGACATATGTGGCCTAATGAGGGGTTAAGTTTAGTTTTCAATGTGATATATCTCATTATAAAATTGTAATAGGTGTGAAAGGTTGTATTAAGTGTTTTGGCCAAATATTAGGTCAAATTCTAAATAAGAAATCATGAAATGTGGTTTTGAGGTTTTCTATGTGCATAAAATGAGGTATTATAAACTTGAGAAGAATTTTTTTATGATTATTGGCATGTGAAACATTTGAATGATATCATAATAATTTAATGTAAATTTGGGAATAATCCTAACTCAATTTTACAATCATTAGTTTCTATATTAAAAGCCCAAGCTTTATGAATGATCATTAAGACTATAAGGTGGTATTAACCCTCTCTAAACCCCTAATAGTGACATGATATGGAAGATATTTATATAAATGGCTTATGATGAATTTTATAAACTATTTTAATTATTTAAACATGTAGAGGACACAACCATGTACCTCCAAGTGGCATTGGTTTGTCAAAAGAGTGAGTGGAAGCTATAAGAAACCACATATTTCTTAGATTTTTGATGTAGCTAGTAGGGTTGACCAGGCCAAAGCATGAAAATGATGTGTGAGACTCATATTTTGTGTCCATTTAATTTTATTATCATGTTATAGACTTAAAATATGATAAACTGGTCTTGGAAGTTGGCCTATCACTAAAAAGGCTTAGTGTGGGACATAGTGAGAAAAACAAGAAGTGGGAATGATATTAGGGATGTGTTAGAGCTTATTAGGTATGGATATAATTGAATTGGTTTATTTTTAAATACATATAAAAAAATATCCCTAATTAACATAAGTTCTGGAGAAACTTGTGTATGGCAGAAAGTTGATCTCAACCTGACTTGTATAACAAAGTGAGGTTTATGTATAGTGAAGACATAAGATTGGTATATAAGACCAATATTTATATTTGAAGTTATATTTTATTTATTTAAATATTTTATAATTATTTTTAATAATAATATAAACCCATTGTAATTTAATTAAATTGATTCTATAGGTGTTCTAAGTCATTGTTTCCATGACTATGTTTTTGAGCTACAGACAGTTTTCTGTGTGAGTAAGATTAAGGTTCATAATTCGTTATGCATATAATTGAATAATATAATTCAAATTAAGTTCTTAAATAAGTCTCATAGGTTAATTTTAATGTATTTTTATTCATTATAAATTCATATTAATGTATGAAAAGTCAAAAGTTCTTGACTGGGTTTTGAAGCCTGTTTATAGTTTGGAGTGAGCATATGGAAGTGGTCAATTTAAGGTCTTTTACCCAATTTGGTGAAATATAATTAACAAGGTGATTACCATGAGGTAATTTTTTTTATATCAATGTGACTTTAAGGTATGTTTTTTTATAAATTGGTTGTGTGATTTAGTTTTGGTTGACAGACATTTTGGTAGTAAGAAAGCCAATTGTGAGCAGACCTAATGGTGTGGTTCAAGGAGTGAAATTCACTAAATGGTGTAGGGTACCAAATGTTATATTAGTATGGGTATAATTTAATATTTTTTTAATTTTTTTAATTAATTTATATAGTCTCAATATTTTCCAAGGTGGTCAGGGTGAAACGTGTGTTTTGCGAAGGCCTAATTGCATTAGGTCTCCTTTAGGCCTAATGGTGATTTTGGTCCTTATAAGTGGTGATTGACATATGTAATAGTTATTTATCATATAACACATGTTTATTAATATATTATAAATCTGATACAAGTATCGATATGTTTTTTTCTGACCAAGGTTAGTGAAAGCAAGAGTCAAGTGTAAAAAGAAGGTCTAATAGGCCTAATTTGACTAGTTAGTATATTAAAGAGATAAATGAATGAAATAGAGGTTTGAAAAATAGGTATATGTATTTTATAATATAAAATATGTATGTTTAATATTTAATTAATTTTTAAAAGTGATTATATAGATTATTAATAAGGTCATATGACCAAAATCTGCCATGAAGAGGGCTAGTTGAGCAAAGAGGCCTAATAGGATATTTGAGAGAGATAAAAGAGTGTGAAGATAAAAAGGTGATAATCATTATTTGATTTATAAAAATGTTTTAAAACATGATCAAATTTTATATGTATTTGAGTTAATACTAAGTTACCCAGGGGTTTGGTGCCTCCTTGCAAGTTGGTGCTTACTAAAGGACTAGTTGAGTTGGTGCTTGACTAGTGAGGGGTTGGTGCTCCTTGTGGGGTTGGTGCCTCACTAAATATTGTTTAATTTATTATATTAATATATTCTAATATATTTTTTAGTGTGTTTTATCCCCTTTGAGGGTTTCCCACATAGCTCTTCTTTTCGTATGTTATATGCTTATGTGAATGCTTATTTATGCATTAGTTGATGTATGTGTTTAAATGAATGCTTCACAAATGATAAGTGAAATTGAATGATTGTTTTAAGATAAATAATTCACCTCCTCCTCTTATTATCTATACTTCTAAAAATTTGGATAATTTTAAATTGTGTAAGTATGGATAACATGTTTCTAAAACATACCCCACTATCATTTGAAACTAAAAACTGGTATAAGTTTATATAATATGTTTCCAAAACATTCCTCCACTATAATATTAAACTAAAAAATAGTGTAAGTGTGGAGACAATGCTTATAAAACATGCCCCCATTATAACTTGAATTTTAGAATGGGTTTAAATATGGAGTACGTGTTTCCAAAACATTCCCCCATCAAATTTTAAACTATGATAAATATGGAGAACATGTTTTTAGAACATGCCCCCACTAAAATCTGAATCTATGAAATAGTCTATAATTCATGATGGCATGCCCACACTAATATTCCCCCTTTCAAGGTGAAGGGAAGTATAAACTAGTAGTTATCTTACCTCAAAAGGATAAGATGACCATGTATTATATGAATGTAACATGTAACATATAGAGGGAACATGTATAGGTAGATATATCATTGAAGCATGAAAAATGTGATGACACCAAGTCCTAAGATGCATGATGTAGATCATGTCAATTTATAGATAGTAACATTACAAGATCAAAAACAATCAAGCACACACACAAGATCACTCAAAAATAAATAAAAATATAATGGTCTAAGGAGACCTCAATCAAGTGGCATGTTCAAATTGTACATAATAGAATGGATATGACTTAGTCAAATATCCATAAATCAAGAAATGACATATTCAAATGTAAACATACAACAAACAATTACATATTCAAATGTCAAAAAGGTAAACAAAGGCATGTGGGCTGAAAACAATGGAGTATATTCAAATTATCCAATAATCAAGATAATATAAAGGCAACACACTTAAGGTAGTGCATAAAATAAGGAATAAATAACCATCATAAACATATCATACTAGCCCATGGATCATACATTTTATCAAAAAATGTTAATTACATAGCATACCAACACACTAAGAAAGATATAAGCATGAATAAATTCATGTCCAATTATATAATCTCAAACATGATATTATAAAATCACCATAGAATGATTTAACCTAGATGTATCATGATAAAATAAGGGCATGCCCCCAATGTCCATATGACATGAGTAGAGGGAAGGCCAAACAACTAAAAGTGTAGAGATCATGTATATGTGTATGCTTATATCACATTCAAAATATTTGTGAAGCATATGTATATAAGAAATATGATATTACATATACCGACATGGAACCAAAAACATATATGCCAAAGAGATAATATAATATGTAAACGTTGAACATATTTTTTGTTTTTTTGGTATTTATGAGACCTTAAAACCTTAAGTTAGATCCTTTACATTTTTTGAATCATGTTGGATAAGGGGAAATATTACATAACATGTTCGTCTTCATGTTTTACATGTGAAGTAGAAGAACCAATGCTATCATTTGGAATATGGATCAATTTTCCTTCATGAGAAAAAGAAATACCTTACTAATTTTGGTCAATTTTTGACTCAATTTGATATAACAAAAGGTTTCCCAATGTAAATGCATATGGATATTTTTTGGTCATAACCCAAACTCACGTTTTATTAAATTTAGGACTATAAGCAATTGGTAGTGTTATGTTTCCCTAGGATTCTTTCCAACTAACATTTATTTGTAAGTATTTTAGATTAAAGCCACATTTTCAAAGACATCTTATATTGTATGTAGTTTTTATTTATGTAGTATCAGTATGGTTATGCCAAAAAATAAGCACCACCCATGAATAAGGTGATTGTTAAATCTTGTTGGCATGAATATTGTTTGATTTATTTAATTTGAAATATTTATTATGCATTATATTCCATTTACACTTCCAATTCCTTCTTAGGACAATCATGAAAAAGATCATTAGATATTTTCTATTTCTAGTGATCACTAGGTTGTGAACCTAATTCCTTTGGAGGATCATAAAATATAATATTTTGGTCATCGATGAGGTCTTAGATCTTATATTTTAAGATAAGAAATCTATTTATGGAATGTCCAGGGCCCTAGTGATAGTTATAGTAATCATTTATATCATATCCTTTGGTTAGATGTATTCTCATATCAACCTATATAGGATGAAGGAGAGATATAAGATGATTCTCTATAAACCATGAGAGTAATGAAGTGGGAGACTCAAGTAATCATGCAAATTATATCCTTGGTGCATTGGATAACACAAGATAATTAGGTTATTATGACACTACATTAACCATGGTGGTTGTTCATTTCTTAGGATTAGGATGTTTGACCTTATAACATGGTTTGATAGTAAGCTTGGTATTAGATGTAGATGTAGTTAATGTTTTTTATACATACTTAAGTTTTTTTAATGAGATAAGTTTCATTTCATGATCATGAACAATAATATGGCATAAGTAATTGAAAGATTTATTTTTTTTGAAAATAATAGACTCATGTAAGGGAGCAAACAAACTTTTCTTAAAGATGTCTTGAAGCTCTTTATCTCCCACAAGATTGGTCATTTTATCTAGCATTATCTTGTACCTTAATACATATTCATTAATAGGTTCATTGGTTCCTTATTTAATCTTTTTGAAATTTAGGCATATAAAACCTTTCTAGTAATGTTAAAAGATAAATGTTCTAAAAAATGATCTAAAAGGGGTGTGAATGTATTTATTTATTGAATTAGTAAATAATATAACCACCTCAAATCATAATACTTGAAGCTACTTGGAAATAATTTAGTTAAAATTTTATCATTAGAGGCATAATAAAGGCATGCCATCTGAAAAGATTGAAGATATTATTTAGGATCACCCTTGACACCATAAAATATGAATTTAGGTGGAAAATAATTATATGGAAAGGGGTGAAAAGATATATCTAGTGAAAGAGGATTATATGACACCTCTTATGAATTAATACAATAAGTTGATTTCATATAATCTTATTCAATATTTTTAACCTTAGTTTTCAAAAAAATTATAGTTTGGACAAGAGCTTGCACCTCTTAGTATTTTATGTTGGATATTTGAGAAGTCACTATTGTCATCAAACTGTCCACCCTAGGATACTCTATGATATTCATAAAATTTTATGCAACATGGAATCATCTCTCAAGATTATGGGAACTTGTAAGAGAGATGAATATCTAGGATTGAAAGGGCTACCTCCCTAGATTCATCTTTAAGTACTTATCATCTAATCTAATGGTTTTTAATGGGAAAAGAGTTAGGATTTTTCATGAAAAGGAAACTAAATTAAAGAGGTGATACACCAAGACATATCCCATAGACTATCACACTCCTACTAAGCAACAAAGCTTTCTAAGACCAATTACAGGCATTGAAGTATCCTAACATAGTGTTTCAATGTGAAGATAGGCATAAATAGGATAATCAACAAGATAAATGATCTAGGGGGATATTTCACACCATATAGACAATTTCATACTTGAAGAGGATCCTAGTACATTCATATACTTCACACCTATTAAAATCTAAACTCTTGCTTAAACACTAAGGATAAAGAGAAGTAAGGATGACACCATCACTTAGCTCCACTATACATCACTAACATACTTAGAAAAAATGTTATTAACTCATAATAAGACTTTTATTCAATGTTGAAATACAAAATTCAATGTCATACTAGCAGGGCCTTGCCATACTAGCTATGGTCTCCTTTACAATAGCCAAGATGGCTCACATTTATAGAAATTGGAAGAAGAGAGAGAGAAGAGAAGTTGAAGAGGTACAAGTACAAGTTTACAAAGGTGGAAATCAGTTAAAATTAATTTTAAATATGTGTATGAAGATTCATGAAACTGATTTTCACATCATTTGATCCCAAATTAGCCTCTTCTCCAAGTGTGGTGTAGCAATCTTCATAATCATTCTCTCTTGTGAAATTGCCTTCATGATGGGCTTTAAAGAGCACTCTAAAGTAGGTTATTGACAATTTTTGCATGAAAATTAGGTATATTAGAGATAAATTAACTTATTTTGACATGTTTCCATCCTAAAATGGGCACTTTCCTCACATGTGGCATTAAAACTCTTCACAAGCATCTTTAAGTCTTGAAACTTCTTCTTAACAAGTGGTAAAATGAAAGAGTTTGATCATGAGATATCTTGGACAATTATATTTGAATCAAAAAGAAAATTTTAAATCATATATAATAATATCAATCATTTACATCACCTGAAATCATCAATTCCTCTCCTAAGTGTCAAAAGACCTCTTTGTCTCACTAGGCCCAATTTGGCTAAAATAGGTAAAATTTGGATTTAACTTAATTTATGTAATATTTATTCATGTAAGGAATATTTTAATAATATTGGACTAAAAAAAATCAATCTATGACCATCAAACTCTCTTAAAGTCCCCATTTTGATCATAGAGCTTTCACCAGGCTTAGTCCTCTTATAGCCCTATTTTTACACAAGTCTACTTTTGTAGGAGAATTCACAAACCTCCAAGACTAAGTAAAACCATTTTTGAGTAAATTTTTTCTCCATTGTGCTCTATACCTATTTTAATAGTTCTAAACTTAATGCAAGTGTGCTTTTTTAGATACATTAGTCCTCCCAATTAGGCATAACTAGGCCTCTTTAGCCTAGAAGATGAAAAATGTTCATTTTGAGCTCCCACATGTGTGAAATATAAACATAGCATATTATTAAAATTTTTAACCTCCTTAAGATCCCTCATATCAAATTTGGTATTTTGATCATTTGTATAGACCCCTATTCAAGCATTAAATTCTCTTTCTTGGCCTATTTTGTACAACCTTATACTTGTAGGTTTGGACTAGTGGCATGAGGTATATCTCAAGAAAGTTATAAATTTCATCATAATAAGTTTAAATCTTGAAACATTCATTTTAGTTCCTTTATTGACATTTCTCTCTCATCAAGTTCAAAACAAGCTTCTTGGAGAGTTTGGAGTGCACTAGCCCTTAAGGGATTGTTCATAAAAGATACACATTGGAAATATTTCAAAATTCCATTGAGGGATTCTCAAGGAACTCATATAACACCTCAAAAATTCCTCAAGATCCCATGCATAATATTATGAAAGATCTAAGCTTTTGAAGTTGACCACTCGAGCCATTTTGTGCCTTTTATGAGGGTTTGGGAGATTTTAAGCCAATAATTAGATTATTGATGAATTTAATTACAAACCAATGTTTCAAAAACCCATGTATACATACCATGAACATGTTATAATCACTATAATATCTCCTTAAAAGCTAAGGATGAAACTTGACCCCTGTTTGGCAATAGGCTTGTACCACCAATGAGCTTGTCTATACTTTGGGCTCAAAATGACTCTCCAATGGTTTATTTTGAATTATAATGGCTTAAAAAAATATCAATTCATAATATAATCATGATAAAACCACTTCAGAATCACAGCTAAGGTCAAAAAATAAAATGATCATCCTTATCAAGCCTTTTGTTTATCATTTCTTGCCATGGTGATTGCAAACCTCCTTGTGTGGAGTATATTACTTACCCTCAGACCTTATAGGTTGATTTATCATGTCTTCTTTGGTGTTTTACAAATATAAAAATTATACTTTGATCTCAATTTTCCATTTTGTCACCCATTGCACCTATTTTCTCACAAACTTTTTAGGTTTTGCATGAGAAAACTACCCTTATTTTGAGATAGAATAGGGGTATATTTCCTCATTTTTTTCACCAAAAAAATGATTGGAAAATGTTTATAAACTCTCAATGGTACTCTATACCAATTTTTAGCCTTTAAATCTATTGGGTGAATATTTTGTTAATCAACTAACTAATGAGCAAAATAAGTCTCTTCAACCACAGCATAGGGAAATTGGTAGGCTAGATGTGCAGGTTTACTACATCAAAAGGGGACAAATGTCTCCTCTCATCAAGGGGAGGTTCCCTGTAAATATGCAAGAGCTATATAAGTAGAAAATAAAACTCAAGGGTAGGATAAACTATCCATCTCTCTTTTTTAGAGATGATGTTGACAAATAGAGGAGAAAATCCTAGTGAAAACACTGAAGGCACTTCTCTTCTTTCAGAAGTGATCTTGCAAGAAACAACAAGAGTTCTTTCAGGTAGTGACAAGTAATTGATAACCAAAGGTGTAGTAACTAGTAGACTGAGATGTAGCACAAAGTCTCCACCTCGACTACCCAAGAGTGAGATACAGAGGACAATGAGGACACAAAGTCATCCCAAGGTCCTTTACACAAAAATAGAATACGAAGGATAATGAGGGCACAAATTCATCCTAAGATCCTTTACATAGGAATAGAAAGAAAACACACTAAAGGCAATTGTGGGGGCATAAAGTCTCTCCACAGTTGGCTTTAGGACACCTTTTTGATTACTTTCACTAATTCTACTTATTTAATTAAATGGACAAAAAATGTATTAAGGAAATAGACATAAGAACAATGTCCCCAACAACCAAGCTATTCCAACACAAAGTCTAAAAAGTCACTTGTTTTCTTATTCAAATAATGAAATATGATCAATAATATGAGCTCAAAGTCTTAGTAATGCCTTTCAATTTGGGTAGAGTTTTGTTTCTGATAAGAGAGAGAGATCTCCCTAAAAAAATAAGAAAGAGTCCAATATATAGTGCTCCAAGAAAGACTTGGGCACTTTGTTTCACAAAAATGGCTTACAATGCATTTAATATCTTTAATGCATTTTAAATTTTGTCGATGGGCTATGCTGGAATTAAGTGTCAGTTTTTAATATGGGATGCATGATGTGTTTCTTAATGTGTGTACAATTGTTCTCTCTATTCAATGCAAAAAAATAGGCCATGCCATTAAATATTTACGCTCTTCGATGTCCACCTGGTGGACTTCTTTACCTTCTAAAACATATCCCATGCATGGATATTTCTAATCCTTCTTCATCATTCCCCCTTTCCAACCTATATTTTTCCCTTTTCTATGCAATCTGAGCTCTCAAGCTATCTCTTTGTTCGGTCACTAAATTTGTTCACAGGGTCTGTGCTTAAGTCTACAAGGATCAATAGTTATTTCATTGCCACAAATTTGACATCTTCAGGTCCATCATCATTTAAAAGCCAATGGATACTTGGTTGCCCTAAATTTGATGGCTACAAGCCTGCCATCCTCCTTAGCAATTCCTTCATGTCTTTCCTATTTGCTCTGGCCACTTTCTGCTGATCTCAACAAGTGATACATGGCATGTTCTGTTGTGAAATAGGTGAGGACACATGGTAGCATCTGCTTAACTTATAGAGGCTGTAGATGTCTTTTGAGAGTCTCACAGAGGATAACACATGGTGGCTTTTTTTGAGCTTATAAAAGTACTATAGAAACATTTAGGACTCTTTTAGATCCACGCGGATGTAGACACTTGTCACACTTCACTTGACCTTAACACCTCACCCAGGGCCCACCACAGTCCTTATGAAATAAAAGGAAGAAACTATGGATATTGACATGTGTTGGCTTCTACTAAGTTATAATGGAACATGTGGCACATTTCACAGCTTTTAAACTTATTAGAAATTATGTCCTAGTAGATGACACTCGACAGCTTCCACTTCAACTTTATAAAGGACACATGGCAGCGTCCACTACACTTTGAGGTTTGATCATTCCTAGAGGGAACTTACCCTTTAGGGTATTTGAGAAATGGTCCACTTTCCTTGGTGAGATCCTCTTTCAAGGATACCTACCCTTCAGGTAGTCTTGGAATGGCCTTTAGACTTTAATTTTCTTAGGGGGCTTTTGCTCCTTCAATGGAATTTTGTTGCTCTTTTCCTTCAGATAATTTGTCTGAAGGAAATCTTTCTTTGTTTTGCCTTAGTTGATTTTCCACTAGGTTCTGGCTTTTAGGCTTTCTTCTTGGGTGAATTCCTTCAGACATTTTATCTGAAGGAAATGGTCCTTAACAACTTTTCCATAGGAACTTTTCTGAAGGAATTCCCTATGTCTGCCTTTGCTCGTTGCCCTTCGCAAGGGCACTCAGCTTGGTTCATTTCCCTCCACAAGGGCACTCAACTTGGTTCACTACCCTTTGTAAGGGCACTCGGCTTGGTTCACTACCCTCCATAAGGGTAATTTTTCCTTTGGCTTTGGGGTAGCCCCTTGAACCTACCGATTAAACCAACTGATTGAACCAACTTTAGTTCAATGGTTTAATGGTTCAATGGTTCAATCGGTTCAATCTCTTTATTTGACTAAGTCTTTTTTATCTCTTGAACCAAACACATTGAACCATATGGCCATTGAACCTATTAAACCATTGAACCCATTAAACCTTTGAACCAAAGTGGTTCAATGGTTCAAGCCTTCTTCTCTTTGATAAGTGTTTTGAAGCTGTTGAACCTTGAAGCAGTTAAACTTTGAACCTTGACAAATGAGCTTAACTCTTGTTGATGATGTTAAACCTTTAAACCCATTTAACCTGTTAAACCAAAATGGTTCAAGGTTTAATGGTTCAATGGTTCAAACACTGCATAGAAGCTTGCTGATGAACTCTTTTGGTTGAACCAAGGCATTGAACCAATCTTGAAAATGACTAAGTGTTGGAAACTTATTATTTTGATTGAACTCGCCTATAGAAGCCTTTAAACCTATTGAACCTACTGATTTAAATCATTTTGAGTCTATAGAAACATATTTTTAGAGTTCATAGATTTAAGCCTATAGAGTTTGTATAAATGAGTCCGTAAAACTTGCGGAGTCTGTAGAAATGAGTCCGTAGAATTGGCAGAGTCCATAGAAATGAGTCCGTAGGTTCCTAGGAAAGTTTTGAAAAATGAAGAAATTGAATGCTTAGAATAATTTTTTTTTGAAAAAGGGAGAGAGGATTTTTGTCTGTTGAACCAAAATAGTTCATATGTTGTCTCAAAAATGAGCTAACATTTTTGGGGACAACAGCTGGCTCCAGTTGGGGAACTTCCTTCAGTTGAAAACTTGGAATAGATGAGGGGAGTAGAAACCAAAATCTCTAGTGCCTTGAAGTATGCCATTGGGCCATGGATTTATGCTACCCCAAAAAAAGGCTCCACAAAAAAATCAAAATGAAAAATCATAAAATAGAAATAAAGACTATACAAATATACATATGTACAGGTGAACTAATCTGATACTTCAAGAATTGAAGTGTTTCAGATGTTGCCCATTATAAGGTACAGAAAAGAGTGTGCCATCTTGATATTTCAATAGGAAGCTATTCTCACCATTGATTTAATGGATAATAAATGGGCCTCTCTAAAGAGCATCAAACTTCCCATGCATCTCCTTTGGTTCTCTTCTCTTGTCCCACAGCAGGACTTAATCTCCAACCTAGAAATCACATTTTTTTGCCTCCTAGTCAAAGAGCTTCTTCACCAGACTTTGATGTGCAACAATTCATTCCACCACCATAGTTTGTTGCTCATTTAGCTTAGTTAAGTACATGATCCTCTTGTCGATGGAGCTTTCATATGTCTAATCTTCAATTGCCTTAGCCAATTTTAATGCTTGCAATTCCAGGGTGATTGGTATCTCAGCATTGAGCCCATAAAGAAGTTGGAAAGGAGACATATCAATTGTCTTTTTCAGTGTAATTCTATCTACCCATAAAGCATCAACCAATGCTTTATGCCATGTCCTTTGGTTGTCATCCACCAGCTTTTTGATGATAGTTATCAAGTTCTTGTTACTTGATTTAGCTTGTCCATTCCCTTGTGAAAAGTAATCAGAAGAGTGGGAGAGGGTGATCCCATAGTAAAAATAGAATTGAGTAATCCCCTAGGAAGTGAAACAAGCTATGTTGTCTATGATAATTTTGGTTGGGACCCCAAACATGGAAATGATATTCTCCTTGAGGAAATTGTACACTACTTCTGAAGTAGCATGCTTGGTTGGGATAGCTTCCACCCACTTGGTGAAGTAGTCTATGGCTATGAGGACATAATCATGTCCAACACTTGAAGATGAGTTTATATAAAAAATGAAGTCAATTCCTCATTGCTGAAATGGCTCTTCTAGCACCACTATCTTGAGAGGTAGGGCAGCCAACTTGGGTCTTCCAACAAAATGCTAGCATAGTTCACATTTCCTTACCCACTTGTATGCATCTTGAAAAAGAGTAGGCCAGTAATATTTGGCTCATAGAATCTTGTAGATAGTTATAGAAGCATAAAAATTTCCTCCATAGGCCAAATTATGGAATTATTCTAGAAGTTTATTCTTCTACACTTTATCCACATAGCGAAGGAACACTCCATCAAGGCTCCTCTTGTACAGGCCATTGTCCTAGAGGACAAAATTGGCAGCTATTAGTTTAATAGTCCTCCTTTCTTTATGAGACAACTGGGTAGGACACTCACTATAGGTAAGAAAATGAGAAATACTTGAATACCACTCATTCATGGTGGAGACAAAGAGGACTATTGGCATGTCTTCATCCTCTGCTTCTTCATGCTCTATTTCTTCTAGTTTATTATCAGCAATTAATTGGCATAGGCCTTTTCCCCATACTAGCTTTGTTGGCTTGATGACTAGATCAAACACTTGGATCTTTGCAATATAATTGCCTCTTTTCATTCCAAACTCCTACAAAGTTAGTATGGATTTGACCATGGTATCAAGAACCAAGGCAGTAGTGTGAGAATTCAAGATGTAGAAGCAGAAATGCTTGACTACTTTCACCACTACATAAGCATGCTTTTCCATGTTTGAGTACTTCAGTTGATGAGATTTAAGAGGGTAGCTCATGAAGGATATGGGAGATTCCACACCTTCTTCATTTTGTTAAACCAAAATTGTTGAAAGTCTATGCTCAGAAGCATAACTATACATCATGAAATCCTTGGTATAATCTGGACAAACCAGAATTGGGGCGTGGGCAATGGTAGTCTTGATATTCTCAAATGTTGACTTGCATTCTTCAGTCTAGCTAAAGGTGGCCTTTCCCTTCATCATGTTCACAATGTGTTGAGTCTTCTCAGCAAACTCAAGGATGAACCTTCATAATAAATTCACCTTTCCGATGAAAGAGTGAACAACAGTCTTACTTGTAGGCAAGGTAAGCTCTTGGATAGACTTGACTCTATCTGAGTCAAACTTTATGCCTCCTTTAGACACAATGTGTTTGATAAGTTTCCCCTCTATTAATCCAAAAATAGACTTCTTGGGATTGAGATAAATTCCATTTTGTTGGCATCATTCCAACACTTGTTACAAATGATGTACATGTTCAGAGTGATGTTTGGAAAAGATGGTCAAGTCATCAAGGTATACCATAATGAACTTACCCATTTTGTCTTTGAAAGCAAGGTCCATTGATCTCTATAAAGTGGTGCCAACATTTATTAGGCCAAATGGCATTCTTCGATAAGCAAAGGTGCCCCAGGGTGTGGTGAAGGCAGTCTTGTGCTAGTCTACTTCACCAACTTCAACTTGATTATATTTTGAGAAGCCATCTAGCATTGATAACATCTCTGAGCTGGTCACTGTCTAAAGCACTTGATCCATGATGGGAAAAGGATAGTTATCCTTTAAATATGATTGATTTAGATTCTTAAAATCCACACAAATGCAATTTTTTCCATTCTTCTTCCTCATAGGGACTATGTTGGCAATCCATGTGGAATGATGGATTGGGAAAATTATCCTAGCATTCAGCATTTTTTGTATCTCAGACAAAATAGTACCTGATATCTTTGGATTATACTACCAGGATTTTTGCTTGTAAGGCACCAAACCATCCTTAGAGAGTAATTTCATGTTGAATTTCCTCAGGCCTGAGCGACTTCAGATCATCATAAGTGTACGCTAAAACATCCATGTAATGGCAAAGCAAGTAAGTAAATTTGAGTTTCTCCTCCAGAGTACAACACTTCTCAATGTTCACCATCTTGGGATTTTCTTTAGTACCCAAATTTATCTGATCAAACGCCTTAGAGGAGCTTGAATCCATTTGTTGCTATTTGATGAACCTGTCGTGCTTGTTAAATAGTTTCTCAAGAGAAACTAGTCCTTTGGGCATTTTATTCCCTTTTAACTATAAGAATTATTTATCTACATATAAATTTATTTAAGGAGTTGATTCAAGTTTTTGGAGCTTACTGCCTTCGAAGTGAAGATGTTCAAAGCTATCTTTTTGTTATAAAAAGGTGATGATTTGGTTGTCTCCATTGAACACTTGCCAATGATTGGCATTATCAGGCACACTTGGTCTAAAGACTAATTCAATAGTGTACCTATTTTCTTTGAAGTCTAGGTGAGGAACTAAGAGAGTTGCTGAAATGGCCAGTGCATCAGCCCAATCATTGAATTCTCTAGGAATGGTAGAGATGTTGAAAACATCAAAGATTTCATGTTGGTCCCAGACTAGATTGCGGTAGTGGCATAATCTCTCATTTTTGGTTTGATATAGCTTCCTTACCTAACAAACCACTAGTTTAGCCTCTCCTTTGGCATGAAGGAGTTTAATGCCTTTATCTCAAGCAACCTTCAATCCAAGTAATAGAGATTCATACTTATCTATGTTTTTGGTGTTGTTAAACTACAACTTGTATGAAGAAGGAAAAATATCTCCTTGAGGAGATATCAATACAATCCCAGCCCCTAAGCCAGTAGAAGAATTGCTGCCATCAAATTCCAGGATCCAAACATCATCATAAATTGATCTTTCCTTAGATTTATCCTTGCTTGGAAGGGGGATTTCTTTTTCATCTATACTGCACCCCACCAATTCTTCTGATGTCTCATCTGAGTCGATTCCTAGATTGTCATCTATAGGACTTTTATCTGCTAAAACATGAATATCCTCTATGGTTAAGAAGTAATTACCCATGCTTGAAGATTCAAATAGAATTTGAGCTTCAGGGTCTAATGTCTGAGTAACAACATATTTTGATTCTTTTTTAGGAAGTAGCCTCTACATGATGCCTTTGACAAGGATCCTTGCTTCAGACAGGTCCATGCTCAATTCTCCACCAGCATCCTTGTAGAAATTTCACCCTGGAAGAATGCCGTATGAGGCTGGAACGTCAGCCACCAAGACTGTCATCTTGATTCTTTTGTCTGGGATTGCTGCAAATGCAAACTGAGCATCCTTGATTTGTCCTAACATAGGTACTTATTTATTCTCCATGGAGAAACATCTCCCAAAGGTTTTGGTCAGCGTGAGTCCAAGAGATTCTGCCACCTTGGCAGGCATGACATTGTCAGATGCACATGAGTTTATGATGCAATTGATCAATTTTTGACCATTTATCAATAGAAAAACATAGAAAGGCTCTATTTTCCTAGGGGCAGTAGGAGTAATGACAAGATTAATTGGGATGGGCATGTTCCTTGGGGGATCATGAGTTACCTTCCTAATCTCTTGTCCTATAGGGATAGCTTTATTCTTCACACACTCCACCAACCTATCTAACTGCTCAGGATTGGATTGCAAGAATTCAAATTCAAACATTTGAATTTTGGTCTTCTTAACATGGTTAATTATGTCAAATGACTGAAATGGACTAGGAACAGAGGATAGGAGTTCATTCTTTTGGTTTTTAGGAGGGGTGGATTGGTCTATGGAATTGAAGTTGAATATGGAGGAATGCTTGATGTACTTACCTTTTTATTACTCACAGGGTCTTTTGGTTGGAATGGTAGAGAAGTTCCTCCTTTGGCAATTGAGATTGCAGGCTAAGAACTTTCTTCTCTTTTTATTTTATCAGCTTACTGGGCTGACTGGTTTTGGGACTAGGTGAATACAACATATGATCCATCAATTGCTTCCCTTTTACCTCTGGGTTCATCCTGGTAATTCAGAAAACCAATGTTGGAATCACCTGCTAATTCTTACTCAATTTTTGCAAGGAGATCAATGTCATTTTCTTAGTTCAATTCAAGTTGGAAAGAGAAATCATATTCTATTTTGAGATATCCAACTGTTGAATTGGTTGGGGGTGCTTTAATGGCAAGTTTCCCCTATGGGGAAGAAGATGATTTAGCTGTCCTTGATTCCTAGTAGCATTGCCTTGGTATGACTGATTGGGGAATGTCCTTCTTGGCATATCTCTATACAAAGGAGCTAAAGATATCCCTTGTGACATTTTCTTCTTGAGAGTTAGCAACTCATTTTCTAGCTTCTGCACCATTGGATCAGTGGTACCTGTAGATAGATATTCAGAAGATGAAGAAGATTTACCTCTGTTAGGATCTTTCCTTATCTTTCTTGCCAAGATAAGGTCATCTTACACCTCAGTGGCCAAATCTTGAGCTACAACAAGGTCTATTTGGCCAGCATGTCTCAGTAGAAAACTTACTTCAAGCAGTTGAGAGTTGATGAAGAAACATTTGAGATTCTCAGGTGTAGGCTGAGCAATTGTAGGAATCCTGTTCCTTAGATTGTCAAACTTGGCTATGAAATCCCTCATTGGTTCATAAGGCTCCTTATTCATTTGTGTGAGTTGAGCTAGTAAGGCAAGTGCATCTTTTGTAGGATTGAATCTATCTTCAAACTTGGCTTTGAGGGTGTTCTAGTCAATCACAGTCTGGGCTTGCAAATGATAGAACTAGTCTATAGCAGCACCTTGTAAAGTTTCCACGAATAGCCTAATTGATACATCCTCATACTCCACACCTATTATGCCACAAGTTATGCTGAAGGCTAAAATATGTTCATTAGGATGAACCTTCCCACCACCATAGAACTTGGGAAAATTTTTCCTTAAACTGCATGGTAGCTCATGTAGGGGTGGAGTTAAATTGAGTGGACCAAAAGAGCTACCCCAAAGACCTTGAACTGCCATGGTATGACTATGGAAAGGTGGAATAACAAATCTTAGAGGGGTAAGTATTGACAAAGATTTATTAATAGTAGAAATGGAGGCTTTGCCCAGTAATGGAGATTTGACTTTAGTAGGAGGAAAGCCCCTGGTTTGTTAGAGGTGAGATGGTGAAATAAACAGATCAAAATTAATTTATTGTATGAACTCAAATATAGGGTCAATAATAACTTTAACCCTTTAGCTTTGCATATATCGTGGATTTGCCAAAGTGTAAAAATAAAAATGGAAAAGAACTGGCACTACTTCAGCTTGAAGCTTGAGGCTTCAAATTGTGCATTCTTCCATAGTGAGATAAATGGATAAGGATATAATGATAATGGCTAAGACATAGGTGATGTTTCAATCTAAAGCTTGAGGCTCCAAATTACACAAAATTACTGTCCCCAGTGGAGTCACCAAAAACTATTGGGTGAATATTTTGTCTATCAGCTAACTAATGAGCAAAATAGGTCTCTTCAACCATAGTATAGGGAAATTGGTAGGCCAGATGTGCAGGTTTACTACATCAAAAGGGGATAAATCTCTCCTCTCATCAAGGGGAGGTTCCCTATAAATATGTAAAAGATATATACTATATATAAGAAAAAAATAACACTCAAGGGTAGGATAAACCATCTATCTCTCTTTTTTAGAGATGATGTTAAGAAATAGAGGAGAAAATCTTGTGAAAATGCTAAAGGCACTTCTCTTCTTTCAGAAGTGATATTGTAGAAACAACAGTTCTTTCAGGTAGTGACAAGTAATTAATAACCAAAGGTGTAGTAACCATCAGACTAAGATGTAGCACAAAGTCTCCGCCTCGAATGCCCAAGAGTGAGATACAAAGGAAAATGAGGGCACAAAGTCATCCTAAGGTCCTTTACATAGAAATAGAATACAAAAGCTAATGAGGGCACAAAGTCGTCCCAAGATCCTTTACATAAGAATAGAAAGAAAACACACTAAAAGCAATTATTGGGGCACAAAGTCTCTCCATAGTTGGTTTCAGGATACCTTCCTAATTACTTTCACTAATTTTGCTTATTTAATTAAATGGACAAAAAATATATTAAGGAAACAGACATAAGAGCAATTTCCCCAACAACCAAGATATTCCAGCACAAAGTCTGAAAAGTCACTTGTTTTCTTATTCAAATAATGAAATATGATCAATAATCTGAGCTCAAAGGCTTAGTAATGCCTTTCAATTTGGGTAGAGTTTTGTTTCTGATAATAGAGAGAGATCTCCATAAAATAATAAGAGAGAGTCTAATATATAGTGCTCCAAGAAAGACTTGGGTGCTTTGTTTCACAAAAATGGCTTATAATGCATTCAATGCCTTTAATGCATTTTAAATTTTGTACATGGGCTATGCTAGAATCGAGCATCAATTTTTAATATGGGTCACCTGATGTGTTTCTTGATGTGTGCACAACTATTCACTCTATTCAATGTAGAAGAATAGGCCATGCCATTGAATATTTATACTCTCTGATGTCCACCTGGTGGACTTCTTTACCTTTTAGAAAAATATCCCATGCATGGATATTTCTGATCCTTCTTCATCATTCCCCTTTTCATGGTTGTATTTTGCCCTTTTCTATGTGATATGAGTTCTCGAGCTATCTCTTTGGTCGGTCGCTAAATTTGATCATAGGGTCCGTGCTTAAGTCTGCAAGGATCAATAGTTATTTCATTGCCACAAATTTGACATCTTTAGGTCCATCATCATTTGAAAGCCAATAGCTACTTGTTTTCCCTAAATTTGATGGCTGTGGGCCCATCATCATCCTTAGCAATTCCTTTGTGTCTTTCCCATTTGCTCTAGCCACTTTTTGTTGATCTCAATAAGTGATACATGGCATGTTCTGCTATGAAATAGGCAAGGACACATGGCAGCATCCGCTTAACTTATAGAGGCTTTAGATGTCTTTTGAGAGTCCCACGGAGGATGAAATGTGGTGGCTTCTATTGAGCTTATAAAAGCACTGTAGAAACATTTAGGACTCTTTTGGATCCATGCAGATGCAAACACTTGTCACACTCTGCTTGACATTAGCACCTCACCTAGGGCTCACCACAATCCTTACAAAACAAAAGGAAGAAACTACAGATATCGACATGTGGTGACTTTCACTGAGTTATAATGGAACATGTGGCATGTTCCATATCTTTTAAACTTATTAGAAACTATGTCCCAGTAGATGACACTTGGCAGCTTCTGCTTCAACTTTATAAGAGACATGTGGTAGCTTCCACTACATTTTGAGGTTTGATCTTTCTCGAAGGGAACTTTCCCTTTGGGGTCTTTGATAAATGGTCCACTTTCCTTGGTGAGAGCCTCCCACAAGGGTACCTACCCTTCAGGTAGTCTTGGGATGGCCTTCGGACTTTAATTTTCACAATGGGCTTTTGCTCCTTCAATGGACTTTTGCCGCTCTTTTCCTTCAAACAAAAAGTCTAAAGGAATTCCTTTGGACAATTTTTCCAAAGGAAATCTTCCTTTATTTTACCTTAGTCGATTTTCCATTGGGTTCTTGCTTTTAGGCTTTCTTCCCAGGTGAATTCCTTCAGACATTTTGTCTGAAGGAAATGGTCCTTAACAACTTTATTGTGAGAACTTTTCTAAAGGAATTCCATGTGTCTACCTTTGTTTGCTACCCACTGCAAGGGCACTCAGCTTGGTTCATTTCCCTCGACAAGGGCACTCATCTTGGTTCACTACCCTCCACAAGGGCACTCGGCTTGGTTCAATACCCTCTGTAAGGGCACTTTTTCCTTTGGCTTTGGGGCAACCCCTTGAACTGACCGATTGAACCAACTTTGGTTCAATGGTTCAATTGGTTCAATCTCTTTATTTGACTAAGTGTTTTTTATCTCTTAAACCAAATGCATTGAACCATATGGCCATTGAACCTATTGAACCATTGAACCCATTGAAACTTTGAACCAAAGTGGTTCAATGGTTCAACGGTTCAATGGTTCAAGCCTTCTTCTCTTTGATAAGTGTTTTGAAGCCATTGAACCTTGAAAAATGTGCTTAAATATTGCTGATGATGTTGAACCTTTGAATCCATTGAACCCATTGAACCAAAATGGTTCAAGGTTCAATGGTTCAATGGTTCAATGGTTTAAACACTACATAAAAGCTTGCCGATGAACTATTTTGGTTAAACCAAGGCATTGAACCAATCCTAAAAATGACTAAACTATTTTGGTTGAACCAAGGCATTGAACCAATCCTAAAAATGACTATGTGTTGAAAACTTGTTCTTTTGATTGAACTCACCTGTAGAAGCCTTTGAACCGATTGAACCTATTGATTTCAAGAATTTTGAGTCCATAGAAACATATCTACAGAGTTCATAGATTTAAGCCTATAGAGTCTGTAGAAATGAGTCTGTAGAACTAGCGGAGTCCATATAAATGAGTCCGTAGAACTGGTAGAGTCTATAGAAATGAGTCCATAGATTCTTGGGAAAGTTTTGAAAAATGAAGAACTTGAATGCTCAAAATAATTTTTTTTTCAAAAGGGGAGAGAATATTTTGGTTTGTTGAACCAAAATAGTTCATATGTTGTCTCAAAAATGAGCTGACATTTTTGGGGACAACAAAATCCAAGGTTTGGTCACCAAACTATTGACATTTCCAAGGCAGACTTTGAACAAAGTAGTTTGATGAAGGTAGGCAGGGTAGAGGTTGTGCTTGTAGGAAATAAAGGCTATAGGGATTTATTTAATTTTGATCGTGATATGTAATAATAATTCATGAATATTAAATCCTAATCAAACCATTTTATATCCTATTTTCCCTTTCAACTAATTCATGCCTTTGGAATTATGAATTAGGTCTATGACTGTCTAGGATGGAACTCTTGTTTAACATACTAGCTATAGGTGATTTGAATATTGGTTCATGCTTTGTGGACATAATAAAACCTTATATGGTGTTTCAAAATCATATGAGTGATCTTCCATTAATTTTCTAAGTTATATTTCAGTTTCATTTTACTAGTTCATGACCTATTCCCAATATTAAGCTCACTATTTGTTTGGACTAAGACACTTTCAACCTGCCCATAGGTGAGATGATATGGATTGTCTTGGTCCTAAAACAAATGATTGAACACATATTTGATAACTCCATATTCAATCTATGAGATTTTTCACCCACCAATTGACCTTAGGTGATATTAGCATCAATGGAGACAATCTCCAACTCACTTCCTATTTGGAATGAGACAGGCCTGTAGGTTGTGATCTAAGCTTGTTTGATGTTTTAAGGACCTTATTCCCATGTCCCATTTGGTCATAGGACCATACCCATGCATTTTAATTACCTAGAAAGCCTTCAAACTAACATCATCCATGCTTTTTTCTTAACTAGATACCCCTTTACCTAAATGTGGTAATCACCATTTTGCCTCTGTACGGATAAAGGGTTTGTATTAGGGGGTTCAATCATCAAATTCACCTTTCCTTTTGTCATCACTAGATCAAGAATTCTATTTAGACTAGTTTGGATGGTTTTAACTTGCTTTCATAGTTTAGGATCATCAAAATGTAGTGTAAGACCACTTTTTCATCTATAACCTATAGATACCATTGTTCAAATTCAATAATTTTTGGCAACTTTTAAGCTTGTTCAAACTCCATCTCCACTCTTCCTTTGGCCTTCAAAATTGGCATGAGTGATATAAGGAGCATGAATTTTAGGATCTCAATATGAACTCCACCTTGTACTCCATGAATCACACCTCTGTATAACTTCTCAAACTCTTGTAGAAGGTAGCTGTGAAGACATTTTGCAAACAAGGTAGTAAACAAGGGATTTAGGCAATTTGGCTTGAAGAAGTTGACTAATATTTCACAATGGAATTTAATGAAACACATTTAAAACATGGATCCAAACATGTTGATCATCCCATGTAACCATTTCCTACATTTCAAAACATAGGTTACATACCCATGAATGCAAACTTTGAGAAACAAACACAATTGGGAAATCCCTTTCAAGGGCATTAAGAGAAAAAGTGTTGGAAGATGGAAACATCATTATATTAGGAATATTACCACATAAAAACACTTAATCAAACTCACATATCTCCTTGGATTCTTGAAGACAAGAAATAGATGCACAATCATACCCTCTTGAAAGCAATTTCATAAAAAACTGCCTAGAGTCAAACTGATTGTTCATAAAGGAGGAGGCACCAAACTACAACTTCTTGATATTAAAGTTAAGTTCACTTATATTAATATCCACCCCCATAATAAATCTTTCCAATTCCACCTGTACGGCCCATGCCAAGTGATTGAATCTGGCCTTTCTTTGCTTGCCAACTAAAAATGGAAGAAAACAAGTTGTAGATGAACTTTCTTGCATTATCCTTGAAATATAAATGTGTAAATGAATTTTGGGGAGGTAAATAATCACTCCACCACGTTTTTAATTGATGGTGGAATTGAGAAATCTATACAAGTGCCCAAAAACTCCTATTTTTGAGGAAACACTACCATTTCTTGATCATAATAGACTTCTAACTATCACCTAACTGATAAGATGTGATTTGACCTTATCCACATTGATATCCTCCTTTATGACATATTTTATAACTCCCACCATCCGTACAAGTCAACTAATTAGCTAGAAAAGTGGCCAAATGGCCCTTTTAACTCATGAAACCTAGTAAATGGCAAATTTGTCACTTGAAACAATTAAAATACCATTTTAGGAAATTGTCAATACATTTTGGGACTTTTACTAAGTTTGACTAGGTTTGACCAATGTTGACTTTGGTTAACTGAGCCTGTACAAGGAGGATGGGTTTCTACAAGGATTAGGGAAAGGGTAAGTGAGACATGTATGATAATAGATGACCCCATAAGACATATGAAGATTTATATAAAAGTTCAAAATAGTAGGGTTTGACCCAAATTTGACTTGGGTTCAAATTTGGTTAACATTTTTGGTGATTCCTAGGGGTGGCATACCTGTTATACTTAAGACCAATTGCCTAATCCTTCCATTGGGCATGAAATCACATGTATGATCACTCTAATTAAATTGAACAAACCTTTTTCTCAAGGGAAACAATATTTTTGACACATAAACAAAAAACACACACCAATAAAAGGAAAAGAAACACACTTATGCTCTAAAGCACTTAGGAAACACTAAAACAAACACACTCTAAAGTGCACAAAATAAATAGTGAGAATTGATCTACCTAGATTAAAAATAAAGCTTTTCATACCATCTCCTTGAAGTTGACTAGAAGAGTGTGCAAGATTCCACTTAGGTCTTGTCCTTGTTTGTTCAACACTTTGCTTACTTCCCATAGTGCTTGCATTGACTTCATCTAGTTTCACATCCAAGAACATGTGTTCAATAGAAACATATGCCTATTGATTAGTTTGAATGACAACCATAGTCCTTGGTTCAAGTGTTTTTCCATTTATTATAGACTCATTTTGATCTTCAACCCCAACCTCCATTTCAAGTGGCTTTTCATCATCAAGGTTGTATTCATTTTGAAAGGTAAGGTCTCCATTAAGCTTTGGTATTTCTAATAGTTGAATGCATGGGAAAGGTTATTCAAAACTTACTACCTCTCTTGGCACCTTTTTTTTCCATCTATCTTATGCATTTGATCTTCTTGAGATGAATCATGATTACCTTGCTCTTCTTGTGTAGGTGTTTCATGATCTTCAATAGGTTTAGCTACAACATCTCCTTCAAAACTCTTCTCAAGCTCTTCATGAAGTGGAGATGCATCATCCAAGCTCAAGCAATATTTTCAAGATCATCCCCAAATGCCAACTCTTCATGGTCAATAGAAAGGACTTGAATTTCATCAACTTTCTTACCAATCTTTTTTAGAGCATCATGTTGGCTAATGAATTCCTCTTCTTCACCTTGTGTTGTAGGTTAATCATCATCATCTTCCATGAAGCATGGTAATTTATCAATCCACTCAAGGCCTAATTCTTCTTGTTTTACCATTTAAGTGTCTTCTTCTCCTAAAACCTTTATTGGCTGCTCCATATCATCAACTCCTTCTTTAGTGTGTTCAAGGAACTCATCTATGATATCATCCTCCTCCAACTCTTATGGAGTCTTGGGAATAATCAATTGAAGTGAAGGTAATAGAGAAAAAGTATTGAATGGAAATCCTTTAGGTGCATTGTCAATCATTGTTATCTTCCCTTTGAAATTTCACAAGAATGGTACATTGGCTACTACTCTCTCTAAGAATATCCCTTTGCATGAGGTTTTGTTCTTCTAATGTGAGACAAGGAATAGCTCTTTCTTGTGATACTAAAGCTTGACAACCTCTTCCACCATCATACACAAATTAATCTTGAGATTGTCCCCAATTATCCAAATGTTCTTCTCCTTAAACTAGGTTAGTAGGGACTAGAACAATAGCCTTTATGGATGGAATGGAATTAGGATTATAGATATTAGGTTACCTATTGAAAACTTGATGACCTTGGTGATTATATTGGGGATTGGGTGGAGTACTTACTTTTAATTGAGTTTGTTTGAGCTAAGATTGTAATGACCTAATCATTTCATCTTTGTTTATAACATTATCCACATTCTTGGGAGTGATTATAGACTTGAAATTAGCATTGGGAACTTTATCTACACTTGGGGTTTCAAATGAATTATGAGATAACAAAGGCATAACAATTATTGGGGATAATTTCTCAGCTAGTATTAAACTATTCTTAGTTTTAATATCTATCTAATATGTATCAAGTAGAGTAAATCCTCCCATTGATTACAATATTTTTACCACATCAGTGCCAATGGCCTTGAGATAAGTGGGGAACACAAAGCTTGGAGTAGGTCTCATTATAGGTGGTAACTTATTCCATGTTCTTTGAAATCTCCCATGGATACATTAGGACTTCTCCTTATCACATTCAGTTGATCGATTAGTGAAATGTGATCACTCTTATTATCAAGCCTATTCACTAAAAACTCTCTAAAGCCATCATAACTAGTGATGAAACTACCTCCCAATATCCTATACCAATCAATTGCTTTACCCTTTCAAGACATGGCAAGTAGTCTAATGGTTATGTTGACTTGAGTGATATTATGGAAGTTGAAATTTTTTGAGATTTCCCTAATGTGCTTAGATGGGGTAATAGGACCTTCTCCATTGAAGATAGGGAGACTTTTGGTAGCATTAGGAGGAATATGGTCATATGCAGGAAGATTAATTGGATTTTGGGTGTTGAAGGCTAGGAAAGCATGCTGCCTAGCCATCTCTTCTTCCTTTTGACCATGAAATATAATGTGGAAAACTTGACCTATAACTAGAGTCACCAAATGTTGGATTAGAAACACTTTTGAAACCTTGGGCTTATCAAGATAAGCATTCACCTTGACATGGAAGTAATTAGGACCATTTATCCCACCAAGTGTGCTAGAACTATTGTCATCAAATTGTGCACCCTGGTATACTCTATGAGATTCCTACAATTTGATGAAACATGGACTCATCTCTCAAGTTTGTGAGAATTCATAAGAGAGATGAATCTCTAGGATTGAAAGGGATAGCTCCCTAGATTCATCTTTAAGTGATTATAATCTAATCTACTACTTGTTTATGGGAAAATGGTTAGGATTTTTCATGAAAATGAAAGTACACTAAAGAGGTGATACACCAAGACATATCCCATAGACTGTCACACTCCTACTAAGCAACACAGCTTTCCAAGACCAATTCTAGGCATTGAAGGATCCTAACATAGTATTTCAATGTGAACATAGGAATACATATGATAATAAAAAATATAACTAATATAGTGTCATATTTCACACCATATAGAAATTTTCATACTTGAAGAGGAGCCTAGTACATTCATACACTTCACAAGACCTGTTAAAATCAGAACTCTTACTTAAACATGAAGGATAAAGAGGAGTAAGGATGAAACCATCACTTGGATCCACTATACATCACTCACATACTTAGACAAAATTTTCTTAACTTAGAATTAAACTTGTATTCAATGTTGAAAGATAAAATTCAATTCCATACCAGTTGGGCCTTGCCATACTAGATATGGTCTCCTTTACAATAGCCAAGATAGCTCACATTTATAGAATTTGGAAGAAGAGAGAAAAAATAAGTTGAAGAGGCACAAAGACAAGTGTCCAAATGTGTAAATCAATTAAAATTCATATTAAATAGGTTTAGGAAGAGTCATGAAACTCATTTTCACATCATTCTATCCCAAATTAGCCTCTTCTCCAAGTGTGGTGTAGTAATCTTCTTAATCGTTCTCTCTTGTGAAATTACCTTCATGATGGGATTTCAAGATCACTCCAGAATAGGTTAGGTACAAGTGTTTCATTGAAATTAGGTAGATTAATTATATCAATTAATTGATGTGTACATGTGTCCATCCCAAACTGAGCACATTCCTCACATGTGGTGTTGAAACTCTTCACAAACATCTTTAAGTCTTAAAACTCCTTGACAAGTGGAAAAATACAAGATTTTGATCATGATATCTCTTGGATAGTTATATTTTAATCCCAAGGACACTTGTAAATCATCTTGAATCATCTTAATTAGTTACATCACCTGAAATCATCAATTCCTCTCCTAGGTGTCACAAGGCCTCTTTGTCTCACTAGGCCCAATTTGTCCAAAATAGCTAAAATTTTGATTTAGCTCAATTTATGAAATATTTATTCATATAGGCATATTTTCATCATATTTTATTGAAAAAAATCCATCTAAAACAATCAAACTCTCTTCAAGTCCCCATTTTGCTCATAGAGCCTTCATCAGGCTTAGTCCTCTTATAGCCATATTTTTTACACAAGTATACTTGTGTAGGATAATTCACAAACATCAAAGACTAAATAAAACCATTTTTCTCTATGCCAATTTTCATGGTTTTACACTTAAGGAAAGTGTGTTTTTTAAGATCCATTAGTCCTAATTAGGCCCAATTAGGCCTCTTTAGCCTAGAAGATCAAAAATGTTCATTTTGAGCTCCCAAAAGTGTGAAATATAAAATTAGCCTATGATTAAATTTTTTAACATCCTTAACATCCCTCATATTAAATTTTGGATCCTGATCAGTTGTATGGACCCTTGTTCTATCATTAAATGCTCTTTCTTGGCCTATTTCATACAACCTTGTACTTGTAGGTTTGGACCAGTGGCATGAGGTGGATCTTAGGAAATTTATAAAGGTCATAATAATAAGTTTAAATATTTAAACATTCTTTTGAGTGAATTTATTGGCCTTTCTCTCTCATCAAGTTTGAAACAAGCTTTTTGGAGGGTTTAGAGTGCACTAGCCCTTAAGGGATTGTTCATAAATGATGCACATTGGAAATATTTAAAAATTACGCTAAGGGATCATAAAGGACCTTATATAAAACCTCTAAATTACTCAATATCCCATGCATAATCTCATGAAAGTTTTGAGCTTTTGAAGTTGACCACTCGAGCCATTTTGTGTCTTCTTTGAGGGTTTGGGAGATTTTAAGCCAAAAATTGAATTATTGATTAATTTACTTGAAATAAAATGGTTCAAAAACATATTTATTCATACCATTAACATGTTGCAATCACTGTAATATCTCCTTAATATCTAAGGATGAAACTTGACTCTGATTTGGCATTAGGCTTGTGCCTTGCCAATGAGCATGTCTGTACTTTAGACTCAAAATGACTATCCAATGGTTCATTTTGAATTATGATGGATTAAAAAATTATAAATTAATCCCATAATCATTATCATGCCACTTACAAAACAAAACTAAGGTCAAAAATGAAAATGACCATCCTTACCAAGCCTTTTGCTTATCATTTCTTGCCATGGTGACTACAAACCTCCTTATGTGGAGTATATTTATTACCCTTAGACATTATATGTTTATTTATAATGTCTCCCTTTGTGTTTTCCAGATATTAAAATCATCCTTTTATCTCAATTTTTCCTTTGCTCACCCATTCCACCCATTTTTTCATAAATTATTTGGGTTTTACATGAGAAAATTGCCTCATTCTAAGATAGAATAGGGGTATGTTGGATTTTTGGTTTCAAAAAACCAATGATTTTAATATTTTTATCAACTCTAAAGGGTACTATAAACCATTTTTTATCCTTTAAATCCAAGGTTTGATCACCAAACTATTGATATTTTCAAGGCAGACTTTGAAAAATGTAGCCTACTGAAGGTAGGCAGGGTAGAGGTTGTGCTTGTAAGAAATGAAGGATTTAGGGATTACCTTGAGTTTGATTGTAATATGTAAGGAAAATTAATTCCTATAAAATAATACTTAAACCATGTTCTATCCTAATTTCCATTTCAACTAATTCATGCCTTTTGAATTATGAATTAGGTCTATGACTGTTTAGGAGGGAACTCTTGTTTAGCATACTAGTTATAGGTGATTTGGATCTTGGTTCATGATTTGTGGAAAAAATACAACCTCATATCGTGTTTAAAACTCATATTAGTGATCCTCCATCAATTTTCCAAGTTATAGTTCAATTTTGTTGCACTAGTTCATGACCTAATCCCAAGATTAGGCTCACTGTTTGTTTGGACTGGGACACTTTCAGACTAATCATAGGTGAAATGATATGGATTGTATTGGTCCTAAAACCAATGATTGAACACATATTTGAGAACTCAATATTAACTATATATTATTTTTCACCCACCAATTGACCTTGGGTGATATTAGCATCAATGGAGACACTCTCTAACTCACTACTTGTTTGGACTGAGATAGGCCTACAGGTTGTGATCTAAGCTTGTTTGATGTTTTAAGGACCTTATTCCCATGTCCCATTTATTCATAGGACCATAACCATGCCTTTTTATTACCTATAAATCCTTAAAAATTAAATCATACATGCTTTGGTCCTTAACTAGATACCCCTTTACCTAATTGTGGCAATCACCATTCTACCCCTATACAGATAAATAGTTTGCATTAGGGGGTTCAATCATCAAATTCACCTTTCATTTTATAGTCACTAGCTTAGGAATTATATTTAGATCATTTTGGATGGTTTTAAATTGATTTCATAGTTGAGTATCATAAAAATGGAGTGTAAGACCACTTTTTCATCTATAACCTGTAGATATCAGTATTCAAATTCAGTGATTTTGGTAACTTTTAAGCTTGTTTAAACTCCATCTCCACTCCTCCTTTGGCCTTAAAAAGTGGCATGAGTTTTTTTTGTGGATATGGATATAAAACCAATCAATAAATGATGTTATATGCTTATTATATTATGACATATGTTATCTCAAAAAACCTTAAGGATCTTTGTTTGGTCCATTTGGGGTCTGAGGACCCAATTCAGTCTAATCATTATTTTGAAGGAAAACTCCACTTATAATAACATTATAACTCTCATGGTATGAACACTTTGAACATTTGAGGAATTTTATCACCTAAATATGAACTCCACCATGTACTCCATGACTCACATCTCTGTATAACTTCTTGAACTCCTCTAGAAGGCAGTTGTGAACACAGTTTGCAAACAAGGCAGTAAACAAGGGAATTAGGAAATTTATCTTGAAAGAGTTAACTGATATTTAAAAATGGAATTGAATGAAACACCTTTAAAACATGTATCCAAGCATGTTTATCATCACATGGAACCATTTCCTATGTTGCAAAACATAGGTTACATGCCCATGAATACAAACTTTGAGAAACAAGTAGAGGAAGTTTTTGAATATGTAAACAACATTAGAGGGGGAATATTTACACCTAAAAACACTTCATAAAAATCACATATCTCCATGTATTCCTAAAGATAAGAAATAGATGCACAATCATACTCCTCTTGAATGCAATTTCATAAAAAGTTGCCTAGAATCAAACTGATTGTTCATAAAGGAGGAGGAACCAAATTTCAACTTATTGATATGAAAATTAAGTTAAATCAGATTAATATCCACCCCTAGAATCACTCTTTCCAATTCCACCTGTACGACCCATGCCAAGTGAGTGAATCTAGCCTTTCTTTTCTTACCAAGTAAAAATAAAAGAAAACAAGTTAGAAATGAACTTTATTTCATTATACGTATAATATAAATGTTTAAATGACTTTTGTGTAGGTTAATATTCACTAGACCACGTTTTCAACTGATGGTGGACTTGAGAAATCCGTACAAGTGCCCAAAAACTCCTATTTTTGAGGAAAAACTACCATTTCTTGATCATAACATACTTATAACTATCACCTAAATTATTATAACATTATTTGACCTTAAAAACATTTATATACTCCCTAATTACATGTTTTTTTAACTCCCATCATCTATACAAGTCAATTAATTAGCTAGAAAAGTGGCCAAATGACCTGTTTACCTCATAAAACCTAGAAAATGGCCAGTTTGTGACTTGAAGACACCTTAAAACAATTAAAATACCATTTTAGGACATTTTTAATATAATTTTTCACTTTTAATAAGTTTTAATAGGTTTGATCAATGTTGACTTTGGTTGACTGAGCCAATACAAGGAGGATGGGTTTCAACAAGGACTAGGGAAAGGGTAAGTCAGACATGTAGGAAAATAGATGACCCCATATGACATATGAAACTTTCTCTAAAATTTCAAAATATTATGGGTTGACCCAAATTTTACTTGGGGTCAAATTTGGTTAATAGTCACCAAAGGAGGTGTACCAATAGGTTGGGTATATATAGATATTGGAACTAGGAATTGGTTTGAAATATTTAGGTCTACCATATAAGATATGGAAATAGTATGTTTAGAGAACCAAGGTTGAAATACATATTTTTTTCCCCCATTATAAATATGAATTGGTAATGTGCTCAAGGGGAGGGTTATTGGTATGTGGGGATGACCCATAGCTTGAATAACATGGTCAATAAATGGACCTACTTGTACATCTATACTTTTTGATTTTTTAGTTTATAATATGGTTCTTAGTATATCATCAATATATTCAAGGTTATTATTAATATTCTTACAAAATAATGTAATTACTCACACTTTCACATGATCTATTTGATCATGTTCATTAGTTTCATTAGACTCATGGTTTTCATTATTAGAATATTATTCTATGCTAACTAGTGCCACCAAATCTTTCACCCTAGAGGAGGGTGTTTAAGCCTCCTCCATATTTTGGAAATATGTTAATACTTATATGTATTTGGGTTACCTATAGTAGAAGTAGACCTGTAGGTTTAAGGGCTAGCTCCCTGAATATGCCTTCAAGTGCTTAACACCTACTTGACTAATTACTTGTGGTAAAAGAGATAGAAGTTTACATGAAATGAAACTATTATAAGGGGTTGATACACCAAAAATATTTCCACAAGACCAATATACTTATTTCACTAAGTAACAAGACCTATAAACTAGCTTCAAAGTCTTAAGAGGTTCTAAAACAAGTGTTTCAATATAGATGTGATATGCATGAGGCAAAACAAGGTAAGTGAACCATAGGGTATATTACACTCTCTAAGGATAATTTTACACTTTAAATGATCCTAAAAAACTAGCTACACTCTATATGACCTATTAGAATAGGAACTCTTTCATAAACATGAGAGGATAAGGACAAGTAAGGATAAAATATTATCACTTAACATCACCATACATCACTTTGCACACTTAGATAAATTTTCATGAACTAAAAACCAGACTTTCATTTATTATTCAAAGTAAAAATACAATGTCAATCCATTAGGGCTTTGACATACATGGAGTGGAATTTGTCTACAAGAACCAAAATGGCTAGTACTTATAGAATTTGAGAGAGGAGAGAAGAGAATAAAGTCCAAAATTCATTGGGACATGTTTCAAGATGTAAAAAGGAGTTAAATATGCATGATAATGTAAAATATAATATACCATGCAAGGTCTCATAGGAAAAATGTCCCTCAAATCATGAAACTCTTAAAATGTGGTGTATTACTCTTCATTTGCCTGCATAGAAACCATCTTCATCATTTAGCCTTGTTTTAACATCCCATAAAAGACTAGGGATATATGGGATGATTTAAGTAATATGGAGGGGTTATAAAAAATCCTATACATGCATTTTTTATGTCCCTAATCATCAAGATTCTTTTGGACATGAATTATCACTACCTACAGTCATAATCACCCTCTTTTCACTTACCTCTCACACTTGGCACTAAGATGGTCTTTATTTTTCCAAATATGATCCATAAAAATGAGTTTATGACACCTATTATGACCAATAATTACCTTATATTCCTTAATTATACCTTAAAATGCCTCCTACTTAGATTTTTCACCTTCTCACTTACTTGTTCACTATGCCAGTTTTGACTGGTTGAGATGAAGGTACTTGTAGAGGTAATTGTGAGATTTATTGTTGCATTAAATGGACATGATAGGTTATCTTAGGTCCCAACCTATCTCCCAAAGTTAGTTTAAACTTTTGGAACCATTACATACCTACATAACACATAAAACTAACAAGAAAATCTATTTTCCACCTTGTTCGTACAAGTAAAGTACAACTCAAATGGATGTGAAGTATACATAAAGAGTTATATACAATATCCAATCATTTATCTTCCCATTATATCCCATCTATATGCCTCTCTTTCTTCATTTTCCCAATCGGGTCTTTAGCATGGATTTAAGAGGGTTTTAGGTGATTTTTGCCTCTAAGGATTATTCATACAGGTTTAATGTTGGAACCATGAACAAACTACAAAACTTATTTATTTAAGACCTCCTTTAACATTACCCAATTTATCATATTCCCATGATAAGCCTCTATGTAGATGTGAGCTCTCAAAGTTGCCCTCTCAAGCTTTTTCATACATTATACATAGTCTTGAGTTGGTTTGAGACAAAAAGTGGCTTCCCTATGGTCTCTTTTTAATTAAATCAGCTCAAACACACCTTATAACTCCCCATTATAGTGGTCCAACTCATTGAAATACTCCTCTAGCTTTATAAATGGTATTAACACCCCCTAGCCATTAGGTCTAACTAAGACCTAGTAGGCTTAGCCTGCATATGATTATCCACCACATTTTTTGGGCATCTTTTTATGAATGTAATGATTATACTAGGTTTTCATACTTAATAAATATTAATACATCCTCTTCCAATATTTCAACACCCTTCAAGTCATTCTCTTGACCCTACCTGCTAGACCTACAGGGTTTTAACACCCTTAAAGTGCCCTCTACCTGATATAGAATAAAAGATATCTTCCTTATTATCTTGGGAAAAATGAGGGTATTATTCAAGATATGGTTATGTTATATATAAATTTTCAATGTTTTTTTTTATACTTCTAACACCTTCAAACACTCTAAAATCTAAGACAAACTTTTGAGAAAGTTGACTTTGCATAATTGACTATGATTACAGGTATACCTTAGAGATTTAACCCTTATATTCTCTATTATCTCTCCTTTAGAATTTTATATTATGGAAAACAATTTAAATAAGATATATAACATGTCAACACTCTTTGATCTTTGCCAACTCCTCAAGGTATATTTCTTACTCGACAAGTCTAGTTAGCAAGTCACTATGACTATGTTTTCTTGTTTAAAAGTCACACCTATAGGTATATAATTTCATGATTAGACCTTGAATACAATGTTTAAATACCTTATATTAGTCCCCAAGGTCGTATTTCATCTCATTTGGACCTATATTCATCTTATTTAGGCTATTCCATCATCTAGGCACCATGTTCTAGCTCACTGTCTACTACAGCCAACTATAGTTAACCTTGTTGAGGCAAAAAGGGGATTTTAGGTGCACTACCAATATTGAAAACATGTTTTAAGACTCATATGATCTATTTGAGTTACTTTAAATATCTTCAATTAGAAAATTATCATGTTTGTATGTGTAATCTCCAAGGTTTGACTTATGGTACTATAGGTATCTATAGTCAGGATGTAGGTAGTCTCCTTAAGAGCAATGGTGCACCTCTAGGTGATGGTTAAGACCAAGAAATTTTATTCCATATAACCTTGATATTATTTGAAATAATATTATCATACTTACCTTCATAGGGTCACCTATCATGCATATATACTCTTTCTAGTTCACCTTGGATCATGAGGTCATATGGGATCCAACATACTATAGAAAACACTGAATGTCTGTAGTGAACAAATACCAAGAATAGAGGCCTAAAAACATCATGTTACTCTAGTCACAAATCCATTATATTTTTCAAGGTTATACCCCTAGGGTAAGTCTACAAGATAGGATGCATTTGGACTCATATATATTTGTGTCACATCATCATTTGGTAAAACCAAAAGTGGTTAGGGCCTTGTTTTGGAGCTTTTAGGGAACTTGTCCCTAAAGCTTAGTCCTTTAACTTGAAGATGGATTTCAAGATTCTATACCTCTCAATTACCTAAAACATGCTTACTATATTATTATCTAACATATAAAACTTCATGAATGTTTACAAAATGTTAAGCTCTTCCATGACCATGTTTTAAGTCTCTATGTAAGGCCACCTATAGGTGGACATTTTAGTATGTAGGGTAGTGAGTGTGGTCATGAACAATGTGCATAATACATGGTTATTTTAATCAGTTATAACATCCTCATAATATCATATGTATATATTGAAACCTTAAGTAAATTTAAACCATTTATAATGCCTCCATTTCAATGTGGTTATCTCATGAAGACAACTGTAGGTATGCCTTAATGTTGTAGATAAGGAAATAAATGTAGATATGGGATATATACATGAAATGTGACCTTATAGTTCATATTTAAAATTATAACCTTCTTAAAATGAATCATTTAAACCATAAATAACTTAAAACCCAACAATTTCTTTGTTTTAGCATGATTGATTCTTTTTATGGCACCTGTAGGTGCAAATCAGTGTTGTAGGCCTATGCACATATGAGAAATAGTTAGTACAATCATTCATATGTCACTTGGAGAGGTTTATTTTTATTTATAATTTTGAAATAATATATATAACACATTTTGGACTCTTCATCACACCTCCATGAACATTCTTAGGTCCTTCATACACTATGACTACAGTTGGATTCTTGTAGGGAGCTGACTGTGTGTTACATAATACTGTGTCCTTGATCAATGCATGATATTAGGAAACTAAAGTTTGAAATAACATGATTTTAATGAAATAAAAAACATGAATTAGTACATATCATATTATTTTAAAACCATTTCAAAGAAATAAACCTTATGTAATTGATGGACATGCCTACAACCTCACTAGCATACTCCACTTGTAACCTAAGAGGTTTGAACTCATAAAATCACTTACATTCATGAAAAAAAATGTAGGAAAAATGATATATGGATGTTTAAATCCTCTAAAATGAATTTCACTAATTGGATTATATGGACATGTTCAAATAGAAGTAAAACTTGTAGGGTGTGGGGATTAGTATGCAGAAAATGATAGTCAACTTGTTAATAAGGGTTTATAAAGTATAGAAAACCATTAATACAAATTAAAAAAATGAAAATTAATCATACCAAGTTTATTATCCACCACCAATATCATTTGACTTTAAATTCCACTTATTGGATGTACCATCAAAAGACTTGTTGACCATTTTTGCTTGCCTAGTGGAGGGATGGAGAAGAGAAATGGTTTTGGCCAATTTTTGTCACTTTACTAGTAGATAAATCATGTAAATAGAGTTAAGGAATATAAAACGTCATTTCATGAGCTTTTCCCACATGCTACTCTTCCCCTTAGGCCGTACAACTTCAAAAAATCCTTTTTTTCACTTGTTTTCTTGATTTTCAATTAGAAACCTACAAGTTTCAATTAGTCTTGACATTATTGACAAGCAATATGACATATTTGACATTTTAATGGAGTTTATAACACTTGGACACCTTGTAAAACTATACCACCTTCATTTATGACCCATATATGACCCCTAAGTGACATAAAATGACACAAGGACTAAGATAGACTATGACCAAGGATATAAATATATTAAATCACATCAAAATGACTATGAAACACCCTATGACATGATAATATACCCCTATATCAAGTTTTGGACTATAGGAGGGTTGACCTATTTTGACTTGTGGTCAAAATGGTCAAACTAACCTCATTAGTATGTTTTTCATTCTTGACATTGGTATCATCATGATCCATAGGATTAGGTCACTCATTAGTTTTATAGATATTAATTGGTATAATTGGAAGCTCAATATATTCAATATACATACCTCCCAATCTAGGGCTATGCCTATGTTGTATATAAAATAATATAAGTAAGAACTAAAAAATCATAACAATCTGAAACCCTAGCTAGTTGAAAACCTGAAAAATTAGAAAAAAATTCATTCACGTGAATCAAGTTCACTAAATGTTTAACCTTAAAATCTAGATATGTAAAATCTAGGCTTAAAGGGGTAGAGACAACCTAGGGCATAAGGATGACAAAATATCACTAGGCTAATTCATTTTTAAAACTCTGATAAAATATATACTAAATTTATTACATTGAGATAAGATAAAGATAAAAAGTATAGCTATACTATATATTATAATGATAGTGAACACAAGATACTTAGCTAGTTATGATGTTAATATAGATTTGGATCTAGAATAGGTATAAAGTAGACTAGATCTAGACTCTAGATCAATTGCCTCATTCTATAAATTGTAGATTTATAATTGCATACACTTGTGTCAACTTGAGATGGTTACATCAATACTAATGTATAACTTGAATATAGGTATATATTACATAATACTTGCTAAAATTGGATGGAACCAGTTGAGATGTTTTTCAATTATGTGTCTCCTTCACTCTGGTTTATTCAAATATATGTCATAGACTATCACTTTTTGTAAAATAAAAAAACTCTTAGTTTTTCATATTCATAGTGGTTGTGGAAAAAATTGGTTAGTGGGCACATGGTTTTACATTACCCCAATGATTCCTTTGTCAATGAGTGTTGTCTACATAGACAATACTCTGAATAGGGCCTTAGACTTATGTAGTTCTCCCCTATGTGTTGGTTTGTGTGTGAATCATGCAATGTGTGATACGTAAGTATAATAGTGACCTAGTTTATTACTTGGAAATTTTGGATCAAGGAGTGTTACTTAAGTACTTGAGACCTAAAGATATGTTATCGCTATGATTGATATGGAAATAAGATAAAATTGGGAAGATTTTCTCATTTTAATGCTTGATTAATTTTTTTTAGTCTATGCTAGGTGAGAAATGAATTAGGGTCCATCTTGTGTGTGTGTGTGTGTGTGTGTGTGTGTGTGTGTGTGTGTGTGTGTGTGTGTGTGTGTGTGTGTGTGTGTGTGTGTTTGTGTGTGTGTGTGTGTGTGTATCAATCCATTTGGATAATATCTCACATTAAATCACTTAGGTTGACCATAGGCATATTTTTAATTTAAAAATTGTATGAATTTAGGGTAATGGAAACTTTTATTATGATATCACACTTGCATTAACATAGACATCTGACTAAGATGCAAGTGTTCAAGAAATTGGAAAATAGGTGCAGATCTAGAACTTGTACAAAGGGAAGATAAGTAGGTTTATAGAATTTTAGGAAAGATAGAAGGCATGGGTCATCTAAATGACATTGGTTAGAACAAGAGGTAAATAATTTGGCATAGAGAGATAGTGTATGTGATCCTTTCAATAATGAGAAGGGTTTATAAGTTAAAGGTACATTCATGATATGTATTTGTAAAGTATACAAGATTGAGGTGTTATATAATTAAAAAATAGTGTCAATAATATGGTTCATAAGATGATCATTCAATACTTTATACCTATGGGGATATTATTTATTTGTCTGATATATAAATAGAGACTAATAGAGCATATTTAATAACTTGAATTCTTGATTGAGTTATCTTGGTAAGTTTCCTTTGAGTTACAGATATTTTCTAGGTGAGGAATGAATGAGGTTTGATCTTATATATATACCAATGCCTTTTTAAAATATCTTGCACTAAATAACTTTGGTTGACCATTATAATATGTTTTATTTACAAATTAGATGAATTTTGGGCACTAGACACTTAGTTTGAAAATGGACACCAACATCAATGTAGTTGTCTAGCTAGGACACAAGCGTCAGGGAAGTTAGAAAATAGGCATAGGTCCAAAACTAGTAATGAAGGATAATTATTAGGTTTATAACACTTTGTATAGTCTAGAAGGCTTGATCATCAAAATAATAGTGGTTGGACTAAGAGATAATCAATTTGGTACAAAGAGATAGTGAATGTGAGTATTTTGGTAGCGGGAAGGTATTAGAACTAAAGGGTACAACCATGATAAGAATTTTCCAAGTGTAAAACACTAAGGTGCTATATGATTTACATTTAGGGTCTACATTTAACTTTGATTTAATCTAGTAGTAAAATTTATAGATTAAATGAAAGAAGTGCATCCCTAGGTGTGAGTAACACACCTTGTCTTTGTGTGAGTCCCACTTGAATGCCTTACTAGTGTTTGAATTGAAACCAAGAGCATGTTATAGTACACAATCAGTGGATATAATTTGAAATTTGTAATGATTGAAAGTAAATAGAGTAAGGTTAGGAGTACACATATGTATCTATGTAACCATATTGTCTTTTGGAAATTTTATTTGGAGAAATGATTTATTATGAAGCCTTTGAGCTAAGATTAGGATAATTTAGAAACCTAAAAGTGCATGCACACACACACATACATATATGTATGTATATATGTATATGAATATATGTACACACACACACACACACACACACACACACACACACACACACACACACACACACACACACACACACGAGGATACATGCCCCAACTTTGATAAAAATGTGAGTTGCCACATGGCCATTGAGCTCATCTCAATCATTCAATGCAATCATAATTATAACCTGGTGAATTTAAGTAATCCAATCAAATCACACTATATATCTAGTGAGGATGGATGATTTAATCACTCCATCTTATAAATATTGGTAAGATTGAGTTATTTAATCACCTTAACCTTGTGAAATGTGAACCAACTACTATAGTAAATGGGATCAATAAAGTACATAAAAATACATCATAGGTATGATAAAAACCCATATTATTAGTATTTGTATATACATAATATTTTCAAACTTTTATCACTTATTGACACTTTGTATCTTGCAAGAACCCATAGAGTCTCAATCTCTCTAAGTGCACACCTTAAGGAGTGTACTGAGAAAGGGGTGGGAAAATCATTGGTGCTTCATAAGATTATTATCCCTTTTTCCACTTGACATCTACACACTTGTCTCCTAAAACCATTTAACCTAAGCTTATTCTTCTCAGTTCTACCCATTACAATCATTTGTCACATCATTATCCTCTTATTCCTTACCTCACCCCCTTTTTGATAGTTGGTTATACTAGGTTGACTGGGTCAACCATATAAAATTTTTAGCCTCTAATTATTGTACAGGGTTGACTGGGTCTACCCTATACTATTTTGGGGTATTTTTCACTTTGAAGCTTATTAGCCCCTTGGTCGACATAGCTCAGGACATAGTGAATATCTCCCAAAAATATACATGGACAACTGGGTTGACCTCATATAGTGGACATATTTTCAATGATTTAGCGTAAAATATACCTATATATACAAGTTCATTTCCATCCATTTGAGAGTAGAAAAGTGAAGAAGAATAAGTGTGAATGAACATCTACTTATTGACCATTCTACTTAAGTAATAAATCTTAGGGTTCTATACTTTCTTTGGAGATATGAATCTTATCTTATGGAGAATTCTTTTGGATGCATAGATAGGTTGTGTATTCTAGATTTGATTTATCTTTACTATCCTTACACACCACAATAATCTCTTGCAAAGCATCTTGGCCAAGGGAGAGATTGAGGATCGGTGCGTTTGTCTTCAAAGGTAAGTATTACTAACTTTATTTCTTCTTTGTAAGAGTAAATAGATAATGCAGTTGTGCTTCTCCTCTATTCATTAGGATTCCATATATATTGACGTGAGTATATGTCTTTTATATATGTTTAGTTTAGTTTGTTTTATTTATAACCCCCACTTTGTGCCAAAAACTTTGGTAAGCACTAGATTATATTTACTTTCTTATTATTATAAAAAGTGAAATATCAAAACCTAAGACCATCTTAGGGTTATTGCATGATTGTGTTAGTCTAGAGGCTTTGGAACCCTCCATAGCATAGTGTATTATGATAAGTGATCCCCTAATTAGGTCTAGTAAATCCCCATTTTGGTCATGCTTTTGATTAATAAATGTATTCCCAATTAGAAGAGTAGGTATGCTCTATCTTCTATGAGTGAGGATTGATTTATAGACATGATGCATTTATAATTTCACATATTATGGTGAACCTGATGTGAACCAACCCTTACAGGATTTTTTCACTTAATTCATTATTTTCATCATTATTTTTATCATAAATTTTCCATACTGGGTTGACTACATCAACCCAAATCTAATTTTTGTGCATATGCTTTTAGGTACAAGATACTGGATTGACTCAATCAACCTAGTATAATTTTGAGCTTTCCAAACTTCTAGTCTAGACTACTAGATCAACCTAGCCAACCTAGTATAGTTTCCAAACTTTTAGATATCTTGTTTAGCATACTAGATTGACCCATTTGACCCTGTATAATACAAGTACTTAGCAACAAGTTTGTATAGAGATTGATCAACCTTGTCGACCCAATTATTAGGTTTTACAAGAATTACACAAGGTTATATGACACAAATCTTCCTTCTCTGCATCTCTAATCTACCAAGGTTCCTTTTTATCCTTATCTCTTTCTTTATAGTCTCTCTCTTTTCATATTTTGTAGTCTTAAAAAATGCCCTTGTACAGTCAACTAGATCAACCCTGTTGACCCAATTTTGTATTTTGTGTGCTATTTGGATAACTAGGTCAACTTTGTTGACCCTATTCATTTTTATAAATTTCTTACATAGTATAGGATTGACCCTATCGACCATGTTCTATATTCTATGCATACATTGTCGATTGCATCGACAATGTACCTTATTCAAAAGTTACAATTAACCTTTATATGCTAATAATTAGCTCACACTTTCATTTCTTGTTGCTTTCATGCTTAGAATAGATCACATAGATTAATTATGTGGTTTTAAATTAATCATTTGTTTCACTATTTTATATTCTATGCGCACACAACCAAATCATAAAATCTAAACAAGCATTTTAACATTTAACTACCCAAGGCCGACCTACTTGGATTTCATCACCAAGGGGGAAGCTAACTTGATGTTCTAGTAAAGTATAAATCATGGTTAATGGTATATTATAGTTAATCACCCATCACCTTTATATCTACAATGTGTGAAGTGAGGGGGTAGGCCCCAATACCAAGCTTGTATCATAATCACTATAGATCCCTTTTAGCCCAAACTACATAAAATTATCCTTAGATTACCTTCTAGTTCCTTACTTATAGCCAACTTTCCATCACATTTAAAAACATATCCTAATAATCTTATAAATATTTAGTTTGACCATTTAGCTAGTTATTTACTTTCCAAGTTGATTGCTTACTCTTTGCTCAATTATATTTTGTATTGTAAAAACTTAAATTAGCCAACATTGGTGCAAGGTTTTGTGTTATGTGCCTAAATTAGAGTAGCTAGCATTAATCCAATTAATTATTCATTTACATTGAGTTCTTAATTTTTAAAATTACTTGCAAAAATTATCTTGTTTAAATTCATAATCTATTATAAGATTTCTAATTTTTCCTATCTATTGTACTAGCTTGACCTAGTTGACCCTGTACATTTTTCTAGCCTTTGTTCACTATGTTGGATCAACCCAATCAACCCTATGTTATTTGTATACCCTATTCACTCTTTTTCAATACTTTATTCACTATACTAGATTGACCCAATTGACCCTATACTATTTATAGACCCTATTTCTATGATAGGATGACCTAGTCAACCCTATACTATTTTTTCCATTTCCTATTTCCTGGCTTTCTCATCTTTATTTCTTTCCCTTCATCATGTAATTTTTTATTGATGACAATAATGAGTTGTAGTTAATAGATATGATGAATTTTACCAATCTTCATAGGGTCTCCAATAGATAGAGTAGGGATCCTCTCTTGGATGTTATTAATTTTCACATTACCACTCACACATTGAACTATGGGACTCCTCCTAATACCTCTTCACAACATAATCCTCTCTTCTCATAATAAGACCAACCCAAATTAGATTAAACCACTAAAATTATCTTCTTTATCTCTAAATTTCATCAACATCAAGGAAAATATCCCTCTACCATTTACAATCTTATGATTAGTGGTCAATTCAAAGAGCATCATTCACCTACTCCTACATTCTCAACTATATTTTAGGGTAACACTTTCTTTGATTCTCAGCCTCTTCCTTTAATTCATACCCCTTCTCAAACCATGACCTCTTCTTCTCTAACTTCTTCCACATTCATTCCTAGTATATCCACTAACATGGTAGGTTTTACATCTAGTGGGCTTGTCATAAGATCCACTATCCTTAATCCTTCCACTAGTTCTTCATTTTCTACCCAAGGTAATGATGCTTCTATTGTTGCTTCCTCTCAACCATTCACTACTCAATCTTTTGATACACAAGAAAAAATTTCCACTAGTGCCTCACACTCTCATAGTTCATCTCAATCCCCTATAAACACCAATAGTGGTACCAAATCCACTAATAATGACATGAATACCAAATCTAATGATTCTAGCTATTCTAATCAAACACACCAATTATTATTACAAACACTCAATCAAATGAATACCTTTCAAGATATTGACACAAATCGAATGATGAGAATGTAAAACCACCTTCTTCATCTTTAATATCATCCTCAATTGATGGCTTAGGGTAGACATAAACAAAATGTTCCCCCTCCCCCTCTTCAATATTCTCAAAGCAATCTCATCCCTCAACCTCTTTTGATCAATAAAACCATTAAGCATCTTCAGAATGAGCCTCTTACTACTATAATTGATAAAATTGATATAAGAGGTATCACATCTAAAATTTATTATAATGGATCAACTAATCCTTCCATTCATCTTAAAACATTTAAAAATATCTATAAGGATTGGGTCAAATTGAACACTTTTGCTTCTACCAAACTATTAGCCAAAACCCTCGCAGGTGATGTCTTAGATTGTTATAAACAATTTAGAACTCATTCTATTTCTAGTCTGGAATATTTAGAGAATGATTTAGTTCAATAGTTCCAACCTAATGATCTTCCTAAAAACACTTTCACCCACTTCATAAATTGTAAACAACTTGAAAATGAAACTGCTTAGGCCTTTGTTAAAAGGTGGAAAACTTTGTAAAACAAGTGTGAACATAACATGGATAATGACAATATTTTCCATCTCTTTACTAATGCCCTCTTTCCTAAATTACAATATCAAGTCCACACTCTCTCTCCATGCACTTTAGAGGAGGGTATTGAGCAAGCTAAACATTAATATTTCCTTATGTGTCAATTCGAGCCACCCCAACCTTCTGTGGGTCCTCGTCTCTTACTTAATAAAAAAATTGCAATATTACTAATGATGGTGTTATATATTATTATGACACCATTCATAATGTTCAAGATGTTGTTCCCAACCAATATTCAGAACTAGCTCCCCCTTCTAAACAATATACCAATCCTCACTTATCATCACATAACAACATTAACATTCACAAACCTCTATCTTCATCTAAATTGCTTAAGCATCTACCTAGGCCTCTTCCAAGATAACTTGACCATACCCATCCTATTAAATCCTGATATGACCTTAACAAGTTTTATTGGTTTCATTCTAGTTGGGGTCACTCTCATGAGACCTATAGATAACTTCATAATTTAGCTATATATTTTTTTCTTGGTCCTAATTTTGATCATGATTCTATCATCTAAAAGCATCAACAATCCTATGAAATTGATTTTAAGGATTATAAAACACATGATAAATCTCAAGCCTTAAATCGAGATAATGATCATTTAGATATCTATAAAGACCCTCTTCTTAATCATCAACCTATTCAAGATAACCAAGACAAGTACACCCCTTCCACCAATAATATAAAAAGTCTGATTAACCCCACTTCCAAAGAGAATGTGGTTAGCATGACTAATATGTGAAGGGTGGTGGCTTTCATTGATTCACAACCTATCTACACTCCATCTCAAATGTATCATGTTATCTAAGATTCTTTCATAACTCATTTAAATTAGTTGGGACAAGATGACCATATAACTTCTGATGATCCTATTTCTAATTTTCCCTTGGATAACACTTCCCATTCTATTTCAACCACCATTCCATCATCTTCCAACATTAATAAAAATCAAGATTTTACTAACATTTATTCTACCATTTATCAAAATCAACCTGAACCAACTAATTCATTTTCATAACATAATTTACAACCTTGCTCTAAGACTTCTACTTCTTATTAACAAAAATTTCAATGTACTTCAACTCCTCCTTCTGAGGACCTTAACCACTATGAAACTATTTATAACAACCTTATTAAGGGTTATGATGAATGGGATCCCATCATAGAGCTCAACAATCTCCCATCCAAAATTTCATTCTTTGAGCTTATGAGGACTTATCTACCGCATAGGAACCACCTTATGAAAAATTATTCAAGATGAATATCCCTCATCCTCCCCTAGTAGGATGGGAAGAAACCTTATCTAGATCTAAGGATAGTATATTAAAACAATATGAAGAGATGTCTATCCATGTTGATGAAACTATGGACACTTTTTAGACACTAGAAATCTGCACATGATGGTTCCAATGTCGTAACTCCCCCAAACCACCTTAGGACCCCCTTGGGCCCAACCTTAACCTTTTTGAATATTAATTGAACCTAACCCACCTAACCTAAGTTAGTTGAATATTTGGCTAAAACCCACCTTTTAACCAACCCTACCTTTGACCCCTAACTATTAACAGTTAGGGTGACCATCGATAGTCATCCTGACCATCAATAGTCAGGTTCTACCATCTAAACCAACTCAAATCACCTTTTAATTATAACTTGATTTTCTATAATTAGAATGTTTAATTCACATGTGATCCCATGCATGATAAATTTAAAATTAGATAATAAGTTAAGTTCATTGTTAACCTCTTTTTGCACCTCTCCTTCCTTGCCTATATAAAAAGAGGAACAAGAGGTGAATAGGGATCCATCCACAAACTTCAAGAGTTTTTTGAATCTAGAGCTTCTTTTATAGGTGTTTTTTTAGAAATCCAACAATCTAGCCATCACATCAAAGGGATGACTTGCTACCACTCCTCAGTCGATAGCCAAGTACTGTTACTCTATCAAAATCATGCCAGACTCCACCAATGAGTCAATCACCTCAACTATTCATCCAACCAACCTCTTATAAGATAAGTATTTTATTTCCATTATTTAATTACTTTATTTACATTTCATAATTATCCTAAAAAAACTAATCTCCTATAATTACCTTTTATGATCCCATCAATCTAACTTTTTATCACCTAAACCCAACACACAGTAACCATTGACATTCACTCTGATTGCTGACAGTCTGTCCAAACATTGACGACTGTCTCAACCACCAATAGTCACCTTAACCATAAATGGTCACACCAACAATTGATTATCACTATGGTAGGAAATAATATAAATCTATTTTCAACCACTTATCCTCAACCAAATCCCACTTTATTTTCACCTGCCTGTTCATAGACCCCTAACATATTTTCTAAAGCACACTTGACCTATTTAGCATTAGTATTGACCTGATTATTTCTATATTAGTCATTTTAGTCTATTTATTTATTAATAATTTCTTTTATTCAATTTTAGTACCTTTTTATTATTGATGTAAGTACCTTATCTTCTATTTTATAAACTTAATTATTTAAAATGTGTGGATTGATAGCCCTCAAAGAAGCTCTTGCTTTTGGGATCTAGCTATCACTAGGAAATCAACCTAGCTATCTATATAATCAACCATTTGCTTTAGTGTTTTATTATTCATAGGTCATCCTCCCAAGCCAAATACGAGTTCTTCATAATAATCTAATTTAATGCATGCATAATCAAACAAGTTTTGCAACCATACTTGTATCTAGTTTTTTCTTCTTCCTTTCTCAAAATATAAGCTGAAATTCACTAAAACACACTTCTCTTTCCTCAAGATTTATTATAGCCTCTATGATTCTTGATGAGATTCTACTTCATGTAGATGATCCTCCCTTATTTATTAGTGTTCAAATAGGTGATATCTAAGTTAAGTGTGCATTGATTGATGAAGGTTTTAGAACTTGTGTTGCCTCTCTTGACTTTATCAAAACCCTTAGATATTCAAAATGCAATATTAAGTTCACAAAAAACACCTACCAAGGATATGATAGAAATAAAATACCTCCTCTAGGTTATGTGTGGCTTCCCATTACTATCTTACCTATCATCATTTGCATAAAGGTGATGATCTTTAACTTTACCCTTTCTTATCACATTTTGTTTGTTAGGTCGTGGACTCACCGTATGAGAACCATTGCCTCTTTAGCCTGCCAATACATTAAATTCCCTCATAATGGAGCCACTTATAGGATTAAAGGTGACACTAACCTTTAGTATTTTGACTAATTTCAAGACCATGGTGTATTCAAAATTCATACTCTTGAACCTTTGCCTAGCATTCCATTCCATGAGTCTCAATGTCTTAACTTTATCATTAACTCAACAAGAGGTTACAATGGTCATCCTAAACTCATTGGGAACATTCCTCTTAATATATTAGATTATGATGATGATGAGCCTAATGATATTAACCTAAAAATTAAAACTTTTGATCTCTTGACTCACCTCATCCTACAACTTCCCACCTCCTTGTGATGGCATTCCCATAGTCTTGACCAAGACTCAACATTTTATTCATCACACTTCCTTGAATGACAAGGTCATCCCTACTTGTGTCATTAACCTTCACACCCTAGATTATGATTATGGTTATTCCTTAGATGATCCATTTTAGGTGGTCTTGTCTAGGTCTATGATGTCAAGATTGCCCATTACCATTCTTTTTTACTTGAGTTTTTTCATGTATCTTCTTGTTTTCCCTCATTTATTGTTCCTAATTTTAGTATTTTTACTCTTTATCATAGGGTAGATATGGCACCATCACATCCAATTTCTAAGGATCCTTGTAGGAGTATACTCATGGATCATGTTATGACTAGGCCTTACTACTTTGCTAGGTACCCTAATCACTGTAGATGGTTCACCCCTGAGATTAGTGTGACCATCTTTAGACCTTTTGTAGATATTACCCCTCCCTCAGTGGAACCCACAATGGAACCCATTACTATTCCTACTATCTTTAAGCCTATTCTTACTTTCACTATTGCTGAGTATACCCCTACCTCTCATCCCATTGCTCATTATATTGAGACTAGTTATATTCCTCCTCCATCACCACCTTCCCTTGGTGATGGTATTCTTCCTTTGATTAAGATGGATTCATTTCCCACCAAATGGGCTGATGAGTCTTCTCCAACTTCTTCCACTCTTGTTACACCTCCTTCTATGAGTGCTTATCCTAAGACCACTCAAAATCATATATATTGATTCCATGGAAAATATAATCATTCTTCTACCCATTATCACAATTTATAACAATATAGTGATGCTTTACATCTTTCTTTTCTATCCTCAAACAAAACCATGCCTCCCTAAAAGGTTCTACTTGAATATATACCTAAGTGTGGTAAAGTATATTATCTATGGCACTAATGTGCCACTCATCACATTCATCATTATCATATCCTCCAACAACATCTCAAGGATCATCTTATAGTTATTCTTGGACCTTCTTCCATTCCTCCTACAGGTCATTCCCACAATAAGGCTCCTCCTTCTTCTCCCATGGATCCACCTCCTATGGTTACATCATATCATATGGTCCCTTAATCATCTTCTATGCCTTCAACCATGCTTCCTTCACCTGTGGATATTCCCTCACTTGTGGAATCTTCACCATAGGTGATTCTTACATCTCTTGTAGAGCCCACTCCCATACATTCTCCTGATCATCCTATCGACAAAATTTGAATTTTGGCCAAATGGGGTCAAACCCTACATTTATAAAGTTTTTATAATTTTCTATCTATCCCATGAGTATGTCACGTTTGTCTAGCATCTTATCTAACCTTGTCCTACTCCTTGTTGAAGCCTATCTTCCTTGTACTTGCCTAGTCAACCAAAGTCAACCCTAGTCAACTCTAGTAAAATTTGTTAAAATGTTAAAATGGTGTTATATATGTCTTAATATGGTATTTTATATGTTTTAAGGTGTTTTCAAGTCATTAATTTATCCTTTACCATGTTTCATATGTCAAATATGCCTTTTGGCCACATTTTTAGCACAATAAATGACTTGTACATAATTTTCAAAGAGAAAATTTGTCACCAAGAGATATTTAAATGTAGAGGAGGTCAGGATATGTTAACTATTATTCAAATTTCAGTCCAAGAACTAGTTATAAGTAGATGAAGGTAGTGTTTCCTTGATTTTAGTCCATTAATGGCACTTGTACATACTTGGGAAGTCCTCCTTTAGAAAAAAACATGGGAAGGTGTTTCTTAAAATCCATAAGATAATTTACATGATTTTTGTGCAAAATTTTCATCATAAATTTATATTTTTTCTTATATTTCTTCTTTCTTGTCCTTGCAAGCCAAGAAAGGTCAATTTCAAATGCTTGGTGTGGGTTGTATAGTTAGAGTTGAGAGAAATGATTTTGGAGGTTGAAATTAAATTGAGTCACCTTAATTTTCATTTAAATATTTCTCAATTTAATGTTTTATCATTTATGAACCATCACTTAGAATCTATGTATCTTTTTTTGTTTCTTCATCCAAGAGGGGTCCATGTTTGAGCCTGTTTCATAATCTTGTTTTTGAATTTGATAATTTTGTTTATTTAAAATGTTTCTCAAGGTATCTCCATATAATTTTAAATGTAATTTTGATTTTTTGGGGCTCAAGGATTCATAAGCCTCTCCTAGCATTGTTCTTGATCATAAATCACCTTCATTGGCTTGCAACTCAAAATTATGCATCTACAGGTACCTTGAAAAAGTTTCCCCATGTTAAAATGAAAGCATTGAATGTGTCTCATATGTTTGAAACTATAAAGGTGGACTTGATGAACATAGGTCTTCCCATGAAGCCTAAACCATGCACTTTGTCAATATTTTCCTTCCTTGTTTGCTCTTTCACCTACAGGCAGGTGATTCTCACATAGAGAAAGGTGTTATGAAGTTGATTCCAAGTGTTCTTGATGGATTTTTTTCATTTTATGGATTTAAAATGAATTTTTAGGGTTATGAGGACTTAACAAAACCTTTTTCTTGGTCATTTTGACCTTCACTTCCATGTATACAACTAGTATACACCTATAGATGTTATTTGTAGAGTTTAGAGAAGATGTACGGAGGGATGTTGAACTAGTTTTGGTATTCATGAAGAATTTGAGGTGTTATGTTATCACCTAAGGATGTTAAAATCCCCTTTGGTAGCTCACTAGGTGTTGTAGAAACATCCCAACTAACACTTCTAAGGTTTAAGACCATTTTCCCAAAAGTGACAATATAGTATTCCTTAGGGTTTTTTGGAGTTTTCATGATGAAGGTCCAAGAGCCTATGATGAATGGTGATGGTTGATCTTATATACCTATCATTAGATAATGACTTTGATAATTGAGAGTGAAAATAGACAAAGAGGGGGAGGTTTCCTAAGATTCCAAAGGTGCCATGAAAAACATTGAATCCATTTAGTGTTGTCTATAGGCCTAAGAACAAAAGTGTTTTTCCACCAAAGTTATAATCTATAATATGCCACCATGGTAAGGTGATAAAAAATAGTTTTAGATATTTTTTATATTCAAAATTTCATCAAGGATAATATGATATTGTTAATGTTTCCTTTCATACAATTTCCTTGTCTGTATATAGGGCAAATAACCACCTACAACTAACCTTGGGAGCTGCCAATATATAGAGAGCTAATTTGGATGATTAAGTGATGTTTTAGAATAATTAAAAGATATATAAAGGTATGGAAATTCATTTTATAATCTTAGGGATCTCATGTAAAACTGAAATTCACCTAACACAAGGTTTTACAATGCTAAATCACCTACAGGCAAGGGTAAAGGACTGTCTCAGTCCAGCAGAGTTAGAGGTGTGAATCAAAATTTGATGTATTTGTTTAATCTAGGATATTTGAAAGATTGATATAGGACTAATAATTAATAATATAATAAATTAGAGTTAAAATATAATACTCTAATGTCTTTACCAAGTTCCAAGAAGCCTAATTGATGCCTACAATAGGGTGTCAATGAAGAGACTGTCTCAGTCATTAGAAGTGAAGACATAGTCATGGATCCAAGAGGTATGAAGTAATTTTTATAATATTAATGAGGTTTGGATAACTTTAAACATCATTACCAATTATTAATTGATGCAAAACAAGCCTATAAGAACTTAGAAATCCCTCACACAATCAATGAATAAAGGACTAAGACAGATATGAGTAGTTTGTTTGATATGAGAATGTATAAGGTATAATATATAATATGGGTGATGAAATAACTTGAATAAATTCATTAAAATATGTAATGGAATAAATTAAATCTCATAAATTAATAAAAAAACAATCAAAATGTTCCCAAATACACACACACACAGTCTTCATGCCCTGCCTACATACATAGTCTACTTATGCAAACTTAGTCTTGGGTTTTATGTCTTTCGAGGGGTCAAAACTTGGAGTTAGAGGCTAAATTTTTGTACATAGTACCCTTGGAAATAATAACCTATAATGGTTGTTTTTATGATAAAAATAGGAAAATATTCCTCTATTTTGTCTCATAGGTAGTGCACTTTCTCCATGCCTAAACCCTACAGATTAGAGGAAAATGATGAGAGGATGGACCAGAACAAGCAAATACAATATAATATTATTATTTAATTTTGGAGACAAATAATAAAATGTGGTAAACTAGTCTATGAGGTTTCAATCACCAAGTTGCAGGCAGACCCTTTGGATAAGTTCTAGGCCTAGTTTCTGAAGGGTGGTCATTATTATTTATAGCTATTGATGAGATATTATAATGATTCAAGAATGTAAATGGAGGTACAAAATATGTGTGTGAACTTTAATTTTGTATAAATGATCACCAAAAAACCATTTTTGGACTTGAGACACCTAGACCCTCATAGAATGTAGGAAAAAGGCTTGAATAGCCAACTTGAGATGTTTGTATCTTATATGATAATTTGCATGGTATATAAATATATTAAAGGAGGTTAGTGAGGTTACCTAAGATGCCTTTAGTTTCATTTATTTATGGTTTAAATGTGACAACTTCATGAACAAACATTGAGACCTGAAACCACCCCAAAACCCTTTCAAACCCTCCTTAAGGACCTGATCGAGAAGATGATGTAGATGAAGTATTCAAATGGGGTGGAAATGCCATGAATTTTTTTAAAACTATATAATACTCCCTCATTCCCCATCCAATGCTATTTTTTTGTATGTACCTATACCAATGGGGTTAGAACATGGCTTTCTTTGACAATTTTGTGTGTTTTTTAGGTGTGAAAAGGTTTCAAATGGTGAAATCACTTTTGGGAGGTATATTTAGACTTTTTTTAAGTATCCATGGACATTTTATGAAGTATATAAACTCCTAATTCTATTTTATACCTCTCTCATTTCAGCCAGTCAAGTGGGCAAATAGTGATCACTTAGTAAAAAAAGCTGACTTTTTTGATGAGCCTGATGACTTGGAAACTATTTAAAAGTTTAATCCCTTGTTTTTAATGTATTAAATAGTATAATTGGAAATTTTTTGGGTGCCAAATGTGAGAGGTGCATGGAAATGAGTCATTTGAAACTATCAAGAATGATTGTGCATGGCCAAAAGATATTGAATGATTATAAACTAGTCTAATGTATGTGAGGGATTATTTGTAATCCATTCCACTTAGATCCATAATCATACTTGACTTTATGTAGTTATGAGATAGTTTTATGGAGGCAAATGATGAGGGTAGTTTTTTATGCAAGCATAAGGGAATCTACACCACATATGGAGTTAAATAAGCTTAAGGGACATTTGTACTTTCTTTCCTTTCAAGACATATATCATTATATATTACATGATAATTTAAATCCTTATAATTTCTTGAAAAGTGTCTTAGTGAATCTTGAGCTTCTCTTTCTCTCTCTCCTCTCACAATTTCTATAAATTCTATCCTTTTTGTCTATTGTAGGGATCTATCCACTTGGGTATGGTAAATCCCTACCAAATTTTTGATTTGAATTAATAAATATAATGTTTTTTACCTCATTCAATATTTAACTAAGTGCATACAATTATTTTTGGTCTTGAGCAAGTGCATTTTGGCTTACCTTCATATGTTACTCTTCTTAGTGCCGTGTGTGTTTTGCAATCTCTCTTTTGAAGGTCAGTAAAAAGTATCTAATTGGATTATAGGTATAGTGAGTATTATATTAAATATTGTTTCTTATAATTCCTATTTTCTAAGTCCTCCTAACCTAGGCTCTCTTTAAGACCCCATGCTTGAAATATTGATGTGAAAGGGAAGATTGTCATTGGATGAAGTGTATTTGCAGACTTCTTCTTGGTTCCAAGTGCAGTTAGATGGTGTGAGTAGAAAAATTATTTGGTATATCACCTTCCCTAAATTAGATTTAATTTCATTTTTTCTTTTCCCATTTCATCCCCCCAAGTGTTAGTAGTAGGATTGATCAAAGTGGTACATTTAGGGAAACTAGCCCCAAATCTAGAGATCCACCTCAAAGTTGGGTCACCCACAGCGCTGAGGTGGTTTCATTGTGCCACTTAAATGAGGAGAGACTTGTCATCTCCTTAAGGGGTGAAAGTTCAAGTGAAAAAACATCCCTTTCCTAATTTCCCTCCTCATCATGATCCATCTAGTATTCCTACTTTTTTTATGGAGGAGATTAGAAGAGAAGTATTTTCCTAGTTATCATTGAAGATTAACGAGACATTAGCAATAATTTGTATCTAGCTCCACAGAGATATACTCAATGTTTTGGATAATGTGTGTGGGTATATTTATTATTATTTATGATCACATGCATGGTGATTTTACATTTACACTTATATTGGACATGTTCTCCAAACTTATATTTTATCTATCTATTATATCATTTGACATTGTGTCAAATTCATATTTTTCTTATAGTGATTTTACCTTTTGTACTATATCTTGCTTATATTGTCATTGATATTTGCATATGATTATCTTTATTTATCATTTCTTTCTCTTTATTTCTTTATTTTTTATAAAAACTCTCTTCTTATGCCTTCATGATTGTTTGCTCTCTTATCTCTTAGTTTCATGGATAATTATCACTGTGACTTGGTTATACCAACCTTGTTCCCTTTCATCATGTTTTTTGTTACCATGTGATCAGTTAGAAAACAATGTGTCTCATTATACTTTCCCTATATTAGTCCACTTTGGATTTGATTATTTCCCTTTATTTCCTTTCTAAAAACTAAGCATATACATGATTTATACTTGGGATCACATGCTAGTTCATTGTTAAGCCTAAGTGTCCTAGTTTGTCTTTGTCTTTGGTTACTTAATTTCCTTTGCCTTATCCTAAATATAATTTCATGTGTATCACTACATCTCTCATGATTGGTCATTCCAAATCCATATGGATGTGGAATACTTAAAATTCATAAAAAGTTAAAAGCCAAATCATTTTAAACAAAAAGTCAATGATATAAAAGGCAAAAATATTCAAAATTGTCAAATCACACTAAAAGACATGATTTAAACCACATCTCCTTCTTCTAGTCGATGCTCAAACTCCATATTTGGCCTCATGATAGAGCCAAGGTCTTTGGGGTGTGGTAGGATAGTAGATTAGAAGATGAGAATAAAAAAATCTTTTAGTGCTACCTACTTTCTCACATAAGTACCCAATCTTTGCAGTAGACCAATGGCTTTGTAAGAGGTCCTAAAGAGCAGGGAACACATCATGGGAAGGTAGGATGATTTTAATTTTCCTTGTACCAATATACCTTCATGAGTTGATCTTAGTAACACACTTATATTCCTATAAAGCTTTGTGTCTATAGAGAATAGGTTTCCTTAGTACATTGATGGTCACTAGTCACTTAGTGTCTTCTCATGTCCTTAGTATGCCTCTTTCCTCCTAAGATCTTGTCATCAGATGCCTAAGTATTAATTTTTAAATTTAATTTTTCATTCCCTATATCCCTCATATTTCCTCTTGTGAAATATTGATTGGCCTACTGATCACACTCCTTGGAATTCCATTTGTGAGTTACTTTGTAAGACAATGGAAAGGACCGAACATTCCTCACAAATTACCATCATAACACCTTCATATTAACATATCCTTTGTTACCTGATTGTCCCAATTATTCCACCCTAGTGATTTTTGCTTTGTGGAGTTACATTTTAAGACCATGGATAGGACTTGGCCTTCTTCACAAATTTTTCCAATAATACAAGTCACAAACAAAAATTACGTGTCAAATATGAGATAAGATGTGATTGATTATGAAGTTACACATCATTTACATGCTTCTCAACTTGATTTAGTATGTTTTATGTTTACTTCATTTTTATTTCACTTTTATCTTCTTATTTTTTGAGTGCATGTAAGAATCCAACCATTTCTTGAAATTTTTATACTTCCCATCTTGAATTAGTATGACAAATTCCAGACCAAACCTTTTGCCATTTTTTTTTCTCTTATACTTTTCAATGTGATATAGTATGATTGATTGAATTAATTGATTTGTTTTTATAAAAAAAATTCTCTTTTACATACCTTCCATTTTATTACATTATTTTCATATTTTTCCCAATGTGATTTAGTGTGATTTTATTTATTTTAATTTGGTGCAGCAATCTTTTGATTGGTTTTAAGACAAATTATTTTTTACCATTTTGTTTTACCATTCTTTTGTTTCTTTATACTTAATAATAGTGTGTAGTACATTTTTGATTGATTATATTTTACCAAGTCCTTTTTGCCTATTTATTTTTAACCATGCATGTGTTCTACATAATTCTATAAAATAAGCCACATCTCATATATTTACTATAATATATACAACAAATAACTAAATAAATGTTCTAGAAAGAACTATATCCAAACCATCCACAACCACAACCATGATAATGATAACATACACAATCAACATCAATATGCCAAAATGATCCATCACACACACACACACACACACACACACACACACATCATGAGTTTTATACAACAAGTACAACCATAGACACTACTCTAGCTCTATGGCTAGACCCCATCCTATCTATCTTATGGTATAGCCATGTTTCATGTTGATGCCTCTGTCTAATCCCTCTACACAAAACATTGTAATGAGGTTGTTCAAGATCTAAATCCATCCCCTATCCCTTTATATGTGACATGCATTCCTATACCTACATTAATTGTGCTAAGGTCATAATGTGTGTCACTCTTTCTTGCTCCTGTACCTATGTCATATGGGTTAGGGTCTCTATATGTGCCTATGTCATCTACACCACTATATCTAGATGTGTAGCTCTCTCCTCTGCTAGGTCTAGCCATACCTATATCTATATTTGTGGCTACATCCAATCTCTATATGCTTGTATGTACCCCACTACCTCTTTAGCTAATCTAAACTAGCTCACCTAAGTTGGGGAAGATTGTATGTTAGGGTACTCTAATGTAGTAGGGTCATACGACATCAACACATCATCTAAGATGTCATGGAGTGATCCCTTTATAAGTGACCCCCATAGCTCCTCCTCACCTTTGTTATGCCTAAAAAATCACAACAAATAGAAATTAGATCACTATTATATCTCAAAATATCTATCTATCTCTACTCTATTTTAAAAATAGTAAAAACTTAAGTAATAATTTACCCATCTTTGTTACCTATATATGTATTGGCTACTATGGTTTTGCCATCTACATGACCTTCAAGCATAGTCTCTCCATCTACACGGCCTCAAAGAACATCCTCTATAGGTCACCTCCTAAATACAAATCATGTCATCATATCTTGATTTTACCTTAGCCTATGCCTGAATGGCCTCTTAATCATCCAAATCTCCCTTGGTTCACCTGCTAGGTCATCTGAGATGGTGATAGTCTCAGTTGTCTCCTATCTTGCACCAACTACCAATCTTAGAGCTCCTCCTCATCTAGCCTATCATCTCTTTACCATCCTAGCTCATTGGTCTCTCAGAGATCTTTTTTCTATCCTTCACAAGTTAAAATAACAAATGACTTCTCTTTCTCCCTATTTAAAAACACTTTTCAATGATTCAATTTTTTCAATTATTATCAAGCAAATTCCTTATTTTACTTAAATCTTTATTTATATTCATCCATTTTTTGAACCACAAAATACATTGGAATCATGATGATGTAGAGACTCATTTCCATTATCATATGTTTATATTCCATTTTTTTTTTTTTTTTATATATTTTTTACACTAACTTATATAGGTTCACCTAGTGTTCTTCACATTGGATGCCTTCAATTTCTCTTGTAGTCTACTTATTTATCTATGATACTAAGGTAAGTATAGGTATGTGTTTTTAAATTACATCCTTTTCTTTATCTTATTTTTTGCTTATTGCACTTTACTTAGCATCAACATTATGTGTTATCATGTTCTATTCCTAAAGCACCATCCTAAGCTACACTTATATGACACATGATGAGCTTCAAGTGGCACATATGTATACACATAATATTTTCAAAATTATATCACTTACTGACACTTTGTATCTTGCAAGAACCCATTGAGTCTCAATCTCTCTGAGTGCATGCTTTAAGGAGTACACCGAGAAAGGGGTGGGAAGACCATTGGTGATTCATAAGATTATTGTCCCCTTTGCCACTTGTCATCTACACATGTGTCTCATAAAACCATTTACCCTAAATTTATTTTTCTCATTTCTACCCATTCCAATCATTTGTCACATCATTATCCTTATATTCCTTACCTCATCCCCCTTTTAAAAATTGGTTGTACTAGGTCAAATGGGTCGACCCTATATAGTTTTTAGCCTCTAATTATTGTACAAGGTCGATTGGGTTGACCTTGTACTATTTTTGGGTATTTTTCACTTTGGATATTGTTATCCCTTTGGCTGACATTGCTTAGGACCTAGTGAATTATCTCCCAAAAACATATAGGATCGACTACGTCGACCTCGTACAACTAACATATTCAGAAGGATTTAGGGTAAGATCTGCCTATATATACAAGTTCATTTCAAAAAATTTGAGAATAGATAAGTGAAGAAGAAGAAGAAGTGTGAATGAACATCTACTTATTGACAATTCTACTTGAGAAATAAAGCTTAGGGTTATATTCTTTCTTTGAAGATCCAAATCTTGTCTTGTGAAGAAGTATTTTAGATGCATATATAGGTTATGTATCCTAGAGATGATTTATGTTTATTATCCTTACATACCACAACAATCTCTTATGAAGCACCTTAGCCAAGGGAGAGATTGAGGATCGATGGGCTCATCTTCAAAAGTAAGTATTCATAACTTTATTTCTTCTTTGTAAGAGTAGATATATAATGCAGTTGTTATTCTTTTCCATGCATTAAGATTTCATATATATTGATGTGAGTATATGTCTTTTATGAATGTTTAGTTTAGTTTGTTTTGTTTCTAACCCTCACTTTGTGCCACAAGCTTTGATGATCAATACATTAGATTTACTTTCTTGTTATTATAATAAGTGAAATATCAAAACCTAAGACCCATTTAGGGTTATTTCATGATTGTGTTAGTCTTGAGGATTTATAACCCTCCTTATCATAGTATATTATGATAAATGATGATATAATTAGGTTTAGTGTATCTCTATCTTGGTCATGCTCCCACTTAACAAATGTATTCCTAATTGAAAGTGTAGGTATGCTCTATCTTCTCCAAGCCAGGATTGATTTATAAACATAATGCATTTTTGATTGCTTACAGTATTTAAAATAATAAATCTAATTTTATTTTATAATTTAAGGTGATCTCTTGCATGGAATATACTCCTCATATATGTCTCAAGCTAAAACCTGGGTATAAAAATGGTATTGTCGACCAAATTTTGATCCCAAGTCAAAATGGGTCAACTAATCTAAGTTGAAACTTTTCATGGGATTATCAAAAATTTTATATGATATTTTTATGGTCTTAAGGGGTCATTTATGGTCTTAAATGGTCCTAAAGGGCCTCCATATGGTCACATTAATCATTTTCTAACCTTGTATAAGGTTTGGTCTCATGTGTGCTTATCTGGTCCTAAGGGTCATTTATAAGGTATTAGCATTGTAAAATATGGTAAAAGGTTTGATATGGTTTAGATTAATTATAAAGGGTTATTAATGTTTATTTAAGGTCATACTATCATGTCTTAATCATTTATCATGTTTTTAAGTGCTAAAATGTCATTTTGGTCACCTTTTCACCTATTTATGAGGAGTTGTGCGTACCATTTTCAAATAAAAATGTTTAAATAAGGTTAAAAAATATAATTTATGTTATATAATGTTCAAATATGGTCATATACTAATAAAATTATAGGATAAATACCTAAACTAAGAAAAATATCACTTTACAAGCATTTTAAAGCACTTATACGACCTTAAAAGATCATATTTGAGTTAAAAATGGTTTGAAAGTGTCCATATAGATGTAATATATCATTTTTATAAAGTTTTAGTTCATACATATTCATCAGACACTATCTCTCCTCCATTGCTACCTTCACAAGCTTAAAAAGGCAAAATTCAAGTGGATGGTACAGCTAGGAGAGAGAAAGTTCGAAGCTAAAATTTTGTAAATTGTTAGGGGTACTAATAATATTTAAATTAATGTAATTATTTTTTATATTTATGTCCCCTAATTTATTAAAAATTTCTAAGAGTGATAACATGTCACTATGCCTTGTCCATCCAAGCAGGGTTTAATTTTTCACCTGTTTCTCCACTTAAATTATTGATGGAGAAGAATGGTTTTGAGGGATATTTTTATAGTTAAAATATATTATTTAAATTTAATTTTAATTAGACATTTCAACTTTATGAAGTGTATTTAACAAGAGTAAAAGTGTCTTAAGTGTATGGGCATATCATCCTATTACAAGTCTATTTTGGTTTGTTTGATATGTCTATCAATTTTAGAGGTTTCTAGTACCTCATTTATAATATAAAAATATTAACTCACATAATTCATGTGTTCTCTCTTGATAATTATCTCTTTGAAAACATGTTAAGAGGCATCATGTCTTACTCTTTAGAAGCATGGTCTATGCATAAATGGTCTTTTACATGTTTGAACATTAATGTTGACCTAATTGGAAATAAGAAACTAATTTAGAATGAGAGAATACTATGGATAATGCCATAATTTCAAGGTATTTAGAGGCGAGGTCAAATTATACTCTCAAACAAGGTAGAAATGTGCTCTATCCACTCATAGGTATGTAGACCTATAGGTTGGAATCCATGGAACCTAAGTTCTATGTGGAGTATGTTTAAGTAGTGGAGAATTTTAATACAAACTCTTAAACAACCATGTGACTCTAGATATATACCATGGTGTATACACATAATATTTTCAAACTTTTACTGATTATTGACACTTTGTATCTTGCAAGAATCTATCGAGTCTCAATCTCTCTAAGTGTATGCCTTAAAGGGTACATCAGAAAAGGGGTGGGAAAACCATTAGTGCTTTATAAGATTGTTATTCCTTTTGCCACTTTTCATATACACACTTATCCCCTAAAACCTTGAACCCTAATCTTATTCTTCTCTTGCCTAAACATTCATATTGTTTTCCATGATTTATCCCTCTTTTCCTTGCTTGATCTCCCTTATTCTTGTTCAAAAAACTAGGTCGACCACCATGGCTGACCTAATCTATTTTTACAATTCTTATTTAGAAAAGTAGGTTCACCTAATTGACCTAGTATAGTGTAGGGACATTTTATCTCTTTTGTTTTCTTATCCTCATAATCGACCTAACATAGACCTAATGAGTTAGCCTAAAAATGTGCTAGGTCGATTGGGTTGACCTAGCACAAATGATGTTCTTGACTGATTTTAGGGTAAGATCCATCTATATACACAAGTTCATTTCTAACCATTTATAAGAGTGAATAATTAATAAAATAAGTGTGAACAATCATCTACCTATTAACCATTCTGCTTGGGGAATAAAGATTTAGGGTTCAATACTTTATTTGGATCTCAAATCTCATCTTGTGGATAAGTCTTTTGGATGATTGGATAGGTTGTGTAGCCTAGAGCTGACTTATCTTAGTTGTCTTTACATACCACAACAATCTTTTATGAAATACCTTGGTTGAAGGGGAGATTGAGGCTTGATGGATTCATCTTCAAAGGTAAGTATTCCTAACTTTATCTCTCCTTTGTAAGAGTATATAGATATAGCATATGTATTTTTCTCTTCCATGTATTAGGATTCTATATATATTGATGTGAGTATATGTCTTCTATACATGTTTAGTTTAGTTGTTTATTTGTTCTATTTCTAACCCCCACTTTGTAACATAGGATTTGGTTTACACTAGATTAGATTTTATTTTTTGTTATTAGATTAGTGAAATATTAAATCATAGGACTCTTTTAGGATTTTTGTATTATCGTGTTAGACTATAAGCTTTGGAACCCTACCTCACATGGTGTGTTGTGACAAGTGATCCCCTAATGAAGTCTAGTAGATCCTCACATTTGTCATGCTCTTAACAATTATATGATCCCAAATCATAAGTGTAGGTGTGATCTATCCCATCTGATCTAGGATTGATTTATGGACATGATGCATTTTTGATTGCATACATTCTGGTGAACCTGATGTGAAACAAACCCTCATGGGATTTATTTCACTTTTCATTTATTATTTTTATCATCATTTTTATCATATATTTACTTTATTTCATAAATTTATATCAACTTTATCATCTTCCCTATGTCATCATGAATCCAATACATTTTATGATTTGTAAAATGGATGAGTAAAACTAAAGATATAGATAAAACAAGGATTTTCTTCCCTATCCACTATACTAAGTCAACCTGGTTGACCTAGTACTATCTATAGACCTTTTTTATCCTCTTTTCACTATACTATGTTGACCCATTACTATCTTTAAACCTTTTTCAACCTCTGTTCACTATACTAGGTTAACCTAGTCGACCCAATATAGTTTTACAAGCCCTATCCTTTATGCTAGGTCAATCAGGTTGACCCTATATAGTTTAATGTCTTTTCTTATTTGCATTTTTTTCATTTCTTTCCAATCATCATGAAACCTCTTATCAAATTCTTTCTTGATAGTCTCAACTCATTCTGAATGTACATGGGTTGTTCTTTCTTACCCCATCTATCCACCATAAAAGACAACTCTTTATGGTAAAACTCTTCATCACATGATTCTAAATATTCTCAATCTACCCCATATAGTATATTATATCTAGATAATCCTATTAGACAAATCCCAATCCATGACAATCATATACCTTATACCACTTTTACACATTTTAAACATAGAATTTGTAAACTCATCAAGACATCTACATCAAATGTTGGAACCTCACATTATGTTCCACCCCTTACAACCAATGATCAAAATCCTCTTGTTACAACCATATCAAGATCACCTAGCATTATCACTTCCCAAAGTAACATGGTTGAAACCCATCAAATTGATAATCTAGATGGTTCCCAATTATTCAAAAACCTTGATGATAATACTATTTACACTCCTCACAAGAATGCTAGATTTACCAAGCTTCCTTATTCTACCACACTTAAGACAACTAATACTAATATTTGGAATCCTTCACCTAAAAATAATCCTCTTTCTATCAACACTAATACCCCTCCTACAAGCACTAATCCATATATTGATATAAATCAACTTCTTACACAAGTCATACAACAAATGAACATCATGTAAACTTCTAATCAATCTCAAATAATTACCATGCAACAACACTTATGCAACATGATTAGTCAACCACCTCAAGTCAACATTTCTCAACCGAATACAATTTTTTTCCCTCATCCTCTTAGAGATGTCAATGGGAATATCATCCCTCAACCTCCAATGAATAATAAAATTATTCAACATCTTCAAAATGAACCTTTATCCCCATTCATTGCATCTATAGATATTGGAAACATTTCTCGAACTATCACATATAATGGGACTAAGGACGCTACTATATTTCTTAAGTCTTTTGGTAATATTTATAAGTAATGGATCCAAACTAACACCTTTTCTACCACCAAGATCTTAGATAAAACCTTTGTTGGTGATGCACTTGAATGATACAACCAGATTCCTAGACATTCCATCTCACAACTAGAGCATTTAGTCAATATTCTAGTGAAGAAATTCTAACATAGTGACCTTCCTAAAAATTGCCTTACTTATTTCATCAATGCTAAACAACTTCTTAATGACTCTGCTCATGCTTTCATCAAATTATGGAAGTTTCTTTCCCATAAAGTGGATCATAACATGAATAATGACACTCTTTTAAAACTATTTTTCACCACTCTTAATTCTCCTCTTCAATATAAATTTAGAATATTTTCACCTACAACTTTAGAAGAATATTTAGACAAATTAAAAAGGTAGGACTTTCTTATGACTCAATTTTAACCATCTCAAACAAATACTAAAATAACTTTCCAATCTTCTTCTCATACCATTTAATCATCCAAGCCTCCCCAACCTCAAAATGGAGCATCCAATTCAACCAATTTTAACCCAACCCAACCTCCCTTGAGTCTAGAATAATTTAAGGACAAATTACCACCCTCTAAACCCATGATCTTTGATCCTTCCAAACCTCCTCCAAAATGGTACAATTTTGATAAGTTTTGTTGGTGGCATGTTATTATAAGTCATTATCATGAATCTTGTCATGATATTCACCAATTTATTCTTTATCCCTTTCTTGGTCCACATTTTAATCTTGATACCCTCACAAAGCCACATTATCAAGACTGTATTAAAGCTTCTCAAAATCAATCTCAAGAACTAGAATCAAACCAACATCAACTACATAATGAACAAATCTCATCTACTAATTTTAATCAAACCATAATTGATACTTATTCCTACACCAATAAGGAAAGGATGGCTCACATGACCAACTTTAAACATATTTTGGAATCTATTAAACCTCAACCTATCAAGTCACATAAACCAAAAGAGTACATAGTTCAAATGCCTACTCCAAATCATATCATCGATGGTCCTACTTTACCTTCTCATACCTCTGCTACACATCATATGTCAAATTCAACATCCTTAAAATTTAATAAACCAACACATTTACCTTTTTCCAAATGCACTTACCAACCCAATTAAAATCATTCTAATGGTTTGATATCACCTCATTCCAACTCATAATTTGAGGCATCTTGTAATGCCCATCCCTATAGCCACATACCTTTTGGGGCATCTTGTGATGCCCACTCTTTTATTCTAGTGTTTAATAACAAACAAATTCAGCTTCAAGAAACATTTTGATACTTATAGACTTGTCTTTCACATGCTCATCTTTGACACAAACATTAACATAGATTTTAATTATTTTGTTTGTCTCATGTTTCTTTATTTTTGTGCATTTTACTTCTTTTAGTCACACTTTACTATCATTATTGTTTTCCTTTACATTATTTGGTTTTTATTAACACATCACATTTGGAATTTTATTTCATTTTTATCCTCATATATATCTTTTATTTTTTATTTTTATGTCATTATTTGCCTTAGTATTTTTATGATCATTTTTTCCCCTTTCCTTAGCATTTACCTCTTAATGTACCATAGTCTTCTTTTTATTATGACATTTCTCTTTTGGCACCCTCATGGTTTTATATTTTGTGAGTTACTTTGTAATACCATGGATAGGACCTAGCATTCCTCATAAAATTACCATCTTTTACTTATTTTCTTCATTTTGCTTCTTGTCAATGTTGTTTTGGCATCCTTTGGGTTTTTCTTTGTGAGATGCTTTATCAAAAGGATCCCTCACTTTTTGCTTATTATCACCCTCATGGGTCTCTCTTTTATGAGTTGTTTTGTAATACCATGGATAGGAATCAAACATCCTCATAAAATAACCATTATTTTCATGTTCTTCATCCTTATTATCAAGCTTTAGCTTTTGCTTCTTTTTCTAGATAATTGTTTTGAAAACAATCTATGTTATCATGTTTTTCTCCATTTACCTCTTTCTTATGATAAGGAATAAAAATTTACTATCATTATATCCATTATTTTTTCCCTTTGTCACATTTTTTTCAATTTAAAGCAATTTAAATTGGTCCATGTATCATTCCTCTTGATTTCCCCTTCCTTTTATTTCCACATTGGATAAAATAATGTCTAAGTTAAGATATCTCTTTTATTTCACTTTGATTTATGAGACTCTTTGACCCCATGCTCTTTGAATTTTCTCTCTATTAACAACCTTGTCCCAAGTTTTCAAATTAAAGTCATCTTTAGCACCCATGTTTGGTTTTCCAAATTTGTATAGAGGAGGAAAAGAAAAAGCCATCAAGAAAGTTAAAAGCCAAATCATTTGAAACAAAAGGCAATAATATATAAAAGAAAAAATACAAATATCAAAAGTTAAATTCACACCAAAAGACATGATTACAAGTAAATATCCTATCTCCAATCGAAGCTCAAACTCCATATTTAGCTTCACATAGAGCTAAAGTCCTTTGGGGTGTGGTAGGCTAGTAGATTGGAATAAGGGATTTCAAAAAAATGATATGGTGTTACCTACTTTCTCACACAAGTACCCAATCTTCCCAGTTGATCAAAGACTCTATAAGGGGTCGTAAATAATGGGGAATACCTCATGGAGAGGTAGGTCAATTTTAATTTTCATGCATATAGCCTTAATCAGATGATCTATAAAATCCTTTTGTTGACCCAAGACTTGTGTCACTAAGATACGTTCTTTATAGTCCTTAAGGTCAAAAGTCATCTTGTTTTGACAAACCTAATTTAAGTGTCTTGACTTTGATAAAGATTTCTCTCTACCTTGTGTTTTCCTTCATTTTCCCCCCTTAATAGACAAATTATGATTCCAAATATGTTTTACCTCCTTTTCTAATTCCTTCTTCTTCATATTTTAAAAACATACTATCATTACCTTGTTTTAGGTTTATCTATCCTTAGATTAAAACAACATGTTTGAGTAATTATGGATCACTCTTTTCTTTCATTTGTCATTATTTTACTACCCTTATGTTGTGGATAGTTGAGTCTGCACCCTTTTGCCGTCATTACATATTTTTCTTTACGTATGCCTTCTTCATGTTTGTATTACATCTTGACTTACATTTCATTCAACATTATTTCTTTTTTTTTTATGTTTGATTCTTTCATGCCTATCTTACATGAGCTTACTTTTCAATTTCTTACATATCTTTGTTCAAGTTTTATTGCATTGATATTTCATTTGTCATTCATGTTTTACATGCTTCCCAACATGATCTAGTATGTTCTACATTAATTTTTACCATTCATATTCTACTTATCATTTTTCCTTTCCTTTCCAATATCACTTAAAATTTATTTTTTATTATTTTTCATTTATTTCCAATCCTTTTTCATTTATTTCTTATCATTTTTCATTCATTTGTCATCCTTTTTGTCATTCATTTGCCATCATTCCGCATTCATTTTCCAATCATTTGTCATTTATTTTCCATCCTTTTGTCATTCATCTCCCTTAAATATTATATCCTTGCCTTAACAACCTTATTTTATAATTTTCATAAATCTTTGTCTCCTCTAAATACTATATGTCTATCTTCCAAAAAAAATCTATTTTTGTCTATTTTTTGCCATAACTTCTATAGGTTTGCCTAATGTTCTTCACATTGGAAACCTTCACATCTATTACAGTCTAATTCTTTATCTACAGCACTAAGGTAAGTTAAAGGTATGTGCTTTTTTTTCCTTTGATTTATCGTATTTGCTGCTTACTTCACCATACTTAGCATTAACATTGTGTGTTATAATGTTCTTTTCTTAGAGCACCATCCCGTGTTACACTTACATGACATGTGATTAAATTTGAGTGGGGAATATGTATACATATAATATTTTCAAAATTTTATTGATTATTGACACTTTTTATCTTGTAGAAACCTATCGAGTCTCAATTTATCTAAGTGCATGCCTTAAAGGGTACATCAAGAAAGGGGTGGATAGACCATCAATGCTTTATAAGATTATTATTCCTTTTGACACTTTCCATTCACACACTTATTTACCTAAAAAATTAAACCCTAAGCTTATTATTCTCTTACCTAACCATGCCTATCATTTACCATGATTTATCCCTCTTTTCCTTTCTTTATTTCATGTCTTCCTATTTAACAAACTAGGTCAATCACCATGGCTGACCTAGTGTAGTTTTAAGCTTATTGTTCAATAAACTAGGTCAACCTAGTTGACCTAGTATAGTTTAGGGATACTTTATCTCTTTTTGGTTTCTTATCCTCACAACTAACCATACATATACCTAGTGAGTTAGCATGAAAATGTGCTAGGTTAATTAGATCGACCTATCACAATCGATGTTCCTAAATGCTTTTAGGGTAAGATTTGCCTATATTTACAAGTTCATTTCCAGCCATTTATAAGAGTAAAGACTTAAGTAAATAAGTGTGAATCAAAATATACCTATTTACCATTCTAATTGGGGAATAAATCTTTAAGGTTCAATACTTTCTTTGGATCTCTGATCTCATCTTATGGATAAGTATTTTGGATGCTTGGATAGGTTGTGTAGCCTAGAGTTGATTTATCTTAGTTGTTCTTGCATACCATGATAATATTTTGAAAAGTATCTTGGCCAAAGGGGAAATTAAGGCTAGATGGGTTCATCTTCAAAGGTAAGTATTCCTAACTTTATTCCTCTTTTATAAGAGTAGATAGATAGAGCATATGTATTCTTTTCTTCCATGCATTAGGATTCCATATACATTGACATGAGTATATGTCTTATATACATGTTTATTTTTTTTGTTTATAACCCCCACTTTGTGCCAAATGATTTGGTGTAAAATATATTATATTAGTGAAATATTAAATCATAAGAAATTTTTAGGGTTGTTTTATGATTGTGTTAGACTATAGGCTTTAGAACCCTACCTCACATGATGTGTTATGATCAGTGATCCCCTAATCAGGACTTGTAGATCCTCACATTGGTTATTCTCCCACTTAATAATTATATGATCCCTAATTAAAAGTGTAGGTGTTCTCTATCCCATCTGATCCAGGATTGATTTATGGACATGATGCATTTTTGATTGCGTACACAAGGTATTAACAAGAACATGAACCTTGTGATAAGTTCCAGCTCTCATATATATACCTTGTATATAAATTGACTATGCATATATTCCATACCTATGAATATACAAGTGGATTTGGTATAATGTCAGTCAAAGATCTATAAGCTTATTGAAAGAGTTACATGAGAATTGACACAAGTTGATTACAATCTCTAAGCAAAACACTCAAAGGTCTATCTTAGCAAGTCTAAACAAGTAAGCATAGATACCTATAGGTGACAAACCTATAGGTTTTATTTTGGATTTAAAGTTATTTATCCTCCAAAAAAATAAAAAATCTAGGGCAGGAAACATAATCTCAATACAAGCATAAGAGAGGACCCAAATTAATGAAGGCACCTAGACCATTTATAAGTCAAGAGATGGTTAAAAAGTTAGAGTATGTAGCCTTAATGCATATATACAAGTCTATGTATATAATTGAGAATTAAAATGTCTAAAATTTTCATGAACTATTGACATTTTGGCCTCATAATCCTAATGTCAACCCCTATATGAAGAACTTTCGATGATCACCACTTTAGCTTGCTTATGATGATTCCTAGCATAGTCATGTCATCCTTATCCCACTAAGGGTATTGAATCTTGATTAGGAGTGTCATGATGTACCATTATTTAATACTTAATAAATTATGTCATAAGTGTCTTGAAACTTGTGGTTATGTATTAGGTGTCATAGTGTCTTGGAATGAGAGAGATGACTGTTAAAAGGTTTTGTGAGTCAATGAGTGTTTTAGAACTATCTAAGGATTTTATGGATATTTTGGTAATATGAATGTGTTTTAATAATTTTTTAGACCATAATATATATATAATAATGTATTCAAAGCCCTTTATCTATGATATATTAATCTAAGACCATATAACACCTTCATCACCCCTCCTAAGCCATCAAACACCCCTCAAGCCACTTCATGAGCCTATTCTGCTTTGTAAAACCTTAGGAAGGGGAAATATTTTGATGAATTATATTTAAATAGGTTTATAAAATGGTCTTATGCATGCCACATTACTACCCTTAAGAGTTTCATGCCACATAAAGTCACTTTAAGACTCTTTCCCACCTTCTCACTAGCCAAGTTGGTCCCACATTCCATTTTGTAGCTTTTCCACTTCCTCATTCCATTATATCCTACTTTAAAATGCTTATTATTTCATAATACTCCTTATTTGTCCCTAAAATGGCATTGAAAATTCTAAAACCTAAATAAAATGTAGTAAGACACACTTTTTAGGGAATTTTATGCACTTGTACAAAATTATACAGATTATAACATACAAGCTCAAAACTGGTCATGTTCTTCATCCACCTTGTTTTCAAGCTTAGATAGATCCTTAGGTTCATGTTTATACTGTACATAGGAGAGATAATGGGGATCCTAGCTACTGGCCATAAGAATTACACTTAGGAAATTTACACCCATGGGAATTTGTCTAGATATTGTTCTCACTAGATTTAAGAACATTATTTAAGAAGTTAAGGAATATGTATGCTATTTACATTTACATACGCCAATTTTAACTAGGTGGTTTTCATGGATTTTTTATTTGTTTGCTCAATCAAATGACTAATTTTTGTTAGGACTTAAAGAGGCATACCACATCAATTTGATCACTTTTCTCACATGTGTGAGCTCATAAGAATGGAAATCCTTCAAGATGAGCTCTTATGTGTGTAGCTCCAAGAATCTAAATGGAACCACCAGTGTTTGGTAGGGTGATAAAGCAAACCACTAAGAGGCTAGAAGGCTCAGGGATTCTATGGGCTATAGAAGGTCTATAGTGGCTATCTAGTTTTCTAGATTGCACTAGGATATAGACAAACTTATAAACTAGCTTGGGGCTAGTAAAAAAAAAACACACAAAGTATGTAGGAACCTCTAGAAAAACTAACCATAGTAAAGAAAGTAGCTAAAATTATACTATGTATTGGATAAACAATATGAAAGCAACAATAATAAATTAAATGAGATGACCAATGAAATGTAAATCTAGTAACTAAGTCATTTTGAGGCCAGCTAAAAGATGTTTTGAGAAACAAAGATGTTTTCAAGAAAGGGTTCAAGAGCATGCCTATTCTAGATTTGAGCTACCTTTACAAAGCAATGATACTATTTTCTATTAATGCAATATTTATAGTTTTAATAAGAGAGGGAAAGAGAGGGTTTGTATAAGTTTTATAGATTGTTTTGAGCATATAGAATCCTACCATGTAATGAAATAGGTTTCTAATACAAGAATAACATTTAATGGTAAATATTTCAAGTAATGAAGATATCTTGTAACCAAATGCAAATGCATAAACTTTAGGAACTATTCTAAATCATGCACAAAACATGTTATGTACCTAGGGATATGATATATTAATGTATATGGGTTAATGGAGATGCTGACATGTGGCACACATCCCCTTAGTTAGTTATATGGGTACAATATATTAGGATAATAGAGTAACTTATGGAATTAGTACATTGGGTAATGGTTGGCCTATAGTGGGATTAGGAGGTTACCCATCCATGGGTAGATAGATGTCTATATATACGAGATGATTATCATGGTAAAGATATCAAGTAAGTATTGAGTCTTCTATTGTAAGAGGATATTGGAGGTTGTCCCCTCGAAGAGACATTGTGGAGTTATTACTTACTAAAGGAGTATTATATGGTGTTTCCCTACCTTAAGGGTATTTATACATATATTGAATATCAAGATCATATCAAGTGGTATTAGAGATTCAATTTGGGCAATTTGTGTGGAGCAAAACCCTAGTTTTTTTTAATCAGAAATAACTTTTGATTGGTTCTGAATTTTTCCACAATTTTTTTACTGGATATGGATAATATTTCAAATAAGTCACAGTAAAAAAAATTAAGGTTTTTTAAATTATTTTTGAGAGAGTTATTTATATTTTAGTGTTTATACTAATTTCCCTATATCTTTTGAAATATAAGGAATTTTATTCCAAATTTTTACTGGAGTTATACGAAGACATAAGAGAAGCACAGTAAAAATTTTAGAATTTTTGGAGCTATTTTGAGTGAATTGTTATGATTTTATGGTTTTTCATATATTCAATCTACAAATCATAATTTGTGACATTATTTCACAAAATTTTGACTAAGGTTACAATATCATAAGAGGAAGTTACAGTAAAAAGTTAGGATTTTTTGGATCAGTTTTTAATGAGTTGTTGATATTTTAGGGTTTCATGAACCCTAATTTTTTTGTGGATCATGGAGTTGCAAAAATTTTTAGGGGAAGATGATGTTAATGCTAGAGAATGGTGGCTCCTTTAGGATAATCATTTTAAAAAAACTTTTGGGCAAAGATGATTACTTCTTTTTTTGTTTGGTCATACACTACATTGGTTTGACTGATTGAGTTGTACAGAAAGGTTTTCTTCATGGAAAGAAATGGAATAGATCTTTTTTGATCGTTGGGATATAAAACAAGAAGCACAAAAAGAAGTAGTAGAAGAAGAAGAATCAATAGAAGAAGAAAAATCAATATAAGAAGAAGAAGAGGAAGTAAAAGAAGCAATAGAAGAAGAAGCAGATGAAGAAGAAGAAGAAGAAGAAGAAGAAGAAAAAGAAGAAGAAGAAAAATTGGATGATAAGGGTTCAAATAATTTAGCTCCAAAGAAATCTAAGTCAATTTTTCAATTTCATGGATGCATTCAAAAAGAAAAGGGTTGTTGTGTCCATAAACCCTACCAGTAAGTATAACTTCATCAACATAAATGTGTCCAAGCATCTACATGTTCAAGCAAATAATATCAAAGAGGTTCAAGTAGATGGTAAGAATATTTCAATGTTTGAAGATCTAAATCTCATTATGGAAAAATGTGTTTTGCATTCAGATTTTTATGTTTTGGATATGGATGATGTGGATATAGTTCTTGGATATCCATGGTTAGAGACTTTGGGAAAAATGAATATTAATGTTCAAAAAAAATTCATGAAGTTTTGGTATAGGAAAAAGAAGATCACTTTACAAGATATCATAGTGAAAAAGGCACCAATAACAATCTAGGTAGATCATGAGGATGAGATTGAAACAGGTGATGAAGATCATGATGAAGATTCAAATGATATAGATAAAGACACACTACAAATGAAAAATTCATCTACTTAAGAGACAAAGAAGGAAAAGGTGGAAGAGGTAGAAGCAAAGGTGGATAAGGTCAAGGTATTGGAAAAGGTTGAGGTATATAGACACCCACATCATCATGAGAGGAAAAAATCATGGAACCAGGTGAGGAAGTATCATAAAAATAATCATTTTGTATATATAGGAAATAAAATTTCCACTCATTATGGATATGCATGGAATCCAAAGAAAAAATACTATGATACATGGAATGAACGGGGAAATCAATATGACTATGCATGGAAGAATACCTACTATGGTCATGGTTGGAATCAGAGTAGCATAACAAAATATGGTACATGGAATAAAAAGAGGAATAATTATGCTTGGACACTAAAGCAATATAATTATGATCATGAACAAAATCAGAGGACAATAATGGAATTTGGAAACAAGCTTGGAGAGATATCAACTACCAAGATCACATATGGATGGCTAGATGATCAAGATTGGAGACAAGTGTGCAATGATTTGAAGCACACTCATTATTTGTTTTCTTCCTATGTTTCAGGGATGAAACATGTCAAGGATGGAAGTAATGATATATACCTAGGGATATGATATATTAATGTATATGGGTTGATGGAGATGCCAACATGTGGCACACATCCCCTTAGTTAGTTATATGGGTACAATATATTAAGATAATAGAGTAACTTATGGAATTAGTACATTGGGTAATGATCGGCCTATAGTGGGATTAGGAGGTTACCCATCCATGGGTTAGATAGATGTCTATATATAGGAGATGATTATCATGGTAAAGATATCAAGTAAGCATTGAGTATTCTATTGTAAGAGGATATTGGAGGTTGTCCCCTTGAAGAGACATTATGGACTTATTACTTACTAAAGGAGTATTATATGGTGTTTCCCTACCTTAAGGGTATTTCTACATATATTGAATATTAAGATCATATCAAAACAACTAATTTTATAAGATAAAAAACAAACCCTAGCATGTATACTACTGAAAATAAATAAAGAGTTTCACTTTTTAAAGCATGACCTCATATAAAACTCAATAGAGATGTTCAGACTTTCTACCAATTGATTATCCAAGCTAGGAGGCAAGAGAGGAAGAAGATCATGTTGTTTATAGCTTGAGTCCAGACCAAGATCCAAAAGTTGTGGAAAATATGAAGGAGAAGCACCAATCTATGAGAGCTAATTCAAGGATCACAAATGACAGGTGTAATGTAGTCTTGAGGAGGTAAGGATTAGTCTAAAATCTTCAAGAACACTATCAATAACAAATAGAATCACCAGTGGAATTAATAATAGAGTAGGGCATCCCTTTTCACAAAGAAAGTAAATGTGCCAAGAAATAATCAAGAGAGATTCAAGGAGGAAACCAAGCTTTCAATATGTGTGATCAATGGAGATGATCAGAGTAGAGATGTAGCTAAATTAAAGTGAGAGTGACTAGATAATGTGAATTAATGAGGAAACACACTTATATCCAACCCTAATCCATTAACAAGTCAAAAAACTAACCATTTATGACCGTTTTAGACTAAACTAGGCACTTTTCATGCATTCTACCTATATTACATCTTTCATGAAGGAAACATGCAGCCTAGGCCATGGGTTTCCTCCCTAAGCCATGGCCTAGGTCAAACAAGACCCTAGGCTAGTCAACAGGTTCCCAAAAGGCCCCTGAAGGGTCCTTAGAGAGCCTATTTGACATGAGAAAGTGTTGATATGGTTAGAGGATGAGAATAGTGTGTAAGAGAGGTCTAAGTAAGTGGCCTATTAATTTAAGTGGGATAACCAGGGTTAATAGTCTATACATGATTTGATGTGTAATCATATAGAGGAGTAGGGTCATTATAAGTACAATTACATATACCCTCAAGTTATGAGTAGTTAGTGTTTAAATGAACAAGGAGTGTTGTGAAGTACCTGGAATCCATATTAAAGCAAAGGAGAGAAAGTACAAAAAATATAACAAAAAACATTACCTAAACTTACTAGATAAGGATGGTAGCAAAATAATGTTGATGACATGATCCAAAGGTGAAAGTACAAATGCTACATAATTTAGAATCTAGTTCTAGCTCTAGCTTCTATAAATAAGGAACACAAATGATATCAAATTAAATCTTACTATCTATAATTACATTCACTAAGGCATTAGCCCTAGTGTTCTCCTTGAAATGGATATGGGTGAACTAGATGTCCTTGAAGGAGAGCAAATCAGCACCACATTAAAGAGGGGGAATAACTCAGAGCTAAGGATGACCCAATCACCAATTAGTTGAGACACAACTAAGAGTGAGTTGGATAAAAAAATGCACATAACACATGCCTAACTCATGGGTGTCAATTAAGGTGCCAATAATGGCATGATACTCAATGGAATTAGTCATCTCATTGATTAAGAAGTGACTAGATATAACAAGCTCATGGTGTCACAGGTCATAAATAACCCAAGCTATATTTTTAGGTCTTGGGTTGCCCCAACTACTATTATTTGTGTGAATCACCACTAAGAGGTGTACCATGATGGGGGTTGAGGATACAAGACTAAAAACTATAGAAAGGTTATCTCAATGTGAGGTGAAGTAAGCAAGTTTCACAAGGGAGTCGATAAATGCAACCAAGTCACAACCAAAGTGGTTTACCAACACTAATCATAGAAAGAGGAAACTAGGGGGAGTGGGGGAAAGTTTAAAGAAGACAAAAACTAGTTGGAAAGACCGGATCACATCTCGAACCACTACATCTAGCTAACACCATCAATGTACAACAATGACAAAAAGAGAGAGGGAGTTATAATGGATCAGATAAATGAAAGTAGAGAAATGACTAACTAAAATAAGTATAGAAAGTAACTTTTATCCCTAGGTAACCATGAAATAGGGCATGGGACAAGGAGGTTAGCAAGGACCTAGAATGAGTCCTAGGGACCAAAGTAGGGATATAACAAGCCCAAGGAAGGCTCAAATTAAAAAACAAAGGTTGATAATGCACTTAGAATTTGCTAAAACCTCTAACATGTAGGTCTCATGATCTAAAATGCTAAAATAGGAAAAAAAATCCCAAAATGGGTCCATAAAAAGGCTAAAAAGAGGCTAAAAAGATGAAAAAGAGAGAAAATAGGTCATTTTCACTCTAAGAGAGCCAAAAGAGAGCCCATGAGCAACCTAAAGCCCAAGTAGAGTGGATAAGGACACAAGAGCATGTCAGAGATGCACATGATGGTTTGGTTAAGTCCATTGAACATTTTTTCAAATTTATTCATTTTTGGGGGTTTGAGAGGCCCTAGAGACATTTTAACTCATTCTTAATAATTTTATGGGTGAATAAAATTAAATAAGAGTAAAAAATGATGGGCTTGGGATGGTGGTCAAAATAAGACCAATGGGAGCTCATTCTATAGCCTAAGGAGGGAGATCTGAGGAGACCTATGGCTCCCTAGGATGCCCAATTATAGGCCATAACCTGGCTAGGCTATGATAAAACTTACAAGTGGGGAAAACCACAAGATTTATGGCTTTTCCCATTGATATGTTGAGACTTTACCCATAAATCTATGGCTCAGTGTAATAAGGCCTCAAACCAAGCCTCAGGGATCTTGGAAGAGCTCAAGAGCTTCTAAAAGGGGTTAGAAGTATAGAGAGAAGGGGAACAAATAGAAATAGATATAAACTATGCTTTTTAATCCATTTTACCTATTTCATAGCTAGTATTCTAACTTGGTTACATGTTTCTCACTTGTGTAGACACACAAATAAGTGAGCATACCAGAGGAGGGAGAGCCTTCATAGGTGAGAGAGTAACAAGCCCAAATGGATAGGTCATGTGAGGTGTCCAATTAGGAGAGATTCTTGTCATGGCTAGCCAAGGAGGTGGATTCTCTACCTATATAGGATCAAGTAAACCTATAGAGTTCATAACTTTGGAGGCTAGTGTATGTACCTTCACTATGTTATTCCAAAGATCTGGTTAATGCACTAGCCACCACATGGGTACTAAAGTGACATGTTATAACTAGGTCCCAAGATAGAGTTTGTCCTTAGCATAGAGTAAATCTAATAGATCTATAGGGTAGAGCTTATAGACATATAAATAAACCTACCACTAGTACAATATGTAATAATAGTAAAGGTCTACTTGGTGGGACCCTGCTCTTAGTAAAATAACCATGGGGTTTATATCATATAACAATCATCAGGGGTTCTACCACTTAGGATAGTGATAGTAGGTACTTTGGTTGGGAGGCTATACATTGGCCAGAGTATAATATGACTACCACTCTCATGGATAGGATTTTTCCAATGTGTGAAGAGAGCTAGAGACAAACTTAGGTCTAATATATCCTAGGTCCACTATATAAACAACTGGATCATATTCAACATATAGGTGTAGGAAGATTGACGTAGCCCAATCTATTCATGGCTTAGGCATACAAGATCTTCCCATTGATGAGGCTAATGTTACCATATGGTAATGATACATACCCAACACTAGAGACAGGCAGACATGGGCTATATGATTTGTAGATAGGGCTAGGCCCATGCAAACCACCCTAGATCCGGATGTAGTAGTGAGTTATGTCCATGATCCATACAATTTTATGGTATGTCTATAATATGTATTAGTAGAGATATATTTAGGAATGGAGGATCTCTAAGGTTCATATGGGTTGTACCTTCATCTTAAAAGGTAGGCTCTGGTGATGAGAGAGAGATGGGCTCAACCTAGGCTAGCTGGAGCTGAGCATGGATGATAGTCATGATAGAGTGATAGGGGTAGTAGTGGAGAGAGAGAGACCAACATAGTGAGGACCACTACCACTAAGAGGAACATGACTTGTAGGGGTGCCATAGAGGCCATCTGCACTACCAATAAAGATAAATGTATTTACTAGATAGTAATTTATATTTATGCTTATCCTAAGTGAGAATGTATATGTAGCTAACACATATGATTTGTGTATATGTGTGTAGGAGACCAACCTAGCTAGACTAAGACCTAGGTAGACTGACTACTGAGGGAGATATTCCTTAATATGGTGGGAACACCACTCATATAGTGGGTACTACATCTACCAATGGGGGTAGAGCCATATACTTGATTTTAGCATGTGGGTGTATGAGCCTCTCTCGAACTGGTGAGGGAATGACATAGGATTCCAAAACTAGAGGTTGAGTTAGCATGGCATGAGGCATCAATAATAAACCATAGGTTGGATGTATTAGAGACCAAGGTGAGACTAATAAGAGTTGAGATTAAGATCAATCAGCTATGAGCTAAGCTAGTTCAAGAGTAGACCAAAGGAGCTGAGGAACTTAGAGTGAGGGCAGATTGGTTAGCTACATTAGAGGAGACCATATCTTAACTAGTTGAGAGGCATAGATCTATATCTCCACTTGGATTATGACTATCATGGATATCGACTAGTCATAGGTTGATTGGGTATGTATATGTAGCAACACTCATGGTAGATTTTTGGGACTATGAGCCCATGTGATGTACCTAGAGAAAAACATGTATTTTTTGTGATATATATATATATATATATATATATATATACATCCCTTTCTCATGATTAGCACATGTGTCTATATGATTTGGTGTGTGATATATATGATTAATTTTATGTAGACTACTAGATACAATGTGATTAGATAGTAGACACTGCTAACTAAGGACCCATGTGCACACACATATACTAATGTCACAAAGGTAGTGGTGAGAGAAGAGAGGAAAGTTTGAATGTACCACCATAAGAAACTTTCTGAAAGGGCCACATAGGCCCTAAACATAAAATGTCTTGAAGTGGAACCCATTGATTGGGTGCCATAGGGGCTTTCATTCAAGGGTTAAGAGATGATATGCCCCATTATCTAGAGAGGTAGTGATAACAAAAGAACCAAACCACTTGTGAGTAAGTTTACCCTTCTTATGGTGCTCCTTGTCAAAAATAAGGACCATATCACCTATCTTGAAAGAATGAGGGCACACCAAATTCTATAATTGGTTATGTTAATGGTGTTGGTAAGCATGGTTGTGATCAAGATTGGCTAGGCATCACTCATCTAACTACTTAATCTTAGTGAGGTGAATAATGCATTCATCCTCATCAGAAAGACCTCTAAATGTTTTAACCCATAACAAAGGAGTTAGGACCTCCAAGGGAAGAACAACCTTGGACCCATACATGAGAGAGTATGGTATTTCCCCCATTTCCATTCAAAATCTAGTTCGATAGGCCCAGAGAGTAGGGTAGATCATGAGATGCCAATCCCTCTTAGACTGGGCTATGGTACAAAGAAACATCTTCTTTAAAGCTTTATTTCAAGATTGTTCTTACCCATTTCCATAGGGGTAATGGGTAGAGGAGAAATTGAGATTGAATCCAAAGCATTCAACAAGCTCACACATCTCAGGGCTTTGAAAGCCCAGACCATTGTCAACCATGATCATCATGGGAATCCCAAACCTAAAAATAATCTGGTCTATTGGCAATGGTCTTCCCACACATCTCTAAGAGGCATGTGATGAGCTTGAAATATAGATCATTATTAATATGGTGTTTCCTTCATTTCATCTCTTTAAGGATATAATCTTATGAAAATCTAAGAATTTTAGCTAATTTGGCATGGAAAATAGATACTTTATCTCATTTATATCAAACTAAACTTTCAATCACTATTTTGTCATTAATGACTAACAAAAAACATGTTTTAGTGTTTGAGTTTTGAATAATATATAGGAAAGATGATAGAATAAGTATTTAATAAAAACTATAGTTTTGATCTTAGTTTTTCAAAGCTATGAACTCACTCAGTCCATATCTACATACTCACTCAGTCTATATCTACAAACTCACTCAGTCCATATCTATAAAATTGGGTAGAGGCTATGTGTGTAGACTAAAGGATGATTTGAAGTGGAAATTAGAAAATAAATTTCCATCAACATCAACAGCTTGAAGATAGTATAAATCTATCTATGGACTCTACAAGACCACATCTATGAACTCTATAAATCTATTTCTATGGACTTTGTAGGTCTGAAATCTAAGAATTAGGTGAGTTTACAGCTAGTCCAAAAGAGGAAGATTACTTCAACTGGAATCACATTAAATAAATATTCACTTCCTATTTTTAAGGATTCAATCTTGATATATTTTTTATATATTTAGAACTTAAAACTATTATAGGGATAATACAACTATCTCATCAAGACAGATAGATTTTTTAGGATCTTGATCAATCCAAATCTCCTATCTTGGGGATAAATATATTGACTAAGTACTTATATTTTTATGCATACTGTTTTTATTTTTATTGTATTAACATAAATATGCAAATATTTTGTCTCAGAAAAGAGAATGAATATAGTTGTTACACTCATAATATTAGATATATTGTAAATGTTCTAGCTTTTCATTGATTAATGCAATATCATTCTAGCTTTTAGTATTGAGTACACTTCATTCTTGACTCTAAGAAGAGAAAGGCCCCATTCTTCTTGGAACTATGAACTTCTATACGGTATTTATGTTTATATTAGATTATTTCATGATATTGGATAATTTGAATATTTCACATACATACATGACATAATGATTTATAATAAGTAGATTTAAGATTTACATTTCAACAGTTATTTCATTTCAGATAAATTGTGCTTTAGCATATTATTTCTTGTTAAAAATTCAAGATAACTGTTTACATTTTCAAGAAGGTGTGAAGTAGATTGAGTTTTGATTTGAAGCAAAAGGATTGAATTAGTTTAGATTGACAATTGATTTATTCTTTCAACAAGTGTGAAACAACTGGTGTAGAAGCATAATTTCATTGGTAAGAGTTAGATTAAGGTTACCAAACCCCCCCAAATACCAATCTATAGATATACCACTAAAAACATTGATACAAATAGCTTTAGACATCGGCCCTAGTTTGATTTACATCAATCTTAGAGATTGATTAAATGAAGAGTTAAACGACACTCATCATTTTTGGCACTATTTTCAGGGACATTTTAGGTGTTAGGAAGGTAAATCTTATTGATATATAGTAAAAAAAAAAACATAAAATAACAAAATCATAAAAAGAGAAATCAATTTATATTCTGATCTAGAGATTCTAAAGGATGATTTGTTCCTAAAGTATCTTCAAATTTTTTTTAAAAAGTCCTTCCAAATCTTTAATTGAGAGTCCTACTATGGAACTTAGAGAAGGAAGCCCTTAACCATCTTTATATTATATCCTTGAATAATCTATTGAATTTCATCTAAAAGATTATCCTAAAACCTTATTAACAACTAGAATGTTACCACAACCAAGTCCTATAAGATGAATTCATCCAAAATATCCACTCATAAGAAGAGATTATCTTGAGGCTAAAAATATTTAGAAGAAGCATTGAAATGATCTATATCTAAATAAAGTTTTGAAGAATTTGACCAACCCTTAACCAGTTACACAAATATTCATTAAGAAACCAATCCCAGTATTAAAGAGTCATTAGAAAAAGAATACATGGCTGAATAATAAAACTAGTAGGTTGCACCACTAGGAAGGACTTTTTACTTTCCCATTATTTTAGATCCTAATGATCAAACTACCATGAAAAACATTTCTCCTGCTAATTTTCCAAAATTTTGGGGAAGATTCATAGAAGACCCTAACTAGTTTCTATTTGAATTTATGGTACTTTGTCAAACTTATGACTATACAATAGATAATTTTAAACTAAAATTATTTCCATCTACACTCAAAAATGCATCCATGAGATGGTTTATGGGCTTACCATGTAACTCTATTCATACATGGGAAGACATAGAAATTGAATTCCTAAATAAATATTAGGATTATTACAAGGTAAGAGAAAGGAAGGAGGATTTCTTTAAAATCAAACAAAATAAAGATGAGTCTTTGGAAGACTATTTGGATAGATTTGTGTTTATTCATAAACGGAGTAGTTACCCACTTACTAAGGAAGTATTGAAACTTGTTTTCCTCAAGGGATTAAATGAAGAAATTAGAGATGCATTAAATCTAATGGGAGGAGGAGACATAAACAAACTAGCCTTTCATCAAATTTTAGAATTCTATACTAATTTCACCTAGACAAAACCAGGAATGAGGAAAGGAAGATTAGGCAAATCCAATGAACTGGGAAAATTAATGGAAGAATTTGCTAATCTAAAAAAAGACATTTTGGTCACACTAAACACTACATTGGATGGCCTTCAAGGTAAAGCCAATGCAATAAAACCATTAGAAATATATTGTCTTAAGTTTAGGTTGAAACATGCCCTTAAACATTATCCTTTGGATAAAACAAACATTTCATCTTATGGAATTTATGAAGGAAAAGACCATGATACAGATCATTTCACCTATCTACCTACTTTGAAAACTTAGATGAAATAAAATATTCAACCCATTAAAGAGCTAAACTATATTCAGAGGTAGAAATTCTTTCCACAAAACTAGGTCTAGGGATAGTTTGGTTCACAAAATCTCGTTAATCCTTGGATAGAATCATGGAATGTTCTAGTTCCTCCACCTATGTGGGGACAAATGCATATGCCATCAGCTCAAATACCATGGCTAGGACAAGAATGGGTATCACCTCAACTATGGATGTTGTCATAACAGCCATGGGTACCCAAACAATAGTCACACTCACAATGGAATCCATAATAGAACCCATAATGGAATCCCAATCCATAATATAACCAACCAAAAATTCCACCACAAAAACAAACTATAATGCCACCCCTTGTTCTCTAACATATAGAACAAGGTAATTAGCCCCCATTGCCTGCACAACTAGTAGCCAATCTAAAGAATAAGCAGTCAATACCTATTTATGTCAATGAACAAGGAGACATAATGAATGTAGGATCGATTTACTTCTCTAATATTTAGTTAAGATCAAGAAAAATTATATAAGAACCACCAATTATCATTTTTGAAGTACCAAATGAAAAGGAAAAAATAAAATAGTCTCAACCAAATAACAAAGAAATTGAAAGCAATGAAAACTCTAATAAACACAAGGAAAATATTACTATATCAGTAGTTCCTTTCCTTGAGAGATTAAAAGAAATTAAGACTAAATAAGAATTAGATTTGATCCATGAGTTTCAAAAGATGAGTATTGAGGTAACCGTACTACAAGCTATTAAGGATATTCTTGAATTGAATAAAATCATTAAGAATTTGTGTATCAAAACACCTGGAAGGAGGAAATAGTATCCAAAAACCATACATGTTGATGGAAATCTTGGTGATTTGTTAGCAAGAAAAGTATTAATACCCAAGTATGCAGATCCAGGTAGTCCAATTATAATAGTCACAATAGGAGGAAAGGAAATTCCCAATGTTCTAGTGGATTTAAGAGCAAGAATTAATGTCATGACAATTGATACTCTCCAAAAATTATCTCTTGTGGGAATGCAACCTACCTGTACTATCCTTCAAATGATAGATCACTATGTGAATAAACTAGAAGGAACTATAGAGAATGTTGTAGTGCTTATTGAGTCTTAGGAATATCTAGTTAATTTTATTATGCTGCAACCCAAAATAAATAATTTAGGATATCCTCTAATCCTAGGAAGATCATGGCTAGCTATTGTGGTAGCACAATTGATTGCAAGTCAAGAGACATGACCATTTCCATTTATTTAAAATCTAAATGCATTTCCTTGTACCTTCTTACAAAACCATCAATGAACCACATAGAAAAAATTTGGGTAGACAAGTCAGATAATGTATCTTTGGCCATGATTACAGTTAAAAAGTATTTAGAAGAAGTGAGTGTAGAAATAATTTTAGATTTTGAAGAACATGATCATTTAATAATAATGTCTACTAGTTCAGAATCTATGGATTGTGCTAGTCTGCAATCTATAGACTTTGTAGACTTTCCTAAGACATCTTTCAGTCCTTCTACCACTGCTTAATCATATAACCATAAGCTAATTTAGGCAAGTGTATGGAATTGGGTAGAAAAAAAATAAACACATTTCTTGAGTGCATTCCATTGCTTGTTAACAAGAGCTATTCCTCCTAGATTTGTCAAAAATGTAACCATATTCCATAAACAACTTCTTCATCCATACCCTTTGAATTTATTGATGAGTGAATATAAGCTGGTAGAATCTAATCATCCAGACACTAAACCTCTCATGGTGTTACTTGGATTTTTTTTGAATACCAATAGTTGGTTAATAAATGATAAGGAGGTTCAACTTTTTAAAGTCTTAGAATGACACACCAAGGGTTTTTCTTGGGATTACACTGACATGAAATGGATTCACCCAAGTGTATGCACACATTACATCTACACAAAGTCAATAAAGCTAGTAAGATAACCATAGAGAAGAATAAATCCAACATTGAAAGACAGTTAAAACAAAAATTCAAAAATTGTTGGATGTGGGGTTTATTTACCCCATCATAGATAGCCAATGGGTTTCACCATTGGTAATTCTACCAAAAAATAATAGGAAATGGTGAGTATGTGTTGATTATAGATAACTAAATAAGGCAACTTTAAAATATCATTTTTCTTTGCCCTTTATTGACCAAGTTATTGACAATTTGGTAGGGAATAAATATTTCTCTTTTCTAGATGGGTTTAGTGGATACAACCAAATAATGGTAGAAACTAAAGATCAGGATAAAACCACATTCACCTATCATTAGGGAACCTTCACCTACTAAGTACTTCTATTTGAACTTTGTAATGCTTTAGTAACTTTTCAAAGAGTAGTTTAGTAATATTTTTTGACCTCACTAATGAATGTGTAGAGGTTTACATGGATGAGTTCATTGTCCATGGTGAAATCTATGAAGAAGATCTTACTCATTTAGAAAGAGTTTTAAAAAGATGTGATGAACATCAGTTATCATGAAGTCATGAAAATGATTATTGATGATGGATCAAGGAATAGTGTTAGGACATAACATTTCTACAAAAGGTATTCAAGTAGATCTCAAGAAAATTGAGATAAAATATAACCTTCCCATCCCACACACACACAAAAAGAGGTTAAAATTTTCTTAGGACATGCTGGCTATTACATACACTTCATAGACAACTTCAACAAAATAGTTGCTCCTATGTTTGCATTGCTCACAAAGGATAGTGAGTTTGTATCGAGTGATGATTGCCAATAATATTTTGAAACCATCAAAGCTAAACTTAGTAATACCCTAGTATTAAGAGTAATAGATTGGATGTAACCTTTTCACATATATACATATTCTTCTAATATGGCAATGGGTGCAGTCCTTAAAAAAAATGAGAATGATCACATGCATGCTATCTATTATATTAGAAAGAATATGACACCTACTAAAAAAACTACACCACAACTTAAAAAGAGTTCCTTGTTGTAGTCTATGCAATAAAAAAATTTAGACACTATATAATAGGCTACAAGGTGTTTATCTATAGAGACCATTCAGCTATTAGATACCTTACCAATAAACCAATAGTGGGAGGAATGATTATCAGATGGCTATTATTTTTACAAGAATTTCATATAACTATTATAGATAAACCAAGGAAATTTAATATGGTTGATGATTTCTTGTCCAAAATTAACACTTCAGGTGAAGAACCAGTGGAGGATGATTTTCCATATGAAAAATTATTTGTTGTTTCAATAGAATCTCCATGGTTAGCTGATATAGCTAATTACCTCACTACAGGGAAGTTTTCTTTACATTTTTCATAAAAATAAAAGAGACATTTAATCAAAGAAAGTTCTTTTATATGGATTAAGGGAATGTTATTTAAACTTAAATCTGATCATGTGTTTTTTAGGTGTGTAAAAAATAATGAAGCTTATGATATCATCATAGCTTATCATGATGAACCAGGAGGAGGATGTTACTCAACCTAGAGGACCATACTTAAAATCCTAGGAGCAAGCTATTACTGACCTCATCTTCATAGACAAGTGAAGAGGTATGTCAGACAATGTGATGCATGTCAAAGAATAGGATAACCCACTCTTTCATCTAAGATGCCTCTCCATCCTCAATTGGTTTTGAAATCATTTGAGAAATGGGGAATTTAATTTATAGGACCTATGGACCCCCCATCTAGAGATGAGGAATACCTATTAGTCTGCACATACTATGTTACCAAATGGGCAAAAGTAGAAGTTTTAAATCACGTTCAAGAGTAAGTTGTGGTAGATTTCTTGTATTTCAAGACTATACAAAGATTTGGTGCTCTAAGGGAAATAATTTTAGATCAAGGATCCCAGTTCATGTCAAATATGATAAAGTACTTCATGAAAACATAGTGTAGCATAGGAAGTCTTCTCCATAATCTAATGGACAAGTTAAAGTCACCAACAGAGAATTGAAAATCATTTTGACCAAGATTGTTAGTACCAGCCAAAAAGATTATGAAGATAAAGTACCAGAAGCAATTTGGGCCTATAATACCACCTATAAAATAACTACTATTTTCTCCCCTTACGAGTTAGTTTATGGTAAGAAACCTTTATTCTTTATTGAGTTTGAATTACAAACATTGAAAACAACACTATAATTGGGAATTGAATTGGAAGAAGCACAAAAGGATATACTTATGTAGCTTAATCAACTTGATGAGATGAGATTTGAAGCCTTATAGAAGACTGAAATGGTATATAATCAAAGGAATATTTGGCATGACTCACATATCAAAAAACAAAAATTTTAGAGAGGAGATTGGGCATTGTTGTTTGATTCAAAATTCCAATAGTTTAAGGGAAAACTATAGACAAGGTGGCTAAGACCTTACCAAATAGAGGAGGTATTTGAGAATGGATTTGACAAGTTAATCCCCATTGATGCCATGAGAAGGACTCTTCTGATCAATGGGCATAGACTAAAGCTCTACCAGAAACCTCTAAGTAAAGAAGAATTTGTATAAAAAATGCAAAGTCAGGTAGCTTTCCTAAAGGAACCAGTGTCTTCTAGGGAAATTTATCTTTAATGATTTCTCAGTTCATAAATAATAATAATAAATAAATAAATAAATAAATAAATAAATAAAAATAATTCAATAATGAAAATCCTTTCACGGATACTATTGATGATGCATGGCTAGAAAACCAACTTGCTAGCTGGTCAAGGGGTAAAAACAAAAAAATAAATTATTTATATATATATATATATATATATATAAGAATTTAATCATGCAATCCTCATTGGCTCCTCCATGCAATATATTTTAGATTGTTCTTTTGAAATCCACTGACTAATCCATGAAAATTCACTTGTATAAGACACATGGTAAAATAAGGACAAGATTTGAGGTAAGAATAAATGAGTTATAAGCTTTATTTATTCATGTTTTAGTAAAATAGAATTTTTTGAATTAAATAAGGTTAATTTCAAAAAGATGAAAAAGAACAAGTGGATAACCATATATTATTTAAACAAAATAAAAATCATAACATGCAAAAGAAGGAGATGAGGAAACACATGTCATAATGGATAAATATATCCAATGCAATCAATTATGTCATTAATCATCATGATGAGACATTATGGTAAAATACCATAAAGGCTTCAAAATATCAAAGATTGAGGGTTTTATAGTCATTGTTGGATGAAATAAGTAAAATATTATGGCAGAAGAAGTTACAACCATCCCTCCCTCATGAGCAATAAATTGCCACCATGTCATGTCATCATCCAAGTCACCGTGGTTGATGGTTGGCCTATTCCATAGAAATTGGATGAGACTAAAATACATGTGGCATAATGATGGTAATAACACAGGGTTTCTATTTTATATGAAGTCTGTCAGTAGATCTTTCCTTCAAATCCCAAGATCAACAAGTGCAAACCTTGGTTCAAATTAGGCACTTCTACTTTGATTGATAGTAATTTGATTTGAGCTCACAAATTCAAGAAACAATAGGGAAAAATACAAGGTTAGAACCAAGGAACGTAACCAAATTCCTCAGTGATAGGGATTCTATGGTAGTTTTTGAAGTAAATGGTTGGCTACCATTCATCCAAAAGTTATAGGGCTTCCATGAGACACTAGTAAGGGAATTTGTGAATAAACTTACTCCTAATTTTTATACTATTAAAGGAATTGTCATTCTACTATCTAGCCAAGTTATAAGTAACTCACTCAGTCCATATCTATGGACTCACTCAATCCACATCTACAAACTTGGGTAGAGCTTATGTGTGTAGGTTGAAGGATGATTCAAAGTGGACAGCAACAAAGAAGTCACCATCATCATCAACAACTCAAAGATAGTATAAATATATCTACGAACTCTACAATACCACATCTACAGACTCTACAGATTTATTTTTATAGACTCTGCTAGTCCAAAATCTAAGAATCAGGTGAGTTTGTAGCCATTCCAAAAGAAGAAGATTGCTCTAGCTAGAATCACATCAAAGAAATACTCACTTCCTATTTTTAAGGATTAAATCTTGATATATTTTATATATATTTGGACCTTAAAATTATTATAGGGATAATACAACTATATCATCAAGATAGATAGATTTTTTAGGATCTTGTTTAATCCAAATCTCCTATCTTAGGGATAAATAGATTGACTAAGTTGTTTTATTTTTCTACATATTGTTTTTAGTTTGATTGTATTAACATAAATATGCAAATATTCTATCTTAGAAAAGAGAATGAATATAGTTGTTACACTTAGAATTTTAGATATATTGTAAATGTTCTAGCTTTCCATTGATTAATGCAATATCATTCCAGCTTTTAATACTGAGTACACTTCATTACTGACTCTAAGAAGAGCAAGGGCCCACTCTCCTTGGAACCAAGAACTTATGTATGGTGTTTATGTTTATATTAGTTGATTTCATGATATTGGATAATCTAAATATTTCACATACATAAATGAGGGAGTGATTTATAAGAATTAGATTTAATATTTACATTTCAATAGTTATTTCCTTTTAGATAAAGTGTTCTTTAACATAGTATTTATCATTAAATATTCAAGCTAAGTGTTTACATTTTCAAGAAGGTGTGAATTAGATTAAGTGTGTTTTCATTTGAAGCAAAAATATTGAATTAGTTTAGATTGATAATTAATTTCTTCTTTCAACAAGTGTGAAACAACTAGAGTAGAAGCATCCTTTCATTGGTAAGAGTTAGATTAAGGTTACCAAACACCCGCCCGCCCCCCCCCCCCCCCCCCCCCCCCCCCCCCCCCCCCGCCCGCCCCAAATACGAATCTATAGATATACCACCAAAAACCTTGTTATAGATAGCTTTAGACACTAGCCCTATTTTGATAGACATCAATCTAAGATATTGATTAAATGAAGAGTTAAATGACACTCATTAGCATGGCCTCAACCTACTTCATGAAATAGTCAGTAGTTATGATGAACCAACAATGGCCATCAAAAGAGGCTAGTTTAAACTCTCTGATGAATTTGAGATCCCACGTGGAGAAGGGCCAAGGAGTGGACACAAGGTCTAAAAGGCTTGCTGTGTCATTGATGTCATCCCTAGTGACTTAGCACATCTTACACTTCTTGGCATACTAGATAGAGTCTTTAACAAGAGTGGGCCAATAGTAACCCATCCTAATAATACACTAAGTGATGGCCTGCCCTCTTGAGTGACCACCACTAATGCTCCCATGGGATTCCTCAAGTGTGAGAGTAACATCCTTAGGGTCAAGGTACTACATTAACACATAATCAAGACCGCTCTTAAAAAATACACCAAAAATAATGACATAATGAATGACAAGCTCATGGATCTAATAGAATTCTTGAGAAGGAACATCAATGGGATAAGATTAATCTATAAGGTAATGAACAATGTCCTAATACTAATCACACTCTTAGAACTCAATGCAATTGACTAAATAGACCATGTCATATAGAAAGGCATCTCAACTCTACACTAAGATCAGGTAGTGGGTAATCAACAAGATAATCAACCATAGATAAACCCTTGGTGTAGTTTTGGTTGTTGATTTAGAGTTTCAACTCTTGAAGAAGCATGATCCACCTCATAGTCTTACTAGTTAGGTATGTCTTACTAAGTAAGTGGTGGAGTGGATTAGATTGGATAATCACATTGGTAGTTTGACCCAGCATGTAATGTCTCAAATTCTTCATGGTGAAAATAAGGCAGAGGCACTACCACTTAACTAGAGATTATTTGCACCCAGGGCCATCTATCATATGAGAGATTTAATAAACAAATCTCTCTCTCTCCCAGTGTCATCCTTTTGACACAACATGCCCCTAATGGAAAGATAAGTGATAGAGGTGTATAAGATAAACTTGTTCCCCTCAATAGGTGCCATTAGGATGGGAGGGTTATGAAGTATGTGCTTCAATTCCTTAAAATCCACTTAGACTCTAGTGGACCATAAGAATGGCATGTTCTTGTAGAGGAGTTGTGTGAGGGCTATGGATTTGTGAGCATACTCCTTAAGAAAACATCTAAGGAAGTTGAGTTTACCAAGAAAAGATCAAGATTGCATGAGGGAGGCATCTCAAGGATCACCTTGATTTTCTTAGGATCCACTTTAATTATCCTTTGAAAATTAAGGAAGTTAAGAATCTTTCTACTAGAAATGCCAAAAATGCACTTTTTAGGGTTGATAATGATGTGATACTCTTAAAGACACTCAAAGATGATCTTAAGGTCTCACACATTCTCATCCTGCTTATGTGATTTGTCAAAGAGATCATTGACATAACACTCAATAATATTGTGGATGAGGTCATGAAAAATATGGGTCATGGCACACTAATAAGTAGCCCCAACATTCTTTAGACCAAAAGGCATGTTGGCATAGTAGAAGGTACCCCCACAAGGTAGTAAGAGTCATCTTGTGTTGATCTTTGGGTGTAATCCAAATCTAATTATAGCCATAGAACCCATCTATGAGGGACATGATCTCAAAACTAGTGGTGGAATCAATAATATAGTCAATTAAAGGAGTCAAAAAATTATCCTTTGGGTAAGCCATATTTAGATCCCAAAAATTGATTAAAATCCTAATTGCTCCATTCTTCTTTAGAATGGGAATAATGTTAGAAACCCATTAAGGGTAATCAACAAACTAAATTAAAGCAACTCAAATGAGTTTTTCAATCTTAGCCTTGACTAACTAGGATAATTTTGATACCATTGGTCATTGTTTTTGGTGGATAGGGTGGGCTCCATCATTCATAACAAGGTTATGGAAAAAAAGTTAGAATTTAATGTATTCCCAAGTGAATACATAAAAAAAATTGTGAAAGAGAGTGATCAAAACATCCCACTCTTTAGGATCAAGGTTAGCACTGATCTTAATGATCTTGGGCCTTACTAAAGTGCCAAGGTTGAAATCCACATATCCTTCAACATCCATAACATTGACTTCCTTGAAACACTCTAGAGTGGGACGGAGTAATTGGTCTAACACTTTAGGTTCAACTAGGAGGACATTCATTGAAGGAATGCCTAGAGTTGGACCTTCAATGAGAGATATCTCCAAACCAAGGTGATCAAGGGGATAATGGTACTTATGGCAAGCCCACATGATCTTGGTATAAGCCTTTCTCTCCTTAAATATATTATGTGCTATAATCTAAATGAAATAACACTCAAGATCAAACTCAGCTACTCTAGTAGTCTTAGTATGAGACACATTGAAAGAGCCTATACTCTGATGGGAAAAGTGTAATTTGAGGGGGAGCTCAATGTCTGTAGGGACATCCTAGAAGAGGTCTCCAAAAAGACATGGGATAGCTTGATGTTATAGATTAGAAGAGGGAGTTGGTTGATGTGTGCTATAATTTGAAGGGATGAATGTATATTGGTACTCAACTAGATCAAAATGTTCATCCTTGAGAAAATGAGATTTGGTAGTAAGGGGTGTGTGGGCACCCACCAAACCCCATGAAGATATATCCAATGCCTCACTTGAGGGATTTGTCCTTGCATACAACAATGCCTATGGATCTAGGTTAGCCTCTAAAGTGTGAACCTCAACTTCATGAACAAATTATGCCATGTGAAATGTGGTCAACATGATGGCCTACATGGTAGCTGTTTAGGGATGGCCAAGAACCATGTTGTATAAAAGATCAAGGTTTAACACATAAAACTCAATTTGGACCATCTTAGGACCAAAATTGATGTAGAGATTCACATTCCCCATTAGCATAATTTTGTCATTATTGAAACCAACACACCTATGGCAAGAATCAAAAAGATTCTTTTGACTAATCCTGAGCTTTTTGAATACATGCAAAGGCATGATATTCAAGGTAGATCCTTCATCAACAATTCATTGTTTAATGTATCAATCATCAATAGAAGTCTCAATATAGAGAGGTAACTATACCCTCTTTTCCATAATTGAGACAATTAATAAGGAGGTTGGGTCAAAAGATATAATAGGTAGATGAGGGTGCTCAGGTGTATCAAAGTTAAATAACACTCTGATATCATACTATAGTAGATCCTGATGAGAGAAACTAAGCTTGTCAAAGATGAGGCCCCTTTACTTAGGACAAAGGTAAAGTAGGTTCAAGATGGAAATTCTAGCTAAGAGGCCTTGTAACTCATCTATGATGGAGTAAGGATGTTGTCTTGCCTAGGGAGGGATGTTATGTAAGAAGATAAATTTGACTTTGGGATTCCCTACCCCTGTGGATTAGATGGGAGGCATATTACTAACAGTCTTTATAATTTGGGTAGTGGCCCAACCTGAGTGTGTGTTGACAAAGCATTCATAACTATTAGGATTAATGTCAATATTAGAATGACCTTACTACTCTCATACTTGACCTTCCCTCTTGGGTCAGCCTAAGAAGAGGAGTCAAGAGAGGAGGAAGATCAAGAAGGATAATGTTGGGCCTTAGCCTTTGATTTATTATTTTATTTCTTCTTCTTCTCCTTATCATGGTATGGTAGAGGCTCTTTGAACACATCCAACTTGTGTTTGGGCTTGATAAGAGGATAACTCTGAGACTGAGGTGAGACTTGCCCAATAGACTTTTGGGTGGCATAATTGGCATCATCATAAGGAAATACCATCTATTATTTTTTTGGACTTGATTCATAAACCTTCTTTTTAATTGGTTTATTGCTCATGGCATTTACCTCAAAGCTTTCCTTCTTGTCCTTCTTATCAGGAGGAGAATCTGTGACACAATCACTGGTCATGTTATGGTTATGATCACGTGATGAGAATGACTTTTGGGAAGGTATGGGTTGTATGCTTACATGCACCTAAATAATTTGATCTTTAAACACTTGTTAATAGCTTCATCATAAGATTTAGGCTCATGCTTGAGGACCTCAAAGTGAACCTTCTATCTCAATGCTCACATGAACATATCATAAAGATGGTTATTTGAGATCCTAGTTCTACATGTATGAATAATTGAATTCCATATATGCACAAAATCAAAGTTAAACTCACCCTTAGACTATGTCATGAAGTTGAGTGACTGGATGCTGAGGTTAAAAGGTCTAGAAATATTAAAATATTAGAGTAAATCATCTAGAAGGACCTAGAAACTAGAAAGAGAATATGGAGGTAGATTCTAAAACTAGACTAGAGCTTTAGCTTATGGAGAATGAGAAAAGAGATTTAAAAACATGCCTTCATCATATTCCCAATCCATATATTCCATAATTAATTCCATAATATGCTTTATAGGACTAGAGTCCTGAGTCCTGTTAAATTTTGGTAGTCTAAGAGGAATAATAGGGAGGGGAATATTATACACCTAAGGGGCTAGATGATTTTGATGGAGATCCTCCTAAGCACAGTTAATAACAAGCTATTGATGACCTCCAAGAGTGGGCTCATGATGTTAATGATATTACCTATGCCCATAGTCATCATCATAATCATGGTTATGGAGAACATGATTCTAAGGGGGCTCCTGATAAGGAGGCTAGTCATAATAAAAATCATCTCTACCATGAGGTGGGGAACAGCCATGGGAAGTGTGACTATTTACATAGGGATGACGGGAAGATTTTGAATAGTCATGAAAAAATTCATGATGACCAAAATATCTATGATGTTGGTCATGTGCCATCAAACAAGGATCAATCGATGCTCACTAAGACTCATTGTATGCATCCCACAAATTTCTAGTCTACAAATGGCAATCAAAATCAACATGCTCATTGAAAACACTGAAGGAAGGGATAGGAAAATTAGAAGAACCCTCATGACTAAGATATATTCCCAAGTGGGGACACCTATAATCCATAACAAGGACATGCAGATGTTCTTGTAGGAGATTTTTCTACTGAGAAAAGGGCAAGGAACTCATACAAAAATTGGTTGAATCACTTGACACTGGATGAGTACAACCTATATCTCTAGAGGATACATGCCATCAACTCTTATGGGGATAATTATTCACTTAATTCACCTAAATACATCTAAAAAAATCATCAATGATTGCATGCAACTCATCTGGTCCTAGCTAGTTAAAAGGATCCTCATCACCTCGAATGGGTGAGTGAGATGTGGTATGAGGATGAGAAGAAACATCCTCAGTTGAATGAATCTCAGACTAGTGAAAAGGAGACTAAATTTATTAGTTATAATCCTACCAATATTATTCCCTTTCAAATGTGAGAGGATGTAGACTACCATGCTAGGTCAAGGGAGGTTCTTGGGTCCTATGATATCTATGACATTCCATTTTAGCCATGTCTTACTCATGAATGAGCTCAGGGATGAAACCTTGAATGTAATAGGATTGACATCCCAAGTTTGGGATTTTGGCCATGGGTGTAATGAAACAAGAGCAATAAAAAAGACAAAAAAAAGGAAAACCAAAGGAGAACCAATAGTAAGAATAACATAAAACTAAAGTAGAATACAATAACCAAGGTGAGAGTTGAGACATAACTGAAAGCAAATCCTAACAATTAATAGAGGGGAGTTAGCTAAGAGAGCTCTAAATATGATAAAACTAGTGTGAGATCATATGTGAGGTCCCATTGGGAATGACATAATGTGTCTCCAAGAATCTAAATGGAGCCACTAGTGTTTGGTAGGGTGCTAAAGAAAACCACTAAGAGGCTAGAAGGCTCAGGGGTTCTATGGGATATAAGAGGTCTATAGTGGCTATTTATTTTTTTGTCTTACACCAAGCTATAGATAGAATTGTAAACAAGGTTAGGGATAGTACAAATGAGTGCACAAAGTACATAAGAACCTCTAGTGAGTCCAACGATAATAAAGAAGTAGCTAAAACTATATTATGGATTGCATAAACAATACAAAAGCAATAGTACTATATGAAATGAGATAACCAATTAAATGTAAATATAGTAACTAAGGCACTTTAATGCCAACTAAAATATGTTTTGATAAATAAATAAATTTTCAATAAAGGGTTCAAGAGCATGCCTATTCTAGATTTGAGCTACTTTTCCAAAACAATACTACTATTTTCTATTAATGCAATATTTCTAGTTTTAGAGAGAGAGAGAGAGAGAGAGAGAGAGAGAGAGAGAGAGAGAGAGAGAGAGAGAGAGAGAGAGAGAGAGAGAGAGAGAGAGGGAGGGGGTTTGCATAGGTTTTCTAATTTGTTTTGAGCATATAAAATCCTACCATGTAGTGAGAGAGGTTTCCAATGTAATCATAGCATTTAATGGTAAATATTTCAAGCAATGATGATATCTTGTAACCAAATGCAAATGTATAAACTTTAGAAACTATTATAAATCATGCACAAAATAACTAATTTTCTAAAATAGAAAAAAACTTAGCATGTATACTACTACAAATAAACAAAGGGTTTCAATTTTAAAAGAAAAGTGCCCTCATATCAAACTCAATGGATATGTTCAAACGTTCTATTAACTAGTTGTCAAAGGTAGGAGGCAAGAGAGGAAGAAGATCAAGTTGTGTATAGGCTGAGTCCAGACCAGGAGATATAAGGTATGGAAGAGATGAAGGAGAAGCCACCAATCTATGAGAGATAATGCAAATAACATAAATGATAGGTGAAATGGAGTCTTGAGGAGGCAAGGAATAGTCCATAAGCTTCAAGAACACTATCAAAAATATAGAGAACCACCAATGGAAGAAATAACAAAGTAAGGCATCCCTTTTCAACAAGAAAGCAATTGTTCCAAGCAAGAATCAAGAGAGATTCAAGGAGGAAACCAAGATTTCAATATGAGTGATCAATGGAGATGATAAAATTATAGATGTAACTAAATTAAAGTGAGAGTTACTAGATAATGTGAATGAATGAGTAAATTCATATATATCCAACCCAAATCCATTAACAAGTCAAAAAACTAACTATTTATGACCATTTTGGACCAATCTGGGCAATTTTCACACATTCTACCTAGGCTTCAGCCTAAGACACAACTTTTATGAAGGAAATGTGTGGACTAGGCCATGAGTTTCCTCCCTCAACCATAGCCTAGGTCAAAAAAGACACTAGGTTGGTCAATAGGTTCTCAAAAGGGTCCTAAAGGATCCCTAAAGAGCCCCTCTGGGATGAAAAAGTGTCAAGATGGTTAGAGGATGGGAATAATGTGCAAGAGAGGTCTAAACAAGTGGCCTATTACTATAAGTGGGATATCCTAGTTTATTAGTCTATACATGAGCCAAAGTGTAATCATAAGGAGTAGTCATGAGAAGTACGATTACAGTGTGTAGCCTATAGGAAAACTTGGGTAATAGATAGAGTTTTAATGCATTCATTAGAGGATGTGAATTAGTTTGAAGAGTTGTATATATGTTTAATATATCCTCATGTCATTTTTTCCTAGGTTGGATATCCAATCTCCCATTGTTACCTCAAAATATCCTAAGGAAGGACTTATGCATATGTAAAGATCATTATATGACAATAACTGTGTATAGTCCAAAGACATCTATAGAACCTCAAATGTAGCTCAAGAACATGAAAAGAAGTGTTAGATTGATAATAGAATGTCATCATGCCATTGTGAATAAAATTATTGACCTCCATGTTATCCTTATAGGTTTAGAAACCACCTCTCTTGCCTCCCAAACTCACCTTATCAATTTTGGCAAATGTTAAGGTTTTTAGAAAATATTAAGGATCTTCTAAGTTTCTTAGGATTCCTTTTAGTACTATGTATATCCTTCTCTGCCTCTAAAAATTATTGTGATTTCAAGGTATGTGTGTTAAGGTCCTCAAGTATCATGATTGGTTGTATTGGGGTGCTTCTCATGTTTAATTCCATGCATTTTTCCACACATTTGTCTTTCCACACTCTTTCACTACCTTTCACTATGCTTATCCCCCTATTTTCATGTTCTCACCTCCTTATCAGCCCACATACACCCTTCTCCATCCATGCATCCTTCATTCTAATGCCTAAACCATGAAAATGGACCTATACTCACCTTGAAATAGTTAAGATCCACAAGATTAAGGTAAATAGATCAATATAGTTCTTATACTCTATTAATAATTCCAAAAGGGCACCTATAACCATGTTTTCTTAGATCATTGGGGAGTGTGCAATGAGTATCATCACTTCAATTAGTGAGTGGGATGAAGTTTATAATGACTCTCTTAAGGAATATGACTTATAGACTATCCAAGACACTCACATGGATCCTATTTATCTCTTATAACTTAGATAAGCACTTACAATATCACCATATGAGAGTTTTAGTTAATCTAAGGGGAAAAAAAGTATGTTACAAGACGAAGAGTTGGAGACCACCATATGTATTAAAAATAAGAGTGAATTGTGAATGTACACCATGAATAATGTTAAGCAATGATATCATAGTATGTTATACTTATATGGCCATGTAGTGATTTTAGGATGTAGAATGACACCTATAACCAACCCTTTTAGGCATATTGTAATAGGGTTCCTAAGAGACACTATGTAGACTATACAAGGTATGAGGATTGTCAAGAGCCTTAAGGAATGTGCATATAAAAATTTAATGGTGATATGAGATTATTCTCACATAGGATTTTCAAGTAACATGTAGACCACCTCTTCTCATATAATCCTGATGACTAAACCCTATAGATAGTCATATTGAGAGATGGTTACATGTGACATTACTGAGGTATATTGGTATCTTCATCCTACTTGGGACAAAAGGAAATGTACAAGCACAAGAGATAACAAGGTTCATGATTTTAAAATGGGTAACACTTGGTATTCATCATCACATCTGAGAACATAGAGGAACACCAATACAAGCTTGGAAACACATAGGCATACTCAAGCATGAGCCTAAGCCTAAGCAGATAGGGTGCTATACAAACAAAAGAGTGATAAAAAACCAATGTTTAAGCATGATAATAGGTATTTATTAAATTAATAACACATCCATGATTCTATACCCCTCAATATATAAGGGATAAAGACCATACTCAAGGATTCCATGCTTAAAGATAGTCATCAAGTAGTTCATGGCTAGTTTGGACAATATATTTAGTTTGAGGCCTTTATAGGCATGGAAAAGTGTGAAAACTAACTAATAATGATTATAACAACAATTTTAGGTCATCCATGCTATAATTTGGTCTATATAAATAATGGGTAAACCAACTATTTTGTCTCAAACTAAGCTATGCCTATCATGGTAAATCTGAGGGTTATATAGGTGAATTAATGTCTTGAAGGATATGTAGGAATATTGGAGGCCACATATGGTTTTTTATTAGTGAAACATGGTGAAAAGGTCCTCAATAATCCTCCAAATGGGTTTAACATTCAAAACTATAGCTAAGTGACTCAGTGATAGACTAATGCAAATAGTCACATAAGCCTACCTATAGACCCTACTACCACTTCAAGGTACCTCCAATATATTGAAACAAGTGGTATGGTTAGGGTGAGGTGTTTGAGGATGTTGAAGACCTACTACATAGGCTTCAACTACAAATAGGTGAGGAGAATAGCCCAGGTATCTTCAAACCTTATTTGAGTCACTCATCTTATACACATTTAGTTCAAAGCTCACCTTCAAGTGCTCACCCACTCCACCACATAGGTTCTCAGGACCAAATTTCTTAGGTAATTTTAAGTATCCCTATGAAATAAGAATCCATGAAATATTGAGTAGTAGTAGGGGGATATTATTTATGAACAATCCTTAAGAAGATAAGCACTCAAAATGGTCTATAGACTACCCTAGGGTCACTTTCTAACATTCATATCTCCATACACCCTTTGCATGGTAATCTAGGCCATTAATAGAAGTTGAGGAGGTTAACTACCTATATATTCATGACGTTTTTTTATACTTGGACATTTGTATAGTATGAACTATCCCTAAGACTCCTAGGAACTCCTAAACCTCCCTAAAACCCTAGGCAGACCTAATCTCATAAAATTTGATGATTTTATATCCTAAAATTCTAGAATGGTCTGAATATTGCATGGAAATTCAATTAAACATAGAGAGGATTCACCTAATGGTACCTAATTATATAGACACTATATGGAGGTGTCATAAATCTATACTTTTGTAGAATTTTGAGCATAAAGGAGGTTAAAAAAATGTTTGAGGAGCTCCAAATGGTTGGAGGGGATGGTTTAGGACCTTATCAACCTAATAAATTCATAATGTGAACAAGGGTTCCCATATAAAGGTCTTTTCAACTCACTTCAAAATAGCTAGTCTATAAATGCTTAAAGAAGATGAACTGGTCAACTATGAGAAGTGAAATTTCGAGTGTCTAATACTTATATAGACATATATTATGTTTAAAGGTGTTTTTTTAGGTATGAATAAAACTACTCCCACATGTTAATAATCTTCTTATAGGTCTTTCATGACATACATTCACCAACTCTTAGGTAATTAGGCCTAATTGGCTTAATTGGCCTATTTGATCAATAAGGAGAGTTTACATTAGCATTGAAGAGTTAGTGAAGGGAATAACTTTAGTATTGTAACATCTAATAAATCATGTTTTAAATCATAAAATTCACTTTCAAGGCCATTATACAAGATGGAGGCAGTTTCAAGGCTTGGTCCACATTCACAAAGACTAATAGGTTTCTCAATACCTCTTGGGAGGCCTAATTACACCCATGTAATTAACATTAGGAATAATTATAGACTATTTTTAGTATGGTCAAAAAGTTTACAAGGATAATATAAGCTAACTCAACTTTCACTACCCTCATTCTAATGCCAAAAAGTGTCATTAAGGAGACCAACACATGGGGTAGTTGAAGAAAAGACTGCATAACTGATGTAATTGATATTTTGGAGTGGACCTTAGTCATTTATGACCTCATTTTCTCAATTACACATGATATTTCCCTTCTTTTCTCCACATTTATTCTATATATTATAGGATTTTATCCTTATATTATATCCCTTAGGCTGGTATGAGGAAATTTTGCCAGTGTTTATACTTGCAGACCTATTGGACTATTGAATAGAATATTTATATCTCATTTATGATCAATACTTAGTGTCTTCACACTATTTTGATATACATATGTGGTTTAGTCTTCCCTTTATATGTCCAAGGTTCACCTAACTACTAACAAGCTTTCCTTGTAGGTCATCTAGTGTGTCCTAAGGTTGATGGATCAAGATTAAAGTGAATTCATGATTGTAAGTTCCTTAAACTAGGTCTTATTATCATTTTATTATTATTATTATATCCACTCAAACTAACCTCTAGATGAAAAAATGTTGCTTGGAAGCCATTGAAGGTAGTGTGTTAGTTATATCCATTGGCCATTAGTGTCATTTGAGTTCAAGCTGAAAGGGTGGATGGAATTATCACATTGGTGCATCACCACTTTAGGATAGGTTTTCATTTATGGAATCTGTTTCCATTTTCATTGTGATGAGATTAGGTCTTAGGAAGAGTTGAATTGAAAAATTAGGGGAACTATCCCCATAAAATCTAGAGGTGTGACTTGCATATTAGGCAACCCATAATCTAAGGACATTACCATATTGGACTAGATTTGAGGTAGATATAAAAAATATTATCCTCAACAAAGGTGAAACCTATATGCCCAATATTTCTAGCATATCTAGTGAGAAAAGATTAAAGTGCCTTGAATCATGTTCTAAAATATTTGGAGGACATTTAGAAGCTAAAGACATTAGTAGTAGCGTTTGTACTGACCTTGGGTAGATTCAAGCATCTTTGAAAATGTTTAAAATCATTTTAAAGCTCAAAGGCATCATAACTTCATGGTTATAAGGTAAGAAAATTCTTAGTTGTGTTAATGTTGTGATACATATGTCACATAAGCAATTATGGCTACTTATGAGGTAGGGTTCTATCCTTCACCTCCATTTCATCCCTATCATAGCCCATATGATCATTGGATTGATCCTTATTAGACTTATTATGGGCCTCCTAACTAAAAATGTTATCCACCTTATTTTGAAACACCCCCACCTCCATGGTAGCTTTTTCACCTTCATGATCAATCATACTATAAAACTTCTACCCCTTATCATTATCCCACACCAAATGTTGATCATTTACACTTATAAATTGAAAATTTGAGGTGGGAGAGCCAAAAAACCCAACCCAAGCAACCTAAACCATCATTTTATATCTCAACTTAGTCCCCTTCTATACCAAGTCTACTATAAATGGAAATCCATGACTAATAACTCATAGATAGAAAATTGGAGGTTAGAGGTAAGCATACACCAATTAGTTCTTCACCTACTATTTTTCAAGTTCCTCCTACCCATTTTTATATTCCTCATGCTCTAACTTTTGAGAAACAATTTTCTTTCATTATCACCCCAAACCAAGAAAGAAAGGATGTCCTAGAAGCCACTCCAAATACCTTCCCAACTTGGAAGGAGACTCTTCAAGTTCAGGATAGGGGTCGTTCTATCAAATAGGATGTTGCATAAATTCCTTAAGTTGTTTGCCTACTCCTCAAGTTTAAATTGTTCAATAAAACCAAGGTATATCAAACCTAAATAACACTTCTCAAGAGTGGAGAAGGGAGAATGAAATAGGCTTAGCATAAAATTTTCCTCCCCTTCCCAAGAACTTCCCAAGAAATCCTATAAGATCCCTAGTTGGAACTATACTCTTGAAAGTATCAAGTAACCTAGTAAAGTCTAATACCCACCCTCTCCTCTATTGAAGAGGATCCAACTGCATCAAAATAAGAATTTAAATATCCAAGAATGATGAAAAAACTATCATGGTTGGTCAATGAAGGGGCAGTCCATCAAGAACTTGACAATGTTATAATTGCATTAGACTCTTAAGATCACCTTGAATAAGACACTTTGAGTGTCTATGACAAAGAAATTATGATTGGGACCCCTATGCATCCTAATGAATCAGAAGTTAAACATCAAGAGAAGTTAGATGATATGAGGAAGCTATAATGCCAAGATATTGGAGTTGATGTACATGAGACATAAGTGAATCTTTCCCTAGGAGATACTCAAGAAGATAACCTTTATGATATTACTATTGAGATTGAAGTTATAAATTCACTAGATGACCCTTAGTATCACTTATACTTGGATTTCTTGAATGAGATGGAACAACATAGTGTGGTAGACTTAGATAGAAGAATAGGACAATAGGTTGAAGTTCCAAGTGGGTAAGACAATACAAGTCAAGAAGTACCAAATAAATATGAGTTAGAACTTCAATGGGTTGAGGAGATACCTTTCTCCATTGAAGAGGAAGATGATCAAGCTACATCATGCCAAGAACTTTGTTTTGACCCTACTAAAGAGTTGGAGGTGAGTGATCAGCATGGTGTCTTACAAGCAAGAATTAAGAATGAAATTCATCTCTATGGTGTATCCATTAATAATGATGATATGTCATTTTAGGAGGACTTAGAAGACTTTTTCTTGAGTTTAGGCAACCCACCTCTACACTAATTAGAACTTGAAGAGGACCTTGTCAAGGATACTTTGGTAACTAAACACTTTTAATCTAATGGGTAGGATTGGATGCAGGCCATGATTAAGGAATAAATGAGACTAATTATGCAAAGTAGAAGAATATGGGAAGAATATTATTGGGTTTTTGACTCTCATAATCAACCCATGCACCTAGGGATTGAGAGAAAAGGTCCTATCACTCTTCTAAAAAACAATGAAAGTGATAACTATAGGTGTCAGTTATCACACACTGATCAAAATATGATTTCACCTAAATCATCACATGACATCCACATATCATGGCACCATAGTGACTAGAGGATATTCCCATTTGATCTTGGGATAAGGAAGTCAAATTTAGGTAAGTTATTTTAATAGTTTGTTGTCAAGTCCAAATAAGTGATTTACACAAGTTGTATATAGTGTATTATTTATTTAATTAATTCCCTTGTTTGTCTATGCAATCAAAATTTGATGATGTACATGAATTAATCCTAGATCAAATAAGATAGAGCACACCTACACTTATAACTGGGTACACACTTGTTAAGTAGGAGCATGATCAATATGGGGATCCACTAAACCTAATTAGGGGATCACTTGTATCACTTGTCACAACATATCATGATATGAAGGGTTCTAAAGCCTATAGTCTAACACAATCATACAATAACCCTAAAAGAGTCTTATGATTTGATATTTCACTTATGCTAACAAACAAGAGAGTAAACTATGCTAATAATAAGAAAAGTAAACTAATCTATTACACACTAAAGTTTGTGGCACAAAGTGGGGGTTAGAATAAAATAAATAAACAACAACTAAACTAAACATACATAGGAGACATATACTCATGTTAATATATATGAAATCCTAATGCGTGAAAGATAAGAATACATAATACATTATATATCTACTCTTATAAAGGAGAAAAAAAGTTAGGAATACTTGCCTTTGAATACAAACCTGTTGAGCCTCAATCTCTCCCTTAGCCAAGGTGCTTCACAAGAGATTGTTATGGTTTGTAAGGATAACCAAGATAAATCAGCTCTAGGATACACAACCTACCTAAGCATCCAAAATACTTATCCACAAGACAAGATTAGAGCTTCAAATAAAGTATTAAATCCTAAAGCTGTATCCCTCAAGTAGAATTGTTAATAATTAGATGTTTATTTGCACTTCTTAGTTTAATTCAAATCTCTCTTCTTAATAATGATAAAATGAACTTGTATATATAGGTGGATCTTACCTAAAAATTTTCATACATGTCAGTTCTACTAGGTCAACTAGATTGACCTAGCACATTTTTAGGCTAACTCACTAGGTTTGTGTTAGGGCAATTAGGAGGATAACAAACCCAAAGAGCTTAAGTGTCCCCAAAACACACTAGGTTGATTAGGTTGACCTAGTTTTTAAAATAATTCAAAAGGGTAATAAGGTAATAAATTAAGGAATAAAGCATGACAATGATTTCAATCGATAGGAAAGAGAGAAATGAGCTTAGGTTTCAAGGTTTTAGGAGATAAGTGTGTAGATGGTAAGTGGAAAAAGGAACAACAATCTTATGAAGCATCGATGGTTTTCCCACCCTTTTCTTAGTGCACCCCTTAAGGCATGCACTTAGAGAGATTGAGACTCAATAGGTTCCTACAAATACAAAGTGTTAGTAATCAATAAAAATTTGAAAATATTATGTGTATGCATATGCCCCAGTTGAAGTTCATCACGTGTCACATAAGTGCAACATAGGATGGTGCTACAAAAATAGAACATGATAACTTGCAATGTTGATGTTAAGTATGGTGTAGTAATCATAAAATAAAATAAATAAAGGGAATGAATTGAAAAACACATACCTTTAACTTACCTTAGTGTTGTAGATAAAGAAGTATACTGTAAAAAAAATGGTGTCTAATGTATAATACACCAGACGAACATGTAGAAGTTAGTGCAAAAAGAGCCAAAAAAAAATGAAAGATAGACATATGATAGTTAGAAGGGACATAGATTTTTAGGAAAATTTGGCAAATTAGGATTGTTAAGTCAAGGTTTAGAATATTTAAGGAAAATAAATGACAAAAAATATGACAAATGAATGACAAAAAAGATGGCAAATAAATGACAAATGATTGGCAAATAAATGATAGGAAATAAAGGACAAATGATTGGAAAATACAATAAATCACATTAGAAAATATGTGAAACATAAATGGAAAAAAGGAATGTAAAACATACTAAATCATGTTGGGAAGCATGTAAAACATTAATTCCAAATGAAATATTAAGACAAGAAAACTTTGAACAAAGATACGTAAGAAACTAAAAAGTAAGCTTAAGTAATATAGGCAAAAGAAAAACATAAAGAAAAATATGAAAGAATGTCAAATGAAATGTAAGTCAAGGTGTAAGACAAACATGAAGAAGGAATGCATAAAGAGAAACATGTAAGAATGCAAAAAGGTTACAAACTCAGCTATCCACAATAGAAGGGTAGTAAAATAATGATAAATGAAATAAAAGAGTGATCCATAGTTACTCAAACATGTTGTTTTGCTCTAATGATAGATAAAACTAAAAAAAAGTAGTGCTATCATATTTTTAATGAGGTGAAGAAGAAAGAATAATAGAGAAGAGGGAAAATATATTTGGAATCACAATTTTCTTGTCAAGGAGGGAGATGAAATGGGTGGAGGGGAAAATCAAGGAAAAACTAAGGTAGAGAAACTCTTTATCAAAGTCAAGACACTCAAATTTGGTTTATCAAAACAAGAGGACTATCAACCTTAGGGACTGTGAATAAATTATCTTAGCTACACAAGTCTTAGGTCAACAAATGGAGTATAAAGATCATCCCATTAAGACTATATGCATGAAAAGTAAAATGGGCCTACCTCCCCATGACATGTTCCCCATTCTTCAAGACCCCTTACAGAGTTGTCAGTCTACTGCAAAGATTGGGTACTTACATGAGAAAGTAGGTAGCACCATAGATTTTTTTTGCACTCCCCTATTCCAATATACTAGCCTTCCACACCCCAAAGGACTTTGGCTCTATGTGAAGATGACAGTTGAGTTTGAGATTCGATTGGAGATAGGAGATGTGCGTGTAATCATGTATTTTGGTGTGATTTTGAATTTTAAGATTTTGTATGTTCTCTTTTTATACATCATTGCCTTTTGTTTCAAATTATTTGGATTTTAAATTTTTTGATGGATTTTTCTATTCCTCCTCTTTACAGATTTGGAAAACCAAACATTGGTGCTAAAGATGACTTTTATTTGAAAAATTGGGATAAAGTAGCTAAGAGAGAGAAACTTCAAAGAGCATGGGGTATAAGAGTCTCATAAATCAAGGTGAAATAAAAGTGATATCTTAATTTGACCTTGTTTTATCTAATGTGGAGATGATAGGAAGGGGAAATCAAGAGGAATGACACATGGAACAATTTGAATTTCTTCAAATTGTAAAAAATATGAAAAAAGGAAAAAAAGGATACAGTGACAACAAAGTGTGATTCCTTATCAAAATAATGAGGGAAATGGAGGAAAACATGCTAATATAGATTGTTGTAAAAATTTCATATAGAAAAAGAAGCAAAAGATAAAGTTGAGAATAAGAATCAAGAACATGAAAAGATGGTAATTTTATGAGGAGGGTTGGGTCTTATCCATCGTCTTAAAAATTAACTCATAAAAGAGAAACCCATGAGGGTGTCAATAAGCAAGAGGAAAGATAAAGTGAAAGAGATAAGAAAAAAGATGGTAATTTTGTAAGGAATGTTGGGTCCTATCTGTAGTCTTATGAAGTAACTCACAAAAGAGAAACCCACAAGAGTGCCAAAAGAGAGATGAAAAATATATAGAAGACTATGTTACATCAAGAGGAAAATGCTAAATAAAGGGGAAAAAATGATCATAAATCTACTAAGACAAAGAATGACATAAAAAGATAAAAATAAAAGAAAGAGATGAGGACAAAATTGAAAGAAAATGCCAAATGTAATGTGTAATAAAGCCAAAGAATGTAAAGTAAAATAATGATGATAGTAAGGTGAAATTAAAATAAGGAAAGTGCATAAAAAACAAAGAAACATGAGATAAAAAGAACAAGTAAAATCTATGTTAAAAATCTATATCAAAATGGATCATGTGAGAGAAAAATGTATAAGTCTTAGAAGGTTTCTTAAATCTAGATGTGTTTGTTTCTATGTAGTGGAGAAGAAGAGAGGACATCACAAGATGTCCCAAAGGGTAAGTGGATGTAGGGATGGGAATCACAAGATGTCCCAAAGTCTAAATGGATATATGGATGAGCATCGCAAGATGCTCCAACATGTGAGGTAGAATGAGGTAACATTGAATCATTAAAATGAGTTGCATTGGGTTGGTAGGTGCATTTGGAAATAGGTAAATGTGTTGGTTAGTTATATTTTAAGGAGGTTGAATGTGACATATGATTTGTAGGAGAGGTATGAAGAGATAAAGGAGGACCATGTATGATATGTTTTGAGTAGGCATTTGAATTTGGTACTCTTTTAGTTCATGTGGCCTAAGAGGTTGAGATTCAATAGATGACACAATATTTTTAAAGTTGTTCATGTTATCTATCATTTCCTTATTGGTGTAGGAAGAAGGATCAATTGTGGTTTGAACAAAATTAGTTGATGAGGTGTGCTCATTAAGTAGTTGATGTTAATGTGATTGTTTTGAGAATCTTGAAGTTAGTCTTGATAACATCATTTAATGAGAGTATCAAAATTGAAATGTGGACTAAGAAAGGAAAAAATGATAAATTGGTGAAGATCATGATAAGACTCATGATAATGACCTATAGTAGCATGCCACCAACAAAATCTATCTAAATTGTACCATTTTGGAGGAGGTTTGGAAGGATCAAAATTTATGGGTTTAGAGGGTGGTAATTTCATCATAAGTTGTTCTAAACTCAAGGGAGTGTGGGTTGGGTTTAAATTGGTGGAATTAGATGCTCCATTTTGAGGTTGGGGAGGCTTAGATGAATCAATATTATGAGAAGATGATTGAAAAGGTTCTTTAGTAGTTTTTGAGATGGTTCAAATTGAGTCATAAGAATGTCTTGCCTTTTTGCTTGGTTTAAGGCTTCTTCTAAAGTTTGAGGTGAAAATATTTGAACTTTATATTGAAGAGGAGGTTTAAGAGTAGTGACAAATAGTTATAAAAGAGTGTCATCATTCATGATATGGTCCACCTTATGAGTAAGAGACTTACATCATTTGATGAAAGCATGAGTAGATTCATTAGGATGTTGATTGGCATTGATGGAATGACTAAGATAATTTTTAAGAAGATCATCATGTTAGAATTCCTTCACTAGAGTATTAACTATATATTCTAGCTGTGAGATGGAATGTCTAGGAAGTTAGTTGTACCATTCAAGTGCATCACTGATAAAGGTTTTAGATAAGATCTTGGTGGTAGAAAAGGTATTAGTTTGGACCCATTCCTTATCGAGATTACCAAAATATTTAAGAAATATAGTAGGATCTTTAGTCCCATTATATGTGATAGTTGTAAAAATGGTTCCAATATCTATGGATGCAATGAATGGGGCTAAAGGTTCATTTTGAAGATGTTGAAGAATTTTATTATTCATTGGAGGTTGAGGGATGACATTCCCATTGGTATCTCTAAGAGTAAGAGGGATACAATTTTGATTTTGTTGAGACATGATGAATTGAGGTGGTTGACTAATCGTATTGCATAAATGTTGTTGCATGTTGATCATTTGAGATTGATTGGTTATTTGCATGATGTTTGTTGAATGACTTAGGAAAGAATTTGAGTTGTATCAATAGGTGGGTTTGAAGGTGGGGAACGGGTGTTGATAGGAATAGGATTGTTATTGTTGGTGGGAGGAGGATTTTTTGTAGATAGAGGATTCCCAACATTGGTATTTTTTGTCTTGAGTGTGGTAGAAGAAGAAAGAAGCTTAATCAAGCCACCATTCTTATGAGAAGTGTAAATAGTATTATCATCAAGGTTTTTGAATATTTGGGAACCATCTAGATTATCAATTTGAGTAGTATTATTTGGTAAAGGACTCCCGAGATTTGTATTGGTAGTAGGATTATGATGAAGGATCTCAACTACATTGCATTGTGTAGTGAGTGGTTTAGGCTTAGTAGAAGGGGAAGGAAGAAATTAGATAGTATCATCAGAAGTAATGAAATAAGTGAGGTTACTATCCAAATACTTAATAATGCAATGTTATTGACTAAGGGAAGGATGAAAATATTTCATCATGATGAAACAAGACTAGATAACCACACAAGGAGAACAAAAAGTGATAAAAAATAGTACAGGGTCTACTCAATCAACCTATCACAGAAATGAGGACTACAAAACTGTACAAGGTCAATTAGGTTGATCCAATATAGTGTATAGAGACTATAAAAAAGGTAAAAGAGGTTATAAATAGTGCTAGGTTGACTAGGTTGACTAGTACAGTGCACAGGGTCTAAAAAAGATACTAGGTTGCGAGTGTTGACCTAGTACAATAGATAGGTTACTTATTTTGCATATATCTTTAGTTATACTTATCCATTTTTAAAACCATAAAAAGTGTTAGATTTGTGATGATGTAGGGAATATGATAAATTTGATATCAAGTTGTGAATTGAAATAATATAATTTTCAAATAATGAAAAGCAATAAGTACTAAAGGTAAACAAACAAAAAATTAAATTGATGTTGGCCAATCTAATTGATGCACACAAAGTAAAATAATGCACTAACACTAGATAATGAAATATTTTGCACACATAATTGATTAAAGAGCAAGAAAAAAAATTTAAAGGAAAACTAGCTACTTAGTTAACCTAGAATGTTGATTAGATTATTAAGAATGATATGGAGTTAGTTGTAAGCATGGTACTAGATAAAAATCTATGGATGGTTTTAGGTGAGTTTAGGATGAGAGGGATTATAGTGTAAATGATAAAATATTTTTATTGGGGACTACCCCCTCACTTCACACACCATAGTGATAATGGTGTCAAGTGCTTAGCTAGAATATACCATTAACCATGATTTATACTTGACTAGAGCATCAAGTTGGCTTCCTCCTTGATGATGAAATCTAAGTAGGTTGACTTAGGTATTCAAATGTTAAAATAATTTTTGATGTTATTTGATTTGGCCATGTGTGTATAAAATATAAATAGTGAAACTAAGTGATTAATTAAAAAACTTCTAATTAGATTATCTGAACTATTCTAAGCATGAAAACAATTGAAAGAAAATATGAGATTAACACACAAGGTGAATTCCAAATTTGAAACAAAGTATAGTGAAAACACTAAATGCACAACATATAGAACTAGGTCGATAGGGTTGAGTTGGTACTATTGAAGAGAGGGTCTAGAAAACCTACTAGGTCAGCCTAGTTATTTCAGACAACACATAAAACATATAACTGGGTAGACCAGGTTGATCTAGTTGGTAATACAAGGGTAGTTTTGAAGACTAAAAAATTGAAGGGAAAGTATAGAATAGAAAGAGATAGAGAATAAAATATTAACCTTGATGGTTCAAAGATGGAAATGAAATAAATTGGTAATCAAGAACCTTGGAGAAAAATGATTGAATCTACAAAACTAGATTGATCTAGTTGACTGAGATATACATGAACCTATTATAGAAGCTAAATAAGTGTACTAAGTTGACCTGGTTGACCTAGTAGGCTGAACTAGGTGTCTGATAATCTAGAGACCTATATTGGGTCAAGATAATCAATCATGTTGTACAAGAACATACTGCAAAGTGGTTGAAAATGTGTTGGGTCAACCTGGTCAACCTAGTAGGCTGAACTAGAAGTCCAAAAAGTACTGAAAACCTATACTAGGCTGAGTTGATTAATCCAATTGCTTATTCTTGTAGATAGAGAAAAATAACTGGGTCAATATAATCAAACTAGAATTTCAAAATATATGATAGAAATGATGACAAAAAGAATGAAATAAGTGAAATAAATCTTGCAAGGGTTAGTTTCACGTCAAGTTCACCAAAACGTAATGAAGGTGAAGCCAAAATGAAGCTAATTCTAAATAAGAAAGGAAACAAAAATGAAAATGTGAAGACAATCCAACTAGAAATGGGATAGGATTCACATCAAGTTCACCAAAATGTATGCAATCAAAATGCATGATGTATATGAATTAATCTTGGATCAGATAAGATAGAGCACATCTACACTTCCGATTGGGTATACAATTATTAAGCAAGAGCATGATCAATATGGGGATCTTCTAGACTTGATTAGGGGATCACTTGTATCACTTGTCACAAAATATCATGCTAGAAAGGGTTTCAAAGCCTACAATCTAACATGATCACACAACAACCCTAAAAGAGTCCTATGATTTGATATTGCACAACCCTACAATTCAATGAGTGTTTTAGCACTATCTGAGGAGTTTATGGATCTTTTGGTAATATGAAGGCATTTTAATACTTATTGAAGCCATAATATAAATATCATAATGTATGAAAAGTCCCTTATCTATGATATATTCATCTAAGCACATATAACAACTTCATCACCCCTCTTAAGCTATTAAAAACCCCTCAATCCATTTCATGAGCCTATTTTGCCATGTAAAACCTTAGGAATAGGAAATATTTTGATGAATTATATTTAAATAGGGTCATAAAAGGGTCTTATTCACATCACATTGCTAACCCTAAGCGTTTCATGCCATATAAAGTCACTTTAATACTCTCTCCCACCTTCTCACTAACTAAGTGGGTCCCACATGCCATTTTGAGAATTTTCCACTTCTTAATTGCATTTTTTATTGATTAGAAATGCTTATTAACTCATTATCCTCCTTATTTGGCCCTAAAATGGTGTTGTATATTTTGAAACCTAAATAATGTTAGTGTAAACACAAGCTCTGATACCACTTGTTAGGATCTCCTTAGAGTACAATTGATTACTTTTGTATAAAAAACTAAACACAAAATTAAACCAGAAGTAATAAGTAACTAGAAATCAAAAAACAACAAAGAATAGGAGATACAAGAAACAACCAATCTTGTATTAAACTTTTTCAGAAGGAAATACAATGAAGAGATCTCTCTTCTTCTCACACATCTAAGATGTACAGTAATTCTCCCTCAAGAGTTCTCTCTCTCTCTCTCTCAATCAATTACAATCACAATCAACCCAATTGTTGTTGTATCTTATTGTGTACATACTATGAGGATCTAACCTTATTATATAGTACTAGGATTCATGAGCCATGCATTCTCCATTGTTAGATGCACCTCTTAATCAAAGGTTCAAATCTGTCCTGCCAAAAATAGAAAAGCAGACTCAAGACTAATTTTAGTCTTTACATGCAAACTAACTATTCTCCAAAAATAGAATTCTGGAAATGCACAGATGACTGATGCCAGTCTCTGTCTGTCTAGAGATGACCGATGTCAGCCGATGCATAACTAATGTTGGTAGATTTCAGTCGACCCCTGACCGATGTCGACATGTTCTGACTGACGTCGATTACTATGTAAAACCAACAACCTCTACATTTGCTCATCTGGTGAAGCTTTTAGCTCCACAACTCAACAATCTCCCACTTGGAGATAAACAGTTGCACTTATACCTATACAATAACATCCTTTAGCTTGTTTTTGGCTTGTTTCTCCATCTTCAAGTTCAATCTTGAAGACCAACAAAGGTTGAATGAAGATTCAACTTATCCTTTATTACCGACTTTTTTAACATATTTACAGGGTTCTTATCCATATGGATCTTTTCTAGCTTCAATTGTCCATCCTCCAATACCTGTCTAAAGAAGTGGCACCTAAGCTGTATATGTTTGGTTCTTGAATGAAAGGCTGAATTCTTTGCCAAATGAATTACACATTGACTATCACTATACAATCTAAAACTCTCTTGCTCCTTTCCCAACTCTTCCATGAACTGAGTCATCCAAATCATTTCCTTGCTAGCCTCTGTGACTACAATGTATTCTATCTTTGTAGTAGACAAGGCAACAACCTTTTGCAACTATGAAATCCAGCTAACCGTTGTTCCACCAATAGTGAACACATATCCTGTGGTGCTTCTCCTACCATCCAAGTCACCTACCATATTCGAATCTACATACCCATGTAGAGAAGTGTTTGACCCTCCATAGCATAAATGCCTACTGCTGGTCCCTCTCAGATATCTAAGAATCCATTGAACTACTTTCTAGTGTTCCTTTCCTGGATTGGCCATAAACTTGCTGACAAATCCCACACTTGGGTAATATCAGATCTAGTACATACCATTGCATACATCAAGCTCCCAATTGCTGAAGCATATGGAACTCTAATCATGTACTCAACCTCATCATGTGATTTAGGACACTGTTCTTTGCTCAACTTGAAGTGTCCAGCCATAGGTGTGCTTACCGGTTTTGCATCCTGCATATTGAACCTCTCTAACTCCTTGTTCACATAATCCTCTTGAGACAAAATCAAACTATGATTTTTCCTATCTCTCTTAATACTCATGCCAAGGATTTCTTTGCTGCTCCTAAATCCTTCATGGCAAATGTGTGAGATAATTTTACCTTTAGCTCAGCAATTTCCTACATGTGTGAACCTGCAATAAGCATATCATCTACATAAAGTAATAGGATAATATAACTACCATTATCCAATCTATTAAAATAAAAACAATGGTTGATTGACATTTACTAAAGCCATGCTTTGTCATAAACCTATCAAAACTCAAATGCCATTGTCTTGGAGCTTGCTTAAGACCATATAAGCTTTTCTTCAACCTGCACACAAGTTTCTCCTTACCTTTGACCTCAAAACCTTCCGATTGATCCATATATATCTCTTCATCCAAATCTCCATGAAGAAATTCTATCTTAACATCAAGTTTCTTAAAGTGCAAATCCTCAATAGCAACTAAAGACAATACAGTCTGAATAGAAGTCATCTTTACTATAGGAGAAAAAATTTCACCAAAGTCAATACCTAGTTTCTATGCAAATCCCTTTACTACCAACCTAGCCTTATGTCTCATTTGTCCATTCTCTCCTTCTTTTAACCTGTAAACCCATTTGTTTTTTAGTGCTTTCTTTTCGGCTAGCAACTCAACCAAATCCCATGTATGGTTCTCTACCAAGGAATCAATTTCTTCATTCATTCCATGATCCCACTATTTCTTAGATTCTACCTACATTGCCTCATCAAAACTTTTTGGTTCTCCACCATCAGTGAGCAAAAAGTAGTGTAAAGAAGGGGAATAACAAATTAGAGGTTTACTTACCCTTTCAGACCTCCTTATGGGCATTTGAGACTCATTGATAGCTTGCTGTCTGCCCAAATTTTTTTCTGTCAGTGACCGATCTCAGTCATCTCTGGTCGATGTCAGTCTGAACCTGACCAACATTGGTTCCACCTAACTGATGTCAGTTTCTACCTGACTGACATCAATCTCTGCCTAACTAATGTTGGTTTCCACATGATCAACATCAATTTCTATTTTTTCTTGTGAGTGATGATTTTTACCCACAAGCTCATTTTGGATCATAACCTCATCCAGATCACGATTGCCCTGCTCAAAATTATTTAGCCTCTTGATCTGATCACTGTACATCACCTTCTCATTAAAAACTACATCTTAGCTTCTAATAATTTTATTAGTTTCTAAATTCCATAACAAGAATCTAAAATCTCCAAAAGCATAACCAATAAAAGTGCATCACATAGATTTAGCATCCAGCTTCTTTCTATTTTCTTTATCAATGTGCACAAAAGCTTCAAAACCAAAAACTCTGAGAAATGAAAGATCTACCTTTTTACCTATCCACACCTCTTCTAGAATTCCACCATCTAGTGCAGTAGAAGGTTCCCTATTAATCAGGTAAATCACAGTATCTATAGCTTCTACCTAAAACTATAAGGGCAAACCAGCATGCAACCTCATACTCCGTGCACACTCCATTATTGTTCTATTCATCCTTTTAACAACTCCATTTTGTTGAGGTGTCCTTAGAGCCATCCTTTCCCTATGTATTCCATTCATAAAATAGTAACTATTGAATTTATTACTGCAATACTCACCACCATTGTTAGATCTAAGTCACTTCAATCTCAAACCTATTTCATTCTCAACCAAAGCTTTCCATTTCTTAAATGTGTCAAAAACATTAGATTTCCTTTTTATACAATAAACCCATACCTTTCTTATAGCATCATCAATGAAAGAAACATAATACTATGATCCTCCAATAAAAGCTACCTGAGTTGGTCCCCACACGTCTGTGTGAACAAGCTCCAACTTGTGCTTCTTCTTTGTTGACCCAATTTTGAGAAACCTCACTTTCTTCTATTTCTCAAAAATAAAATGCTCACAGAAATCTAGATCTATGCTTTTCAAATTTGAAAGCTTACCTTTTGACTTAAGAACATTCATTCCCTTCTCACTCATGTGACCAAGCCTACAGTGCCACAACTTTGCATCTACATTTGAAGTAGATAAAATAGAAGGAGAATAATCATTAATACAAGTAGATAGATAAAGTGTACCTACTCTCTTACCTCTTACTAATACAAGTGCACCCTTGGAAACTTTCTAAGATTTAGTTGTGTGAGAGTTACTGTGCAACTCTCATCACCCAACTTTCCTACAGAAATCAAATTCCTCTTCAGAATGGGTACATGAATGACATCCTTCAACACCCATGTATTGTCATTCTGCAATTTCAGCTGCACTTTTCCTTTGCCAACAATTTGATAGGGCTCATCATCCCCTAAATAAACTTTTCCAAAGTCTCCATGGACATAATCATTGAAAAATTCTCTATTTGGGGTTGCATGGAAAGAGCCACCAGAATCTAAAACCCAAGATTCTATTTTATTATCCAAAGAAAATATAAGAGCATCCTATGTAACAATACCTACAACTTTTTCTTCTTTATTACCTTCATACTGATTTTCTTCTTTATCCTTCAACCAACAATCTTTCTTTGCATGCCCTTTCTTTCCACAATTCCAGTAGGTTATTCCTTCATTTTTGGATTTGGATCTCCTTCTCATCTTTGACCTTGATTTCTCTTGCTTGCTCTTCTCTCTTTGCCTTCCCCTACTTTCAATACTTAAAGCATTACCTAATGTTTCCCTTGTGCTTTTCCTGCAAATTTCTTCATTCAAGATTACACTAACAACATCATCAACTTTCAAGATATTTGAAGTAGATGTAGTATTACTAACTGCCATTACCAAACTATGCCAACTTTCAGGTAAAGAGCATAAGATTAAGAGAGCCTTAATTTCATCATCAAAAACTATTTTGACTAAATTTAACTGATTTACTATTGCATAGAAATCATTAAGATGATTAGATACAGATCCACCTTCATGCATTTACAAATTAAATAATTGCTTCATAAGATATACCTTATTAAAAGCTGAGGGCTTTTCATATAAATTTGCCAAAGTATCCATTAACTCTACCATTGTCTTTGCCTGTGATAAGTTGGAAATCACAGAAAATGCCAGGCTCAACCTTATAGATCTAAGAGACTTTATATCAAGAACATTCCATTCTTCATCTTGCATATCTATGGGCTTGCTTGAAACCCCATCCAATGGTAAGTATAGATCTTTTTGATACAGATAATCTTCTATCTGCATCCTCCATAATTGATAATTCTTTCCATTGAATTTCTCCATTCTTAGTTTACTTTCTTCTACCATTGCTTTACTCCCACTCAATCAGAAACCCCTATGAGTGAATTCTGTAATCAACAAACACTAACCTACTCTGATACCAATTGTTAGTGTAAACACAAGCTATGATACCATTTGTTAGGATCTCCTTAGAGTACAATTGATTACTTTTGTATAAGAAACTAAACACAAAATTAAACCAGAAGTAATAAGTAACTAGAAATCAGAAACAACAAAGAATAGGAGATACAAGAAACAACCAATATTGTATTAAACTCTTTCAAAAGGAAATACAATGAAAAAATCTCTCTTCTTCTCACACCTCTAAGATGTATAGTAATTATCCCTCAAGAGTTCTCTCTCTCTCTCTCAATCAATTACAATCACAATTAACCCAATTGTTGTTGTATCTTATTGTGTACATGCTATGAGGATCTAACCCTATTATATAGTACTAGGATTCATGAGCCATGCATACTCCATCATTAGATGCACCTCTTAATCAAAGGTTCAAATCTGTCTTTCCAAAAGTAGAAAAGTGGACTCAAGACTAATTTTAGTCTTTACATGCAAACTAATTATTCTCCAAAAATAGAATTCTGGAAACACACAAATGACCGATGCCAGTCTCTATCTATCTAGAGATGACCAATGTCGGTCAATGTATAACCGATGTCAGCAGATTCTAGTCAACCCCTGACCAATGTCAGCATGTTTTGACCAATGTCAGTTACTGTGTAAAACTAGCAACCTCTGCATTTGCTCATCTGGTGAATCTTTTAGCTCCACAACTCAACAAATAAAATGCAATAAAACACACTTTTTGGGGAGTTTTTTCCACTTGTATAGAATTATACAAACTATACCATATAAAAGAGGACCATAGGTTGAGTATGAAGTCATGCTATGTGCTTCTTCAAATTTTCATGGTGATCAGATGCCAAATAAGCTCAAAACTATTCTTGCACGTCATCCACCTTTGCAAGCTCATACAACTCCTTAGGTTCATGCTTGTAGTGTACAAAAGAGAGAGAATGGGGGTCCTAGCTCTTAGCCATAGGAAGTATACTCAAGAAGTTTTTGACCATGGGAATTTATCTAGATATTTGTCTAATAGTCATTATGAACATTCCTTAAAAAGTTAAGGAATTTATATGTTATTTTCATCTACATGTGCCAATTTTAATTGGGTAGTTTTAATGGATTTTTGACTTGTTTGCTTAATCCAATGACTAATGTTATTTTCTTAGGTTTTAAATGGGAATCCCACAATAATTTGAGCACTTATATCACACATGTGAGATCATAAAAATGGCAAGCCTTCAATATTACCTCTTGTGTGCAGCCTATAGGAAAAGTTGGGTAATGGATAGAGGTTAAATGCATTCATCAAAGGATGTGAACTAGTTTGAAGAGTTATAGAGATGTTTAATGTCTCATCATGTCATTTTTTCTCATTTTTGATATCAAATCTCCCCTTGTTACCTTAGAATATCCCAAGGAAGAAGGATTTATGCATATGTGGATATCACTGTATGATAAGAACTATGTGTAGTCCAAAGACATCTATATAACCTAAAATATAGCTCATAACATGAAAATAAGTGTTATATTGATAATGGAGTGTCATCATTACCTTGTGAACAAACTTCTTAACCTCCATGTTAGCATTAAAGGCTTAGAAACCACCTCTCTTGACTCCCAAACTCACCTTATTAATTTTAGAAAATATTAAGGTTTTTAGCAGAGATTAAGGATCTTCTGAGTTTCTTAGGTTTCCTTTTAGTACTATGTATGTCCTTCTCTATCTCTAAAAATTACTATGATTTCAAGGTATGTGTTTTAAGGTCCTCAAGTCTCATGACTGGTTGTATTTGGGTGCTTCTCATGTTTAATGCCATGCATTTTTTCACATCTTTGTCTTTCCACACTCTTTCACTGCCTTTCACTATGCTTATCCCCCTATTTTCATGTTATCACCTCCTTATCAACCCACTTCCAGCCTTATCCATCCACCCATACTTCATTCTAAGGCCTAAACCATGTAAATGGACCTATAATCACCTTGAAATAGTTAGGATCCAAAATATTAAGGTAAATAGATCCATATTGTTCTTATAATAATTCCAAAAGAGCACCTACAACCATGATTCTTGGCTCATTGGGGAGTGTGAAATGAGTATCATTACTTAGGATGTTTAGTGAGTGGGATGAAGTTTATAATGACTCTCTTAAGGAATATGACTTATATACTATCGAGGACACTCATATGGAGCCTATCTCTCTCTTGCAACTTAGTTAAGCACCTATAATAACACAATATGAGAGTTATAGTCAATCTAAGGGAAAACTAAAGTAAGTTGTAGGAGGAAAAGTTGGGACCACCATATGAATTACAAATAAGATTGAAGTGTAAATGTACACCATGAAGAATTTTAATTAATGATATCATAGGATGTTATACCTATATGTCCATGTAGTGATTTGAGGATGCAAAAGGACACTTATAACCAACCCTTTTAGGCTTATTATAATAGGGTCCCTAAGAGACACTATGTAGACTACTCAAGGCATGAGGATTCTCAAGTGTCTCAAGGAATGTGAATCTAAGAAGTTAATTATGATATCATCTTATTCTAACATATGAGTTTCAAGTACCATGTATACCACCTCTTCTCATATAGGCATGATGAATAAACCCTATAGACAGTCATAATGATAGATGGTTACATGTGACATTACTGAGGTATATTGGTGTCTTCATCTTGCTTGGGCCAAAAGGAAATGTACAAGAACAAGAGAAAATAAGGTTCATGATGTTAAAATGGGTAACACTTGATAGTCATCACCACCTCTGAGAACATAGAGGAACACCAACATAGGCTTGGAAACACATAGGCATACTCAAGCATGAGCTTAAGCCTAAGCATGTAGGGGGTATAAAGAGAAGTGAGTGTTATAAAACCACTATCTAAGCATGTGTTGTAAATATTATCATTGATTTCAAAGGTGTAACATTATTTGTGATAAAGGCCACATTGCATTTAATGATGTTTGTAATTGTTATATCTTGGCTAATGTGAGTTAATATTTATTTAATATTAACAAATATATTTATGGTTGCATATGAGACAAAAGAAGGGCCCATGGAGAAGTCAAAGAGCCATGGGGTAAAGACAAAAGAAGGATAGGTTGCATTTTCCCATGAAGAGTCATCTTGGGGAATTCTAAGAGTCACCAAGTGAAGACAAAAGAGGAAGGGCACAATTTCTCATGAAGGGACACTTTGAGGAATACGAAAAGTCACCAAAGTAAAGACAAAAGAGGGAAGGATGTTTTTGCTCACAAAGGGTCACCACATGAATTTTCAAAGGCAAGGATATGAAGGGTCATATAAGTTTGGCACCATTTTCCATGAGGATTGAAGGGTCACAAAGGGAGAAGGCCAAAGGTCATTTGGAAAGCTATAAATAAAGGCTTGAGAAGCTATTTGTAATATGAGATATAGAGGTTGATTTGATATTGTAATATCTAGCTTAGAAGAGCAATTATGAGAGATGAATATGATTTGTATTTGTTATATCTAGCTTAGAAGAGAAAAGGTGAGAGAGAGGAAAGAGATGTTGTAATGAACTATCATTTGTTGAGATAGAAACATTGAGAGATAGGTGTGTGGTATACACAAAGGGGTTGGTGCTCTTATGGGTTGGTGCTCATGAAATTTTTTTAGGTTGGTGCTCGGCAAAGGGGTTGGTGATCCTATGGGTTGGTGCTCACAACTTTTTGCTGGGTTGGTGCTCGGCAAAGGGGTTGGTGCTCCTATGGGTTAGTTCTCATAAATTTTTGCTAGGTTGGTGCTCTTGTGGGTTGGTTCTCATGAATTATTACTAGGTTGGTGCTTGGCAAAGGGTTGGTGCTCATGTGGATTGGTGCTCATGAATAGTTGTTGGGTTGGTGCTCAACAAAGGGGTTGGTGATCTTACAAGTTGGTGCTTGCAAATATTGTTTGGGTTGGTGTTCATTCATATACTTGAGATTGTTCTCTATGGTTTTTCCCACATTGGGTTTCCATGTTATATCTGGTGTCTCTCTCTATCTTGTGTGGTGTTTATTTTTTGAGTTTTATTGCATATCTTGAATGTTTGATTAAGTGTAATTTGGTTAAAGGGAAAGATTTATAAGATATATGATATACTAATTCACCCCCCCTCTCAGTATATCTCATTTTTAACAATTGGTATCAGAGTAAGTTCCTTTTTGAAAAGTTTTACAGCTTGAAGTTAGATCAGGAAAGCACGATGGCTGGGTCACAGGAAAGATTTTATACAAATAAGGCACCTTTGTTTGATGGGATGAATTATGCTTTTTGGAGCATGAGAATGAAGATTTATTTGATGGCCCTTTGATTCAACATATGGAAATTAGTGGTGGAGGAATATGAAGAGCCACAGACATTTGTAATTACTCCAGCAGAAAAGAAGGCAAGTGAATGTAATGCTAAAGCTTTAAATGCTATTTTATGTGGTTTATGTGAATCTAAATTTGTTAAAGTTATGAAATGTAAATCTACTCATGAAACTTGGGTAAAACTTGAGAATATTTACAAAGGTGATGGAAAGGTTCAACAAGCTAAGCTTTAAACTTTTAGAAGATAGTTTGAAAGTTTGAAGATGGAAGAAGAAGAAGATATAGCAAGTTATCTTTTATAAGTTGATCAAATCATAAATTAGATTCAAGGTCTTGGATAAATGTTGGAATAGTCAATGGTGGTATAAAAGGTTTTGAGATCTCTACCAATGATATATGATGCAAAGGTTTCGACAATCGAGGAGATGAAGAATTTATCCAAGCTAAAGATGGATGAGCTTCATGGTATACTCATAGCATATGAGATGTAGACAGAACAAGATAAACCCTCAAAGAGAGAAGTGGCTTTCAAGACATCAAAGAAAGAGAAAGCTAAGTTTCAAGAATCAAGTGATAGTTCTAGTAATGATGAAGATGACAATGGATCACTTTTCATTCGCAAGCCAAAAAGAGGAACAGGTAAATATCAAAGAAAATTACCTTTTAAATGTTTTAATTGTGGAAATATTGGACATTTTTTAGCTAGATGACCAAATAAGGGTACTGATGATGAAGAAGAAAAGCGTACATACAAGAAGAATTTCAAAGGCAAATCTAAGAAGGGATTCGAGAAGAAGAGCCTGTATTCTAAGGATCCTAGCTCAGTCAAAGATAGTGGAGTCAGTGATTCAGAAGAAGAGATTCTATTCATGGCCATACATGAAGGTGATCAAGAAGAAAAGGAGGAGGAAGATCAAGTGAATATGGAAGAACTCATTTTTGCCCTAGAAGAGTTAAAAGATGTTGAGAAAAAGAATTGAAGATTAAAGCACCAGATTGAGAAAAATGAATGGGAGTCAAAAGAAATGATTGAAGATCTATAAGAACACTTTGAAGAAGCCAAGATGAATGAAGAAGATCTCACAGCATAGTTGGAAATAGCAAGAAAAGAATGTTAAAGGTATGTTATTGAAATTGCCTCTTTAAAAGAAGATATTAAGAAAGTAGTCAATGATAAAGTAGTTAGTGACTCAAAATTTGAGGACAGCACTAACATATTGAATAAGATATTGGAAAGTCAAAAATAAAATTCATATAAGACAGGGATTGGATTTGAAAAGAAAAAGAGTTATGCTGAAGCTTTTACAAAAGAGGAAACAAATAGGGGAGAAGTGAAGAATACAGAGGACATTTCAAATAGAGAAGGCTAGAGAGAACAAAGCTACAAAAGGCAATCAGGTCAGAGATATATAGACAAGTCTTATTTTTATGGCTATTGTTTTTATTGTAATGGATATGGTCACAAGAAATTAGAATGTAGAAAAAGAGCTAACAATTTCAGAAATAAGGAGAAGGAAAATCAAGTAGAGTAAAGCAAAAGCCACAACTCTTTTGCTCCTCTATAAAGCTTTGATGAAGAGACCATAGTATGCTACAAGTGTAACAACTTCAGACACATAGCTTGGTATTATAGAAGCGTGTTTGAGTCAGTCAGGAAGGATCAGAGTTTCAAAGCTCTATTCATCAAGAAGAAGGTTCAAACATGTTCATGGCAGAAGAAACAACTTGAAGATTCTATGTTGGTGAGAATAGCTTTGCATGTAAGAAATAAAGATCAGCCATGGTTAATTGATAGCAGATGTTTGAGGCATATGATAGGAGATAAAATTAAGTTCATATCTCTAAATAAGATCAATGGTGGCATAGTGAGATTCAAAGATAAAACAACTGCCAGGATAGCTGGAAAAGGTACTTTGAGTTTGGATTATGGTAGAACTAATACTAAGAATGTTTTATATGTAAAAGGTCCTAAGCATAATCTATTGAGTGTTAGTCAAATATGTGATCAAGGATACATATTAAAGTTTCATGCTGAAGGTTGTGAGATTAGAATAAAAGATTCAAATGAGTTGATTTTAGATGCTCAAAGGATAGGGAACAATGTGTATGTAGTATCAGATATCTTCTCAAAGGCACGATCAAAGGATACATTCAAAGATCTGCATGAGGAGTTGGGAGTAATTTCTATTACTTCATACCATTGATATTTAACATCAATTAAGGGGGAGCTAAGTGGTATCTCCATGTAGGCCCTTTTCCATTGATGTAAAAGGGGGAGAATAATAGTTACAAGTGCAAAAATAGGTATAGGGAGTAGGTACAAGTTGCTATAGTAAGGGGGAGTTACTGTATGTTTTCATATGACAGTATGTGTAGGTGACAGGATGTGGTAGTTTCAGGATTGAGGTTGTCATCAATGACAAAGGGGGAGATTATTGGAAATATTATCATTGATGTCAAAGGTCTAACATTATTTGTGATAAAGGCCCCATTACATTTAATGATGTTTGTAATTGTTATATCTTAGCTAATGCGTGTTAATATTTATTTAATATTAACAAATATATTTTTGGCTGCATATGAGACAAAAGAAGGGCCCATGGAGAAGTCAAAGAGCAATGGGGTAAATAAAAAATAAGGATGAATACATTTTCCCATGAAGAGTCATCTTGGGGAATTCCAAGAGTCAATAAGTGAAGACAAAAGAGGAAGGGCACAATTTCTCATGAAGGGACACTTTGAGGAATACAAAAAGTCACCAAAGTAAAGACAAAAGAGGGAAGGACATTTTTTCTCATGAAGGGTCACCACATGACTTTTAAAAGGCAAGGATATGAAGGGTCATACAATTTTGGTGCCATTTTCCATGAGGATTGAAGGGTCATAAAGGGGAAGGCCAAAGGTCATTTGGAAAGCTATAAATAAAGGCTTGAGAAGCCATTTGTAATATGAGATATAGAGGTTGATTTGATATTGTAATATCTATCTTAGAAGAGAAATTGTGAGAGATGAATATGATTTGTATTTGTTATATCTAGCTTAGAAGAGCAAAGGTGAGAGAGAGGAAAGAGATTTTGTAATGAACTATCATTTGTTGAGATAGCAACATTGAGAGATAGGTGTGTGGTACACACAAAGGGGTTGGTGCTCCTGTGGGTTGGTGGTCATGAATTGTTGTTGGATTGGTGCTCATCAAAGGGGTTGGTGCTCCTATGGGTTGGTGCTTGGAAAAGGGGTTGATGCTCCTGTGGGTTGGTGCTCGGAAAAGGGGTTGGTGCTCATGAATAGTTGTTGGGTTGGTGCTCAGCAAAGGGGTTGGTGTTCTTGCAAGTTAGTGCTTGTGAATATTGTTTAGGTTGGTTCTCATTCATATACTTGAGACTGTTCTCTATGGTTTTTACCACATTGGGTTTCCATGTTATATATGGTGTCTCTCTCTATCTTGTGTGGTGTTTATTGTTTGAGTTTTACTGCATATATTGAATGTTTGATTAAGTGGAATTTGGTAAAAGGGAAAGATTTATAAGATATATGATATACTAATTCACCCCCCCTCTCAGTATATCCCATGATTAATAGCATGATAATAGGCTTGAAGTACATGTTGAACACCTTTATGATTCCAAACCCTTCAAGAGACAAGGGATAAATACTATACTTAGGGATTACATGCTCAAAGATTGTCAACAGGCAGTTCATGGCTAGTTTAGAAAAAATAGTCAATTTGAGGCCTTTATAAGCATGAATAAGTTTGAAAAATCAATAAAAATGATTATCAAAACCATTTTAGGACATCCATGCTATTATTTGGTCTAGATAAATACTAGTTATAATGACTGCATTATCTAAGACCAAGCTATGTCCATCACGATTAATCTAAGGGCTAGATATGTGAGTTAATTTCTTGAAGGATATGTAAGAAAATTGGATCCCACAAATGGTTTTTGATTAGTGAAACATGGTGAAAATATCCTCAATATTCCTCCAAATGTGTTTAACATTTAAAACTATAGTTAAATGCCTTAGTGATAGGCTAATGAAAATAGTCAGACAACCCTAGTTGTAGACCCTAATACCACTTGAAGGTACCTCCAATCTCTTGAAACAAGTGGGATAGTTAGAGTGAGGTGTTTGAGAATTTTCAAGTCCTACTAGGGAGGAATCCATTGCAAGGAGGTGAGGATAATATCCTAGGTGTCTTCAAACCCTATTTGAGTCAGTCTTCTTATATACAATAACTTCAAAGATCAACTTCAAGTGCTCACCCACTCTACCACATAGGTTATTAGGACCAAATATCTTAGGGAAGTTTAATTCTTCCTATGAACTAAGAATCCATGAAATATTAATTGTCAGTATGGGGCTAGTATTTATGAATGAACTTTAAGAATATAAACACTCAAAATTGGTCTACAGACTACCCTAAGGTCACTTTCTAATGTTCATATCTCTATACACCCTTTTCATGGGAACCTAGGCCAATCATGGAAGTTGAGAAGGTTAGTTCCCTAGAGATTCATGGCATTTGTTCTAGACTTAGATGTCTATACAGTATGAACTATCCCTAAGACTCATAATCACTCCTAAACCTCCCTAAAACCCTAGGAAGACTCAGTCTCAAAAAATTTGATGTTTTGATATCATAACATCTTATAATTATTTGAACAGCTCATGTAAGGTTAAGTACACTCAGAGAGGATTCACCTAATGGTACCTGATTATATAGACACTATATAGAGGTGTCATAAATCCATAATTTTTTAGAATTTTGAACATAAAGGAGGTTGCATAATTATTTTAATACCTCCTAATGGTTGGAGGAGATGGTTTGGGAACCTATTCAACTTATCAAGTCATAATATGAACAAGGGTTTTTTTAAGGTATGAATTGTTGGGTGAATAATTTGTCACCAGCAAATTGATGAGAAAAATAGGTCTCTTCAACCATATCAAGGGAGATTGGTCAGCTAAATGTATAGGTTTACCACATTAAAAGGGGACAAATCTCTCCTCTCATCAAGGGGAGGTTCCCTATAAATATGAGGAGCTATATACTATGTATATATGCAAAAAATAACACTCAGGGGTAGGATAACACCATCTATCTCTCTTTTTTTAGAGATGATGTTCATAGAAAAAGGAGAAATATTGGTGAAATGATAGGAGGCACTTCTCTTCTTTCAGAAGTGGCCTACAGCTAACATCAAGAATCCTTTTAGGTAGGTAACAAGTAACTGGTAATAGGGGGTGTAGTAACTAGTAGACTGAGATGTAGCACAAAGTCTCCACCTTGATTGCCCAAGAGTGAAATACAAAGGAAAATAAGGGTACAAAGTCGTCCCAAGGTCCTTTACATAGAAATAGAAAATAAACAAACATATTAAAGGCAATTGTAGTAGCACAAAGTCCCCCATAGTTGGCTTCAGGACACCTTCCTAATTACTTCCACTAGTTTTGCTTATTTCATTAAAATGGACAAAAACACATTTAGGAAACAGACATAAGAACAATCCCCTAAATGACATAAGATATAACAACACAAAGTCTAAAAGTAACCTACTTTTTTCATTTAAACAAAGAAATATGATCAATAATTTGAGCTCAAAGTCTCAGTAATCACCTCTCAATTTTGGTAGAGTTTTGCTTCTATATCCAAAAAGATCTCTCCTACATAAAGTAAGAGAATACAATATATAGTAGCCAAGAAAGGCTTGGCATTTTGTTACATGGAGTGACCCATGTTACATTTAATGCCTTCAATGCATTTTTAGTTTTGTCAAAGAGGGCCATGCTAGAATAGAGTGTCTATCTTAGCTATGGCATGCCAATTCATCTCAAATGTCTTCTCTTGGGCCTAGGTCATCTAGTCCTTTTCCTATTGTCTACGTAGCTGTCCAATTCACCTTTACTCCAAGGGAGAAAAATAGGCCATGCTTTTAATGTTTACAAGCTCAAATATCTACTTGGTCGATGGTTCCACCTACTAGAAATAACTCCTACCTAGATATTTCTAGTCCTCCCTCTTTGGCTAGTCACTGAGTTCACTTTTGACTTTCATCTTTTCCTAGCTTTGTTTCTTCCTAGAATTTGAGCTCACAGGGCTATCTTCCTACCTTGGCTAGCTCCTTGTGCTCTTGTCTTAGCGGTTCTTCCTTTTGACCTCAAGGCCTTTAAATGCATTTAGGTTTGCACTCAAAACTTTAAATATCAACGACTATTTCATCACCGTAAAGTTGATGTTCACGCATTCATCACCATTTGAAAGCTAACAATTAATTTATTACCCTAAATTTGATGTTTATGGGGCCATCACCAGATGTCTGGATCCCAATGGCTAGTTTTCGATGCTTAATATTGATGCTTTTGGGCCCATCACCCTCCTTGGCAATTCCTTTAGTGTTCTTGTTTGATCCTTTTTGAAGGGGAAGAATCCCTTTGGGGTCTTGTGAAAGGCCCATTTTCCAGTTGGTGAGAGCCCTCCCGCAAGGGTACTTACCCTTTGGGGTTCTTGGGGTGGCCTTCAGGCGGTCTTTGGGTTCCTTCAGCTTCAATTCCTTCAGACAAAATGTCTAAAAGGAACCTTTTCTAGCCTTAGCTATTTCTATCAGGCCTTATTCTTTTGGGCTAATTCCTTCAGACAAAAGTCTAAAGGAATTCCTTCGATCTTTTTGTCTGAAGGAATTCAACTTGTCTTTTACAATGAAAAATCTTCCCAAAGGAATTCCAATTTTTCTACCTTGTTCACTTTTCCAAAGAAAAACCTTACTCTTTTGGCCTTTGAAATGATTCATTTCGCTCATCGCCTACCCTCTAAAAGGGTTGTTTGATCTCCAAAATTGCCTTTCAGAAAAGTCACAAGGGTCTATTTGGCTCCTAAGTGCCCTCCACAAGGGCACTTGTCCTTCAAGCTTTGGGATTGAACTGACCAATTGAAATTACCTAAGTGTTGAGAACTTGTTTCTTTCCTATATAGTCCATAGAAACCAACCTATAGAGTCCATAAAAATGAACCTGTGGAGTCCGTAGAAATGAGTCTATAGAAATGAGAAACCAACCTGCAAAGTCTATAGAAATGAGTCTGTAGAACCCATCCTGTAGAGTCCATATTTTTCTCTAAGTCTCTTGAGCTTTGAAAGAGTCCATAGAATCTAGCTTGTGGAGTCCATAGAAACTTATTTGTAGAGTCCATAGAAATGAGCCTGTGGAGTCCATAGTTTCAAGCCTGCATAGTCCATATAAAACTAGAAAAGCTTGAATAATGGAGAATTTGAATACTCAAAATAATTTTTGAGAAGGGAAAAGATAATTGTGGCCTACAGAGCCAAAATAGTTCATATGTTATCCCAAAAATGAGTGATAGATTTTGGGAACAATAGCTGTGTCCAGTTGGAGAACTTCCTTCAGTTGAAAACTTGGAATAGCTGAGAGGAGTAGAAACTAGAATCTCCAGTGCCTTTAAGTATGCCATTAGGCTATAGAGTCATGCTAACCAAAAATAAAGGTGCCAAAAAAAATGAAAATCATAAAATAGAACTAAAGACTATACAAATATACATATGTACAGATGATCTTATTTGATAGTTCAAGAATTTAAGTGCTTCAAATGCTACCCATTGTGAGGCAGAGAAAAGGGCATGCCATCTTGATACTTCAATAGGAAACTATTTTCACCTTTGAGCTTATAGATAGTAAAAGGGCCCCTCCAAAGGGAGTCAAATTTCCCATGCATTCCCTTTGGTTCTCTTCTCTTGTCCCACAACAGGAGTTGATCTCTAATATGGAAATCATAATTTTTTGCTTTTTGGTCGAAGAGCTTCTTTACCAAACTTTGATGTGCAACAATTCGGTCCACCACCATAGTTCACTACTCATCTAGCTCAGTCAAGCACATGATCCTTTTATCGATGGAGATTTCATATGTTTGATCCTCAACTACCTTAGCCAATTTTAATGCTGGAAATTCTAGGGTGATTGGTATCTTAGCATTGAGACCATAAAGAAGTTAGAAAGGTGACATACCAATTGCTCTCTTGGGTGTAATTTTATCTACCCCTAAAGCATCAACCAATGCTTTATGCCATGTTCATTGGTTGTCATCTACCAGATTCTTGATGATAGTCACCAAGTTCTTATTACTTGATTTAGCTTGGTCATTCCATTGTGGGAAATAATCAGAAGAGTAGGAGAGGGTAATCCCATAGTAAAAATAGAACTGAGTGATCTCATGAGAAGAGAAATAGGTAGCATTATCTGTCACAATCTTGGTTGGGACCCTAAACCTAGAAATGATGTTCTCCTTAAGGAAATCACATACTATCTATGAAGTATCATGCTTGGTTGGAATTACATCCACCCATTTAGTGAAGTAATCTGTGGCTGTGAGGACATAATCATGTCCAACACTTGAAGATGGGTTTACATCACCAATGAAATCGATTCCCCATTACTAAAATGGCTCTTTTATCACCACTAGCTTGACATCACATCTTCTTACCCATTTGTATGCATCTTAAAATAGAGTAGGCCAGTAATACCTGGCTCACAGAATCTTATGGGTAGTTATAAGAGTAAAAAATGTCCTTTATAGGCCAGATTATGGAAGGACTTCAAATTTTGGTTTTGTTTCTCTTTATCCACGTAGCAAAGGAACACTCCCTCAAGGCTCCTCTTGTAAAGGCCATTGTCCCACAAGACAAAATTGGTAGCTTTTAACTTGATAGACCTCCTTTTTTTATGAGATAGGTAAGTAGGACACTCACCAGAAGTAAAGAAATGAGCAATACCTAAATACCACTCATTCATGGTGGAGACAAAGAGGACTATTGGCATGTCTTCAATTTCTTCTTCTCCATGTTTTATTTGTTCTGGTTTGTTGTCATCAATCAATTGGCATAGGCCCTTTCCCCACACAAGCTTCATTAGTTTGATGACTAAATCAAACTCTTAGATTTTAGCAATCCAATTGCCTCTTTTTGTTCCAAACTCTTGCTGAGTTAATATGGATTTGACTGTTGTGTTAGGAACCAGGGTAGTAGTGTGTGAATTCAGGATGTAGAAGTAGAAATGCTTCACTACCTTTACCATTGCATAAGCATACTTTTCCATGTTTGAGTACTTCAGCTCATGAGCTTTGAGAGGATAGCTCATGAAGGATATGGGAGATTCCATACCTTCTTCATTATATTGAACTAGAATTGTTGAAAGTGTGTGCTCAGAAGCATAGTTGTATATGGTGAAATCCTTAGTATAATCTGGACAAACTAGAATTGGAACATGGGCAATAGCTATCTTGATATCTTCAAATGTTAACTTGCCTTCTGAAGTCCACCAGAAAGTAGCTTTTCCCTTCATCATATCCACAATGTGGTAAGTCTTCTCAGCAAACTCGGGGATGAACCTTCATAAAAAATTCACTTTTTTGAAGAAAGAGTGAAATGCAGTCTTACTTGTGGGCAAAGTTAGCCCCTAGATGGACTTGACTCTTTTTGAGTCAATCTTTATGCCTTCTTAGGATATAATGTGTTTGATAAGTTTCCCCTCTATTACTTTAAAAATAGACTTCTTGAGATTTAAAGAAATTCCATTTTGGTAGCAATGTTCCAACACTTGTTGCAAATGGCACACATGGCTAGGGCGATGCTTGGAAAAGACTGTTAAATCATCTAGGTACACTATAATGAACTTACCCATCTCATCTTTGAAAGAAAGGTCCATTTCTATTTAGAAGGTGGCACTAACATTTATCAAGCCAAAAGGTATTCTTTGATAGGCAAAGGTACCCCAAGGTGTGGTGAAGGTAGTCTTATGCTGGTCTACTTCACCAACTTCAACTTGATTGTATCCTGAGAAGCCGTTTAGCATTGATAACATCTCTAAACCAGTCACTGTTTGAAGGACTTGATCCATGATGGGTAGAGGATAGTTATCCTTTAAAGAAGACTGATTTAAATTATTGAAGTCCACATAGAGACAAATTTTGCCATTCTTCTTCCTCATGGGTACTATGTTGGCAATCCATGTGGAATGATGGTTTGGGAAAATTGTCCTAGCATTCAGCATTTTTTATATTTTAGATAGAATAGTACTTGATATCTTTGGATTGTACTACCTATATTTTTGCTTGTAAGGTACTGAATCACTCTTGAGAGGAATCTCATGTTAGATTTCTTCAGGCCTGAGTGACTTCAGATCATCATAGGAGTATGCTAGGACATCCAAGTACTAGCTAAGCAAAGTAGTGAATTTGAACTTTTCTTCCTGAGTGCAACATTTCCCAATGTTCACCATCTTGGGATTTTCTTTGGTACCCAAATTTATTTGGTCAAAATTCTGGGAGGAGCTTGAATTTATTTGTTGTTATTTGATGAACCTATCATGTTTGTCAAACAGCTTCTCAAGGGAAACTAGGCCTTTTGGGATTTTATTTCTTTTAAGTTGTAGGAATTCTTCACCTACTTTTGCACTTGATTTAGGGGCTAGTTTAAGCTTCTGAGGCCCATTACCTTCGAAATGAAGCTATTCAAAGTTATCTTTTTACTCTAGAAAGGTGATGATTTGGTTTTCACCATTGAATACTTGCCAATGATTAGCATTGTCAGGGACACTTGGTTGAAAGACCAGTTCAATGGTGTACTTGTCTCTCTTAAAATTAGGGTGAGGAACCAAGAGAGTTGCTGAGACAACGAGTGCATCATTTCAGTCATTGAATTATCTAGGTATGATAGAGATGCTGAAAGCATTAAAGCTTTCAATTTGATCCCATACTAGATTGTGGTTGTGGTGAAATCTCTCATTTTTGGTTTGATACAGGTTTCTCACTTGATAAACCACTAATTTAGCATCTCCTTTGGCATGAAGGAGGTTGATGCCTTTGTCTCGAGTAGCCTTCAATCCAAGAAATAGAGATTTGTACTCAGTTGTGTTGTTGGTATTGTTGAACTACAACTTGTATGAAGAAGGAAAAATATCTCTTTTAGGAGATATCAACACAATCCTAGCTCTTGAACTGGTAGAGGAATAACTGCCATCAAATTCTAGAATCTACATCTCCTTAGAAACTAATTTTTCCTTAGATTCCTCTTTGTGTATAGGGGAGAGTTCCTTTGGGCTTGCACTATGCTCTCTCATGTCTTTTGTTGTTTTGTCTAAACCAATTTTTAGACTATCATTTTTAGAAGTTTCATCAGATGCCTCATGGACTTCCTCTATGGATAAAAATTAGTTATCCATCCCTAAAGACTTGAACAGAATTTGAGCTTCAAGCATTAATGTTTGAGTGACCACATATTTTTCTTCTTTCTTAGGGAGAAATCTCTGCATAACACCTTTGATTTGGATCCTTGCATCCAATAGGTCCATACTTAATTTGCCACCAACATCCTTGCAAAAATTTTGCCCAAGAAGGATACCATATGATGCTGGGACGTTGGCCACTAGGACTGTCATCTTTATCCTTTTATCTGGGAATGCTACAAATGCAAATTGGGCATCCTTGATTTGTCCCAATAGTGGCACTTGTTTGTTATCCATGGAGAAACATCTCCCAAATGTCTTGGTCAGTGTGAGACCAAGGGATTTAGCTACTTTGGTAGGCATGACATTATCAAATGCACCTGAGTCTATGATGTAATTGTTTAGCTGATGTCCGTTTATCAGCAAGGAGACATAAAATGGTTTAGTCCTTCTAAGAGTAGTAGGAGGAGTAATGAAAATATTATTTTTGGTGGACATGTTCCTTGGGGGATCATGAGTTACCTTTCTAACCTCTTGTCCTACAAGGATGCTTTAGTTCTTCACACATTGAACTAACTTATCCAACTACTTAGGGTTGGATTGTAGGAATTTGAATTCAGACATTTGGATTTTAGTTTTCTTGACATGGTCGACTATGTCAAATGTCTGAAATGAATTATGAAAAGGGGAAGGGAGTTCATCCTTATGGTTTTTGGGAAGGGGAGGACTGGTATGTGAAATTTAAGTAGAAGGTGAAGGGATATTTGATGTACTTACCTTTCTTGCAATCACCGAGTCCAATGACTAAAAAGGCAGAGTGGTTCCACACTTAGTAATTAAAATTACTGGTTGAGGTTGCTCCTCTACTTTTTCTTTATCAGCTTGTTGGGATGACTGATTCTTAAACTAGGTGAACACAGCATATGATCCCTCATTTGCTTTACCTTCACTTTTGGGTTCATCCTAGTAATTTAGGAAACCAATGTTGGAGTCACCAATTAATTCTTCTTCTCCCTCTATGAAGAGATTAGCATCATCTTCAAGGTTCAACTTGGGCTAGAAGGAGAAATATGATTCTACTTCAAGATATCTAACTACTAAACTGGTTGGAGGTGCTTCAAGGGCAAGGTTCCTCTATGGCAGAGGAAGATGATTTATTTGCCCTTGATTCCTAGCAGCATTGCCTTGGTATGACTGATTGGGGAATGTCCTCCTTGGTACATCTCTGTATGAATGGGTAGATGACATCCCTTATGCCATTTGCTTTCTAATAACAAGCAGCTCATTTGCCAACTTTTACACCATTGGATCAGTGGTGCCTATAGATGGATATTCAGAAGATGAAGAGGATTTACCTCTATTAAGATCTCTCCTTATCTTTCCTACCAAGATAAGTTCATCTTCCACCTTAGTGGCCAAATCTTGAGTAGCAACAAGGTCTATGTGTCCAACCCATCTCAATAGAAAACTCACTTTAGGTAGTTATGAGTTGATGAAGAAGCATTTAATATTCTCAGTTGTTGGCTGAGCAATGGTAGGAATCCTATTCCTCAGCTTATCAAAATTGGAAATGAAGTCCCTCATAGGTTCATGAGGTTCATTCTTCATCTATGTGAGCTGGGATAGCAAGGCATGCACATCTTCTATATGCTTGAACTTGGCTTCAAATTTAGCTTTGAGAGTGTCCCAGTCAGTCATTGACCTAGCCTGCAGATGGTAGAACCAGTCTACAACAATGCCTTGTAGTGTTTCCACAAATAGCTTGACTGCTACATTTTCAAATTCCACGCCTATCATGCCATAGGCTATGCTAAAGGCTACAACATGTTCATCAGGATCAACTCTCCCATCACCAAAGAATCTGGGAAAATTCTTCCTTAAACTATGTGGAAAATCATGTAGAGGTGGAGTAAGATTGAGTGGACCAAAAGAGTTACCCCAGGGGCCTTGAACCACCATGATTTGATTATGGAAAAGGGGAATAACAAATCTAGGTGGAGTATGTATAGGCAAAGCTCTGCTAATAGTAGAAAAAGAAGCTTTGTCTTGTGTTGGTGACCTAGTATGGGTAGGAGGAACACTCCTAGATTGTTGAACTTAAAGTTGGGGAGGGAACAAATCAAAATTGCCCTGCTGCACCAACTCAAAAATAGGGTCAACAACACCTTGGGTTCTCTGGCTTCTAGTATAACATGGAGTTGTTAGATTTCAGAATAAAAATGGAAAATAACTAGTCTTTCTTTAGCTTGAAGCTTGAGGCTTCAAACTACTTGTTCTTCCCCAGCGAAATCACTAAAAAATTGTTGGGTGAATATTTTGTCACTATCAAACTAATTAGAAAAATAGGTCTCTTCAAACACAATAAGGGAGATTGGTCAGCCAAATGTGTAAGTTTACCACATCAAAAGGGGACAAATCTCTCCTCTCATCAAGGGGAGGTTCCCTATAAATATGAGGAGCTATATACTATATATATATATATGTGCAGAAAATAACACTCAGGGGCAGGATAACACCATCCATCTCTCTTTTTTAGAGATGATGTTCACAGACAAAGGAGAAATCTTGGTGAAATGACAGGAGGCACTTCTCTTCTTTCAAAAGTGGCCTACAACTAACATCAAGAATCCTTTCAGGTAGGTAACAAGTAACTGGTAATAAGGGGCGTAGTAACTAGTAGACTGAGATGTAGCACAAAGTCTCCACCTCGACTGCCCAAGAGTGAAATACAAAGGACAATGAGGGCACAAAGTCATCCCAAGGTCCTTTACATAGAAACAAAAAATATACAAACACACTAAAGGCAATTGTAGCAACACAAACTCTCCCATAGTTGGCTTCAGGACACCTTCCTAATTACTTCCACTAGTTCTACTTATTTCATTAAAATAGACAAAAACACATTTAGGAAATAGACATAAGAACAATCCCCTAAATGACACAAGCTATAATAGCACAAAGTCTAAAAGTAACCTATTTTTCTCATTCAAACAAAGAAATATGACCAACAATCTGAGCTCAAAGTCTCAGTAATCACCTCTCAATTTTGGTAGAGTTTTGCTTCTATATCCAAAAAGATCTCTATTGCATAAAGTAAGAAAATACAATATATAGTAGCCAAGAAAGGCTTGGTTCTTTGTTCCATGGAGTGGCCCATGTTGCATTCAATGCCTTCAATGCATTTTTAGTTTTGTCAAAGAGGGCCATGCTGAAACAGGACATTTGCCTTAACTATGGCATGTTGATTCATCTCAAATGTCTTCTCTTGGGCCTGGGTCATCTAGTCTTTTTCCTATTATCTACGCAGCTATCCACTTCTCCTTTACTCCAAGGGAGAAAAATAGGTCATGATTTTAATGTTTACAATCTCAAATATCTACTTGGTCGATGGTTCCACCTACCAGAAATAACTCCTACGTAGATATTTTTGGTCTTCCCTCTTTAGCTGGTCACTGAGTCCACTTTTGACTTTCATGTTTTCCTAGCTTTGTTTCTTCCTAGAATTTGAGCTCACAGGGCTATCTTACCACCTTGGCTAGCTCCTTATGCTCTTCTCTCAGTGGTTCTTCCTTTTGGCCTCAAGGTCTTTGAATGCATTCGGGTTCACACTCAAACCTTTAAATATCAATGACTATTTCATTGCTGTAAAGTTGATGTTCACACATCTGTCACCAATTGAAAGCCAATGGCTAGTTTATTACCCTAAATTTGATGGCTGTAGGGACATCACTGAATGTCTAGATCCCAATGGCTAGTTCATGTTGCTTAATCTTGATGCTTTCAGTCCCATCATCCTCCTTGGTAATTCCTTCAGTGTTCTTGTGTGATCCTTCCCAAAGGGGAAGAATCCCTTTGGGGTCTTGAGAAAGGCCCATTTTTTGGTTGGCAAGAGCCCTCCTACAAGGGTACCTGCCCTTCAGGGTTCTTGGGGTGACCTTCAGGTGGTCTTCAAGTTCCTTTGGCTTCAATTCCTTTGGACAAAATGTCCAAAGGAATTACTTTAGACATTTTGTTTGAAGGAAACCTTTCCTAACCTTAGCTATTTTCATTAGGCCTTATTCTTTCAATATTTTTACTTTCAGGCTAATTCCTTCAAACAAATTCAAACTTTTTGTCTAAAGGAATTCACCTTGTCTTTTGCCATAGAAAATCTTCCCAAAGGAATTCTAACTTTTCTGCCTTGTTCACTTTTTCGAATAAAAACCTTACCCTTTCAGCCTTTGAAATGGTCCATTTTGCTCATCACCTACCCTCCAAAAGGGTTGTTTGATCTCCAAAATTGCCTTTCAGAAAAGTCACAAAGGTCCATTTGGCTCCTAAGTGCCATCTACAAGGGCACTTGTCCTTCGATCTTTGGGATTGAATTGACCAATTGAAATTGCTTAAGTGTTGAGAACATATTTATTTCTTATAGAGTCTGTAGAAACCAACCTGCGGAGTCTGTAGAAATGAACTTGCGGAGTCCATAGAAATGAGTTTGTAGAAACTAGTCCATAAAAATGAGAAACCAACCTGTGAAGTCTGTAGAAATGAGTCTGTAGAACCTAGCCTAAAGAGTCTGTAGTTTTCTCTAAGTATCTTGAGCTTTGAAAGAGTTCATAGAATCTAGCCTATGGAGTCTATAGAAACTATTTGTAGAGTCCGTAGAAATGACCCTGTGGAGTCCGTAGTTTCAATCCTGTAGAGTTTGTAAAAAATTGGAAAAACTTGAATAATCGAGAATTTGAATACTCAAAATAATTTTTGAGAAGGGAAAAGATAATTTTGGCCTACAGGGCCAAAATAGTTCATATGCTATCCCAAAAATGAGTGATAGCTTTTGGGAACAACATGAATAACACTAATCCCATAGGTTTTTAATATTCTTAGAGGTCTTTCATGGTAGACATTCACCAACACTTAGGAAATTAAGCCTAATTGGCCTATTTTGTCAACAAGCAAAGTTCAAATTAGTATTGAAGAGTTAGTAAAGGTAATAAATGTAGCATTGTAACATCTAATAACTAATGTGCTAAATGATCAAATTAAATTTCAAGGCCATTATGCAATATGGAGGTAGTTTCAAGGTTTTTTCCACATGTACAAAGACTAATAAGATGATCAACACCTCTTGGGAGGCTTAATTACACCCACATACACCATTTAACTGTCATTGAGAGGAATGGTGGACTATTTTTAGTATGGTCAACCCTTTGAAAAGGATAATTAAAGATGACTTATCCTAAATTACCCTCACTCTAATGCCAAAAAGAGTCATTAAGGAGACCAATGCATGGGAGAGTTAAAGAAAAAATTGCATAACTAATGTAACTTATATTTTAAAGTGGACCTTGGTCATTTATGACCTCTTTCTCTCAATTTTATGCCATATTAACCTTATTTTATCCACATTTATTATATATATTACATGATTTTAGCCTTGTATTGTATCCCTCAAGATAGCATGAGGAAAATATGCTTGTGTTTGTACTTGCAAACCTATTAGACTAATGAATAAAACATTTGCATCTCCTTCATAATAAATACTTAGTGTTTTAACACTTTTTTGATATTCATATATGGTTAAGTCTTCCCTTTTTAGGTTCCAAGGTTCACCAAAGTACTAAAAAGATTTCCTTATAGGCCATCTAGTGTTCCATGAGGTTGATGGATCAAGCTTGAAGTGAATACCTAATTGTAAGTGCCTTGAACTAGGCCTTATTCTCATTGCCCTCCTACTCTAGCCACTCCAACTAACCTCTAGATGAAACACTATTTCTTGGAAGCCATTAATTTTAGTGTGTTAGTTTTGTCTATTGTCCATTAGTGTCATTTGAGTTTAAGTTGAAAGGGAGGATGACATTATCACATTGGTGCATCACCACTTTAAGATAGGTTTTAATTTATACAATCTCTTTATCTTTTCATTGTCATGATATTAATTCTTAGGAAGAGTTTAATTGAAAAATTAGGGGATCTATCCCCATAAAATCTAGAGGTGTGAGCTGCATATTAGGTAACCCATAGTTTAAGGTCATTTCCATGTTGGTCTAGGTTTGAGTTAGACATGAACAATCTTCTCCTTAGAAAGGGTACAACCTAGACCACCAAAAGTAACCAATAAACATTGTGATTAAGTGAGGAATAAATATTAATGAAGTTTGTATACTGTTAAGGTGTCATGTTGGAGTTGAAAAATATAAGTTTAAGACCACATGTTCAAACTCTCTTCCAATGACCACCTACAACCACTTTGAGCAGGCAGTATTGAAAACTATAGCTTGTGAAGTAATTATGACTTGATAGTTCCAAATAAAGCTGATAGATTCTCAAAAATACAAAAAAATCATTAAGATGATCATTTATTGGAAATAGAAGTCTTAAAACACAAAATATAGTTAGACCATTTCAAGAACCACCTACAAGTTGCTTAAGCAAGTAGGTTGGTTATGGTCACCTATAGCTAGTGAGAAGAGAATTTGGATGAGAACATAAATAAGTAATGAGACTAAATGAGGTCAATAAACCCAATGGAATTGAGGAAGGGTTTAGAGGTGATAATCAAAGATAAAGTTCATCTTAAACCCTATACACACAATCAATTGGGACCTATAGGTCTGTCTGGTTTAATTGTAAAATGCCTACTTGTATTAAAAGACAGAAGCCTATGGAAGGATTGAAGTCAATAGATAAATACTCTTTATGATGAGATGACTCCATAAGACCCCTTAGAATTAAGAAACATAGAAGCAAACACTAAAATCCATGTTTAGGCCAAACAAGTCTAATACCATACACAAACCATAAAGTATAGTTATGAACAATAGTGACTTCTTGGGAATAAATTTGAAGTGTGAGGTATTTTAAAGGCTCATTTAAAAATCAAATACCTTTCAATACCATCCATGGATAGGTTAAATAAATAAGAGTATAGTTTGACCTCTCAAGACCATTTCAAACTCCTCCAATCGGTGATTACACTTCAAATTAGAGTTTCTCTTAATTGGTGAGGCCATGATACTATACATGTTGACCAAATTCGACCTTTGGTAAAATTTGAGCCAACCCTTAAATTTATAAACTTTTTATAAGTTTATTTATGTCCTATAATGGGTTTTATATTGATCTAGATGTTTACTTATCCCTAGCCTACCCTTGGTCCAAAGTCTAGCCCCTTGTACTAGTCAAGTCAAGGAAAGTCAACCCTAGTCAAATAGGGTCAAACCTAGTCAAAGGCATAAATTATGTTTATTTAGTCCTAATATGGTTTTTGAATATGATTTAGGATATTTATAGGTCATTAATTCCTCTTACCATGTTTAATATGTCAAAAATGCCTTATCGGGCCACCTTCTAGCTAAAAAGGAGGACTTGTATGGATGGCTAAAGAGACCAACTTGTCATAAACTTATGGTTAATGTGGAAGAGGTTAGAGAATGTCATAATCAGGCATTTGATAGTCCAAAAATTGGTTATGCTCAGAGAAAGGTAGTTTCCCCTTATTTTTAGGGCCTTTGGGCACTTGTACGAAATGGATCATCTCACTTGTAGGTGGAAACATCAGTTATGTGCCTCTTCACCTCCCAACAACCATATACATGCTTGGTTTACAGATAATGCATATAAAAGTTCATTTCTTGCTCCTTTTTCTTCTTTCTTATCTTAAAAAACAAATAAAGAGAAACTTCAAGAACTTAATATAGACTGTACAGGTGGAATTGGGAGGAGTGCTTCTACAGATGAATATTAATCTTAGTTAACTTCAGTTTCACGGTAGGAGTGCTCATATTGGTTCCTCCTACTTTATCAACAATGGTTAACACTCCAAATAGCCTTATATGGACTTACAACCATAAGGAGGTATCCTTGTGAGCCTATTTCAAGTTTTATTGTTTTGGTTTGATGGTTTTATGTGTTTTAGGTATTTCTACATGCTTTTCAATACATACTCATGCTTATTATTTTTTTGTAAATCAAGAATACTTGGGAGAGACCTTATAGGCTTGTACATGCTTGTAAAATGCCTAGTTTGCATCAACAGTCATCTTAGTTGCCTTGCAATGATTTCTCCATGTTGGAAGGAGTGTTTTGATTTTGTTTTGGGGATGCTCCTAATGTTTTTTATGAATGGAAGAATTTAAATTTGTCTTGTGGTACTTGGAAGGTCTTTCCTTGCATTTTCTTGCTTCCCCATGTTCTCCCTACATAGTAAAATCACAAAACTCCACCTATAGAAGCATGCTCATGTCACTAATGAAATGTGGAAGTTGTGATATGGTCCTTCAATATATTTTAATTTATTTAATGAATTTAAGTGTTTGGGGATGAAATATATGTCAATCTATCATATTTGGAATGTGGTCTTAGTCATGCTTGTGTTTAGAGAGCAAGCATCTACAACTGGTGTTACAAGATACAAATATACCTTGAAGAGGTGTTTTGGTAATTGACCATATTATTTTGAGTTTCCATGTTATTTTATAGATCTATAAAAACACCTTTATGGTTTTATATTGACAATAAGTGTCAAATCAGTTGGATGGAGAGTGAGACTATGTTTAGGCCCTTATGCTCTAAATCGACCAAAATACAGGCCTTAGAGGTTTTGAAAACCATTTTAGATTGCATTTAAAAAAGGTTTTGAACATTAAAATTTACTAATAATGTGTTTCCTATATAAATAAAATTATCTACCAAGTTTGGACGAGAAAGAGTGAAGGGAGACCTAGGTTCAAGAGCATCAAAATCATCTAAAAACACACTAAATCAAGTTAGTGAAGTCTACAAGGTTTTGAAGGATTTTTCACCTTTCAACACCTATGGAGAGTCATAAGATATTAAAAGGCAAGGTAAACATTTAAAAATTTTCCAAAATTTACCCCTAAGAAAATTGGTCATGAAAGAATTTATATCTAAGTGTAATGACATACTAGGCATGTACCCTGCCTGTACAATACGGTAAAGTTGCACCTACAACTGGGTCATCTAAATAGAGGTCATCCTTTCAAGTTTTTAAATTTTTTTTAGCCTTAAATATGAATTAAATTTAAATTTTATAAACTTTTTAATTTGTACAAGATATTTAATCTTCAAGGTAGTGTCAATAATTTCATAGAGACCTACAACCCCTATACGAACTGAGATAGAGGTCACAGGAAATCAAGGACTAAGCTAGGACCATAATAGTTTTAACAATATAGGGTGGATTAAAGATTATAATTATATTGAGATATTAAATAATAATCTTATGAATTTTCCATCTACCCTATGTCCCTAATCACATCAAAGAGTGACCTATAGCCAAGCAAAGGAGATTGTGGCAGGCAGTGGGTGGTGATGAGCCTTGGAAGTGCTAGTGGGGTCTAAGAGCTAAATGGAATGGATTAAAATTGAAAATAATATATATTTTATAATATATATAAATATATTTACATATTTATAATAGGCATAAAGGAAAATATCTATAGGAAGGCACCCCTGTTCACTATCACCTACAGGCAGGGTCCTGGTTTGTAAGGGAAAAGAATAATTTTGACTTCCTAAGAAAAAAGGAGTATTAAAAACATTGTAAAATAACTCCCTAGAATAAAATATATTTAATTATATTCACAAGACACTCCCAATCTACCCAAATACCTCTCTCTCTCTCGTGACAAAATGGACTCAGCCCATATATGCAGGTTAAGAGAACCCTTGGCCCAAGGGGTAAACATAGAATTTAATTAAAAAGAAAGGTTTTAGCTGAATAAAATGGTTAAATAATAATTAAATTATCATTTATATCATGTATAAACATTGTATAATCTGTAAGTATTTTTGGGAGAAGCATCTACAAGGAGGTTTGGTCAAAAGTATGCAAAAAATAGGGTTTTGCCCCTGTTTTTGAAGAGATCGAGATGGTTATACACCTTAACCATGGAATTTGAAAAAATAATTTGGTAAAATTTTTAATTATTACCTTATTAATCCTAAAAAATATTCATTTTTAATGAAAAAATAGGGATAATACTCTTTGTTTTGTCTTAGAGGTAAGGTGTTCCCTAGATGCACAAGAATGGCAGTTTTTGGGAAAAGTGATGAATGGTGAACTAGAAGGAATATAAAAATATATTAAGATTTTAATATATGGAAGAAACAAGGGGGAACATTAAAAACCATCCTATAAATTTTTGATGCAAATAATATGGTTTGGAAAAGAAGGTCTGCAGACAGATCTAATAAGGAAACATACAAATCTGGCCCAAATGCAAAGCCATTGTAAGTTATAACCATTGAAAAGCATTATAGTGTTTTGGATAGTGAATATTGGAATATAAATTATGTTTTAAAAATATGTTAATGCATATTAGGTGAAAAAATTAGTCATGTAGCTCAAAAATGCAAGCAGGCTCATTGGCAAGGTGTAGGCCTTGTCCCAAAGCAGGGGTCATTTCCATTTTTAGCTCTTGGTGAGATATAATAGAGATTTGAGTATGTTTACAGGGTAAATAAAAAATTTATAAAACATTTTTTTGGTATGGAAATTTCACAAGAATCCTTTTTTGTCCCAAGTTAGGCTCAAACCCTCACAAGAAGCATGAAGACAACTCGAAGGTCAACTTTAATCACTCATATCTCTCATAACAATTTACATGGTAGGATGAGATATTAATGGAATTTGAAGGGGATAATTAACAATCCATAAGTTTAATTTTTTTATAATTTCAATGTTGGACCTTTATGAACAAAGGTTAAGATTACAAACCCCTCTAAAACCCTTGTAAACCCTCATAAGGACCCGAATAGAAAGATATTGAAATTTGAGCATCTAGATATAATGGAGGTGACATTTAAATACTTTAATGATGTATAGGAATCTTAAAGGATCACACACATGTGACTTATGTGTATGGATTTGTAATAAATAGGGGGACATATATGTAAGTGACCTTTGGTTTTCCCTTGCTTGACTCTCCTCTCAAGACTATAAATATACATTATCTTAGCTCTTTTGAGTAGCCTCTATTGGTTAATGGGTAAACTGTAGCCAAATTTGTATTTGAAAGACTATTCAAGAAATATAAAAGTGATTTTTTCACTCACGTATTTGGTTATTGAGTATATATTTCAATAATGTTGATAATTTCTAGTGAAAGAGTTGCTTTTTTAGCATGTCAATCTCGGTCATCTACCATTGTGCAAAAAGGGATGTTGTGTCAGGTCTTTGTTAGTATCCTTTCCTAAGTTTATAAGTGTCATATAAGTGGTTTATGTTTGTATTCCCTTCATGGGATCATTAATCACCCTCCTAAGTGTTAAGTACCTTCTTGGATCTAACATATGAAATATTGATGTGACAATACATTCTATGTTGTGAGTTTGTGTGGAATAGTCTTGTTTGCCTTTAAGTAGTCGATTTTTAGTCAAGCAGGAGGATAATACATATTGGTGCATCACCATATTTGGTTTTAATAGTTTTTTTTCCTAATCCATTTTCATATAAAAATTAATAGGTATAGAAGAGCTTCAAAGAGTGCATCAAAGGGAGCTAGCCCCTCATCTAGAGATTCATTCCTCAACATTGTCACCCATAACAAGAGAAATGTCTCTATAGTGCCACTTAGATGAGGAGAATTATTCATATCTTTAGGGGTGAAAATAAAAGTGTCAATATTATATGGATCTATGTGTATTTTAGATTTTATAATCAGGTATCCACACTTCATTATTATTTCATCATTTGTTGGATTGAGCCTCTAGCATGCATGAACAATTCTTAACAAGTCAAACCCCTCTCTAATGGCTAGTTTGTAGACCAAAAGTCAAATTATCACACTCAAAAATTTATGGTCAATATTCATGGGGACATAATCACCTAGGGTTATTTTAGGAGGATAGTAAACTTGAAAACTGTGGCATTATTTTGGGGATTGAGGGCCTAAGGTTTATGAACAATTGTTAAGAACCTAAGCCACTCTAAACCCTCTTAAAACCCTAATAAAGACCCAATGTGATAAATAGACTCCTAAATTACATGATATGATCTACGTTTTTCATGAAACCTCCTAAAAATAATTTAGGACTCCAAGTTGATTCTCTATGAGTACTTTGTCTATACTTGCAATTATATAGACTATAATAAATGCACTTTTTTGCATGGTTTTTGATGTTTTGTAAGGGTTTTTAACAATTGAAAACTTTAAAACTATTGGAGGAGATAATTTGGAATGTATATCATCCGTTAAATAAATTTTTTTATAGGAGATGTTGGAAGTGATCCAAAAAAGCTCATTTTCCAAGGCAGTCTTAAATAGGCCTAAAATGAGACCAGGTTTCAAGGCCATTTCATGGTTCTCACACTTTCATAGGGTCTCAAAGCTTTAAATTTGACATGGAGGTTGGTGATATCATATGTAAATTAAATATTATGATTTTGGGATATTTCAAATGTGTGGGAGAGATATGTATTAGAAAAATAGGCTACGAGGCAAGGAGGCCTAATTGAAGCCTAACTAAGGAACGAGAAAGGCAAAAAAAGGGCACTTCCACTTAGATTATAGATCTAAAAATTGTCATTGATTTTCAAATACATATTGGGTCCTTATATATTCCAATATTTTTTAAATACCATTTGTACACTTCCCCACACAAGGAAGTTTATATGTTTTTAGGGCTACAAGGAAAATAGGCCTAATGAGAGCTTGAGGAGCAAAATAGAGTCTTGGGAGTTGTTATAGGAAATAAAATGTATTTTTTAAAGTATAATAAGATATTTTAATATATTTCATGTAGATATAATACCTTGGATAATATTAAATCAAGTTTTGAGCCACTTGGACAAAGCTAGGTGTGGGAAATGAAGAGCTTACAGGCACCTAGGAATATGAATGATGAATGCCACTAAAATGTAATGTTAGAAGAGTTTATTAACACATGATAGGTGTAAAATGATAGGTTATAAAGTCATTCATTGTGAATTTATTATTTGTAATCCCATTTTTCACTCTTTTTATGCAAGGAAGGGAAATATTTAAGAATATGATCAAGGTGTCAAGATAAATTCAACTCTTATGCCACTTGGAGGATGGAGTATCTTTAGAGGAGAGACACATGGATTTTTTAATATTTTAGGACTATTATACAACTCATTTATTATTTTAACTCATGGTGGACACTTTTAAATTTCCTTGTACTATGCCCCTCTCTTTCTTCCCAATTCTTTATATGAGCAACCACTTTTGGTCTTGTAAGATATCCACATCTAATATGGAGAATACCTACTAGTTTGAGTACTAATTTTTCATTTAAATAAAATATTTCAAGCTAGTTTTAAGTTCTAAACTTCTTTCTCAAGTGTTTGAACTATTTTATGGTTGAATTTCAAGTGATAGTTATCTCTCCATGTGTTCATATCACTCTCTCATGTTTTATGCAAATAATCTGACTTCTAGTAGGTCACATGAAGTATAGTTAGTTGTTTTATGTCTTTAAGTGTAAAAAATATTACTAGTGTTGATAATCAGAGCTTATAGTCATCCACCTTTATAAATACATGGCATATTACCTTCATGTTGAAACACTTTTTTAATAATAATCTTAGGTGTTTAGACCATTTTTTGTAAATTCCCATTTCATAGTGCAAGTTCAGGTAGTCTTGTGGAGTTAATATTGGTTCATCACCTCTATTAGGTTAGTTTTAATATCCTTATACTTATTTTATTTAAAATCAAGTATATTAGTGGTTATTTTTATGTGTGGTGCAATGGATCTATCCCTTCAATCTAGAGACTCATCTCTCTCATAGGTTGCCCATATCTTGAGAGATGTTTCCATGTTACATAAATTTAAAGGAGATTATACCTCCTTAGGGTGTAAATTTTATTGATAACAATTTTGGCACGCTTGGTGGGACTCATATTCCAATAAGTTATCAAAGGCAAATTTTGACCTTGGAAAATATCAAGTTATAAAGCTTCCTTCATGCAATATCTTGTGACTCCATCACTTATTGGCTCTTGGTTATAGACTAGTGCTTCATTTTCATGCTTAAGATAAAAATAATATCTTATACTAAAGGAATTATATTGGAATTTTTAGATTTAATTTACTATTATCTTAGATAAAATAGGTTTGCTAACACCCATCCATACTCTAATAAATCTTTTGATGCTCACTTACCTATTAGGGGACTTTTCTTGGGTCTAACTTGAAATATGGAAGCCCCAAGGAAAATTCCCTTTGTTTCCTTCAATGACCATAGTCATTTATCACTTTCTCACTATAATGGCATCCATATGTCAACCCTCAAAAGTGTGCCTTCATACATGGGAAAAGTTACAACTAATCCTATTGAACACATATTAAATATTTCCATTTTTTGCAATATACATAGAATATTTGAAGAGGAAATTACTATAAGATTGTTGGATAAATATTTCAATGGAAAGTCACTTGAATGGTATGGCACTTTGGCTCCCTACTCTATCGCTATATGGGATGAATTGGATGATGCTTTGAGAAAAAGGTTTAAAGACAAATCTAACAATTTGTCCTTGATTGAGAAACTAACTATACTAAATAGAGAACCTCAAGAGGCCATTCAAGACTTCAACACAAGATTATAAAATACTTGGGATAGGATCCCACTCTTGGTAAGGCCTACTACCCATCATGATTTTTTTACTACCTCAAATCTTTCAATTATGATATATCCATGATGATTCAATCCATGGGAGGGGATAATTTTCCTAATGCCTATGAGACTACCATAATATTGAAGAACTATATTATTCAATATGAGAAGATGTCCCCTATACCTCCCATGTCTTTGTTTCCTAATGTACAAACTCTTATGCCTACCATTTCTTCTATTCCCATACCCAAGCACAATCAAGTTACTCCTAATCAACCAAGAAAGAAAAAGGAGGAAGATATGATTAAGGACATTATATAAGAGGTTCAAACTCTTAAGAGACAAAAATAATAGAAATAATTGAGGTCTTTTCAAGGCCCTTTCCAACCTTAACAATCTTATCAAACTAATAGACAACCTTTTCAAGGTTAATATCAAGGATAAGGGAATCTATCTCAATCAAGACAATATGATGGACAAAATTATAATGATCCTTTTAATTATAAATAACTTTTACCTATCCAAAAAAATCATGTATAATACATTAGAGAGTAACCTTCATGGGACTAGATTCATGACTTTTTCAATTACATAAATGATGCATTCAATCAAGCCTTTATGGCTCAATGGGGAAAATGATTTCCATGACTCAAGAGAGATAACTAATGGAGGAGATAAAATTGGAGGATATTCTCAATAAAATTATTTTTTAATGAATTACCTTCAAGGAGACTCATGTGTAGTCAACCATCAACATAATCTCAACATTGGTTTAAGTTCCATATCTACAAATATAAAAAATCAAATACGAGAGTGGTTGAGGAAGTATAAGGAGAAATTAGTGGTCTAAATATGAATGTTAAATCACATCAAGGATCAGTTATGCCAAATTCAGCCCCCATGGTTGAGGTAAATCAAAAAATTGTAATGTTAGAGCTCTTTTTGTGTCTTCTCCTATGCATTAATTTACACAAGCTAGCAGTAGTGTTATAGATCCTAAAGTACATGATAAGGTTGTAATATCTCCTATGAATATTGTGGATAAGATGAAGAAGTTTCACATAATCATCCCAATGTGGGAAACATTCTCTATCCATGGAAAAAGAGACCTGATATAGAATGAGCTATCCAAGTTCAATGCATCATCTAGGTGGCCTAGTGAAAGAGGGGTAGTTTTGATAAATGAAGTGAAGACCAAGGATGGGAAACTAATAAAAACTAAAGTAAAGGATAAAAATCATCCATTATCTCTCTCCATCATCATTTAAAACTCACTATTACAATTTTTTTTATTAATAGTGGATAAAGTACATCAGTCATGCCTAATTAAGTAACATACAAGTTGAAGTTGAATTATGAGTTGAAGATGGTTGGAATTATAAGTAGATGATTGGAATTATAAAATTTTTAAAAATCAATCTCCATTATTTTCCTATATTATCCATCTCCCAAGATGTGGTGGTTGTATATGTGCCACCTCACTTTTCCCTTTACTTGTCATGGGAATTCAATGCTAAGATTTGAGGGTACTTGACTTTAGACTGGTCCTATGTGGCATTTAGGAAAAGGTATGGTTCTAAGGTATCTATAAAGTTTGAACCCTTGGTTAAGTTTCATGTGGAGACATATGTGCCTAATACTTCAAATATGAACTTCACTATCAATGATGAGGGAGATTATCCTAATGACCAAAAACCTTTAACACTTCTTGATGGTATAGATGACCGTTATCTTGATGAGTGGGGATATGATCAACATGGGTTTGACCAATACAATCTCATTATAGAGATAGGTATTATAACATATATATATGCATGAAGAATATAATGAATATCTTAAGGTAAGCCTTGATGATGTTCTTCAATAAGCCAAATGGGGAAACTATTATATGCATGTGGATGGTGATGATGAGGTTCCAAATGTGTTATAACATGGTAGTGAATAAGAAGATGCAATTTTTCCTACCTAAGAAGAAGAATTTCATGAGTATGGCATTAAAGAAGAATGTGATGATCTATAGAAGTAGTACTATGCCATAATGTAATATTTTTAACATGTAAGTAGGCCTACTATTCTTTAAATAGAACATATGCTTGATGATGAATTTAATGGTGAACATAATGAGAAAAAGGAAGAGTGTGAAACTAATATCAAGTAGATTTTATCCTTAGAAGAATGAAATCAGGCCAAAGCATAAGTTTGTGTGAGTAATGAGTAGTATAAGCATTTATCTAATCTTAATGCACTTGAAAATATGTTTGGCCAGTAAGAGGGTAGGTTTGATGCTTCTAGACATCAAGCACATCATAGTATTAATGAAGGCGAATCGGAAGAGAGTTTCATGACACTCAAGAAGAAATTGAGAAACATCATATGAGAATTAAAGAGATAAAGTAGGATGCAATGTCAAGTAGACCTCAAAGGGAGCTAAAAGGACCATTAAAAGGAGTCTCAAATGGAGAATTTGTAGCTAGAATAAATCTCATCAGTGGTAAGTCATTTTATCATATTCACAACAAATTTTTATTTGATAAACATCCATCATATGGTCATTTATTTTCATGGAATAGTTATGACTCTAGGAAAATTGTTTTTAACCCTGGTTGAAGAAGGAAGAACTCTTTCATCACCTCAAACATGTTTTGAGGTCTCTACATAATAGGTTATTTATGTTATTTTGAGTCTTTTATGTGTGGTTCTCCATAAATACCTTTGTCATAGTTTGTTTTCTTCTTGTTTTGTGGTTTGGTATGATTTTGAAGTCTTATAGAGGCATGTTAGTTTTAGTTTGTATCATATGGGTGAATCCATTTCCTAATGGGAGGATAAGGCCATTGATCCATTAGAATTGTAGGTATACTACCCCTACAAATCATCAATTTATTGACCAAATTTTTACCCCATGTCAAAATGGGTCAACCCCTCTAAGTTGAAACTTTTCATGGGATTGTCAAAGCATGTGTATGGTCTTGTTATGATCTTAAAGGGTAAATGGCCTCCATATGGTCACATTTGTCATTGTCTAACCTTGTCTGAGGTTTGGTATCATGTTTACTTATCTATTACTAGAGGTCATTCATAAGGTCTTGGTGTTGTCAAATATGGTCAAAGGTTTGATATGTTTTAGAGTTATTATAAAGGGTTATTAATGTGTCTTTAAAGTCATAATATCATGTATTAACCATTTATCATGTTATTATGCACTAAAATGTCATATTTGTCACCTTTTGTCCTATTTATGAGGATTTGTATGTACCAATTTCAAATTAAAACATTTCAATAAGATTACCTATGTACTTGATGTCAAATAATATTCATAGATGGTCTGATACTAACAAACTTATAGGATTAATGCCTAAACTAAGAAAAATATCAATTTAAAAGCATTTTTAGGCACTTGTACGACCCTAAAAGATCACATTTCAGTTGAAAATAGTTTTAGAGTTTCCCTTGGGCTTCCATAAATCTGATTTAGGTTTTGGATCAAGTTTTAGGTCATACAAATGCATTAGACACTCTCTCCTCCATTGTTCACTTCACAAGAGGAGAGATAAAGTTGGAAGCTAAAACTTTGGTCATTTTTAGGGGTCCTAATAAGCTTGAAATTAGTATAATTATTTTTTATATTCATGGACCCTCCTCTATGAACAATCGCTAAGAGTGAAATCAGGTCACTATGCGTTGTCCATCAAAGTAGGGTCTGATTTTACTCTTATTTATCCACTTTAGAATTTGATGGAGGATAATGGTTTTGAGGGATGTTTTTAGAGGTCAAACATATTATTTCAATGGAAATTTCACTATCCAATTAAACTCTATGAAGTGTTTTCAACAAAAGGAAAAGTATATTAAGTGTGTGGGCATATCATCCAATTGTAAGTCTATTTTGGTTTGTTTGAGATGTCTATCACTTTTAGAGGTTTCTATTACCAAATTTCTCATATAAAACTCCTTACTCTCCCATAATTAATGTTTTATCCCTTGAGAAGTATCTCTTGGCAAAAAACTTGTTAAGAAGCATTATGTCTTACTCTTAAGAAGTATGGTCCATGCATAAATGGTCTTTTATAGGTTTGAACATCAATGTTATCCCAAGTGGAAATAATAAACTAATGTATCACGAAAAAATAATATGGATGAGTTCATAAGTTTAAGGTGTTGAGAGGTGAGGTCAAACTGTACTATCAAACAGGGTTAAAATGTGTTTTAGCCACCCATAGGTCTGAAGACCTATAGGTGGACATCCATGGGACCTAAGTTTTATGTGGAATATGTTTAAGTAGTGGATAAGTGTAATACAAACTCCTAAATATCCATGTGACCCTAGATAGATACCATGGTATCATCAAGAACACGAACCATGTGCTAAGCTTCAACTCTCATATATAGACCTTACATATAAATTGACTATGCATATAGTCCATACATATCAATGGCTAAGTGGAAGTGGTATAATGTTTTTTCAGATATATATAATATTATTGAAAGAGTGTCATGATAATTTACATGAGTTGATTATAATCTCTAAGCAAAACACTCAAAGGTCTATCTTAGCAAGTCTAAACAAGTAAGCATAGAGATCTACAGGTGACATACCTATAAGTTCTCTTTTGAAGTGAAGCTAATTTTCATCAAAATAATAACAAAGCCATGGAAGGAAACATGATCTCAATGGAATCATGGGATAGGACCCAAATCAATGAAGGTACTAAACCATTTTCAAGTCATGAGATGGTCAAGAAGATAAAGTTTGTAGCCTTAATGCATATACACAGGTTTGCATATGAAATTAAGAAGGAATATATATGAAAATGTCATGAAGTAACCAAAAAAACTTGTGAAAAAGTGAGAAATAAATCTCAATGAGGTTTGGATACTGTTAATGTTTCATGGTGGAGTTGAAAAAGATAATCTCAAGACCACATGTTCAAACTCTCTTCCAATGACCACCTACAACCACTTTGAGAAGGAATTCTTGAACACTGTAGGTTGTGAAGTATGGTAAATTGAGAGTGACAAATAAAGGTGATATATTCTCAACAATACAAAAAAATCATTGATATGACCATGGATTAGCAATAGAAGTATTAAAACACAAAATGCAATTAGACCATCTCAAGGACTACCTATAGGTTGCATAAGCAAGTAGGCTAGTTATGGTTACCTACAATCTGTGAGAAGATAATTTGGATGAGAAAATGATAAAGTAATGAAAATAAATGAGGTCAAGAAACTCATTGGAATTGAATAAGGTTTTAGAGGAGATAATTAAATATAAAGTTCATCTTAAACCCTATACACATAGTAAACTAAGAGCCTACTGGTCTGCTTGGTTTAATTGCAAAAGGATACTTGTCTTAAAAGACATATAAGACTATGGATGGATTTAATTATATAGGTAAATACTCCCTATGATGACATGACTCCATAATACCCCTCAGACTCAAGAAACAATGAAGCAAACACTAGAATCCTTATTTAGGCCAAACATGTATAATACCATACACAAACCATAAAGTAAAATCATGAACAATAGTGACTTATTTGGAGTAAATTTGAATTATAAGGTATTTTAAAGGTTCATTGAAAAAACACAAACCTTTTAATACCATACATTGACATGGGAAATCAATAAAAGTATAGTTTGGCCTCTCAAGACCATCTCAAACTCCTCCAATGGGTGACTGCACTTCAAATTAGAATTTTTCTTATTTGGTGAGGCCATGATCTTGTACATGGAGCTAAGTGGATTTCAGAGATGAGAATTAGGTCTCCACACTTCATTATCATGGCATCATTTGTTGGATTCAACCTCTATCATACATGAAAAATGCTTGAGAACTCAAATCCCTCTCTAATATCTAGTTTGTAGACTGAGTCAAATGCTCACACTCAGATCTATATAGTCAGGATACATGGGGACATAAGGACATATGGATAGTTTAGGAGACTAGTACAATTGAAAATTGTGGCATTTTTTTAGGGATTGAGGTCTTAGGGTTTATGAATAATCGTTAAGAACCTAAACCACTCTAAACCCTCCTAAAACCCTAATAGAGACCCAATGTGAGAAATGGACTCATAAAGTACATGAAATGATCTAAGTTTATTATGAAACCTCCTAAAAAATATTTAGGACTCCAAGTGTATTCTCCATGAGTAATTTTTTTGTACTCAAAATTATATAGACTATAATAAATGCATTATTTTACATGGTTTTTGATGTTTTGTAGGGGTTTTGAGTAATGGATAAATTTAAAAATATTGGAGGAGATATTTGGGATTAATTTAATCATTTTAAGACAAAAAATCTATACAAGAGACCTTGGAAGTGATCCAAAAAATACCATTTTCTAAGGCAGTCTTAAACAGGTCTAAAATGAGACTAGGTTTTAGAGCCATTTCATGGTTCTCACACTTCCATAGGGTCTCAAGGACTAAATATTGGCATGGATGTTGGTGATATCCTATGGAAAGTTAATAAAATTCTTTTGTGTTGTTTCACACTTATGGGAGAGATATGGACCAAAAAAATAGGCTTATAAGCAAAGAGGCCTGATTGAGGAGATAGAAAGGTAGAAAAATGCACTTACACTTAGATTATGTGCTTATAACTTATAATGGAGTTATCATCCATACTGGGTCCTCAAATATGCCCTTTTTTTTTATTACCATATGTACACTTCCCTACACAAGGAGGTTTATAGGTTTTTACGACTGCAAGGAAAATAGGCCTGATGAGAGATTGAGGAGAAAAATTGAGGATTGGGAGGTGTTATAGGAACAAAAATGGATTTTTTTAGGTATAATAAGATATTTCAATACATTTCATGGAGATATAATTCCTTATATAATATGAGCTCAAGTTTTGAGCCACTTGGACAAAGCTGGGTTTGGGAAATGAAGAGTTTCAAGACACCTAGGCATATGAATGATGAATGCCACTAAAATGTTAGGTCAAAGGATTTTATTAATGCATTATATGTGTAAAATTATATGTTATTAATTAATTCATGGAAAATTTATGATCGATAATCCCATTTTTCACTCTTTTTATGTAAGGAAGGGCAGTTTTCAAGAAGATGATCAAGGTGTCAAGCTAAATTCTAATTCCTACACCACTTAGAGGATGGATTATATTCAAAGGAAAGACACAAGGATTTTTAAGTCTATTAGTATTATTCTATGTATCCTTTCTTATTTTTAATTATATGTTTACACTTTGTAGTCTCCTACTATGCCCCTCTCTTCCCAATTCTCTATATAATCACCCAATTTTAGCCTTGGTAGATATCCACATCTAGTATGGCAAAGCCCTGCTAGTTCAAGTATTGATTTTTAATTTGAATAAAATATTTCAAGCTAGTTTTAATTCTTAACTTATTTGTCAAGTGTGTGAAGTAGTTCATGGTTGAATGGCAAGTGATAGTTATCTCTCTTTGTGTTTATCTCATGCTCGTATGCTTTGTGCAAGTAATGTGCCTCCTAGTAGGTCACATGAAGTGTAGTTAGTTATTTTGTGTGTATTTAAGTATAATTAAGAGTACTAGTGTCTATAATTATACATTTTACTCAACTATATTTATAAATACATAGCATCTTACCTTCATGTTAAAACACTTTTGTTAGAAGAATCTTGGGTGTTGAGATCAAATTTGCAAATTCCCCTTTCATATTGTAGGTTTAGGTAGTCTTGTGGAATTAATATTGGTGAATCACCTCTATTAGGTTATTTTTAATCTCCTTTTACCCATTTTATTTCAAATCAAGTAGATTAATGGTTAGTTTTTGTTGTGGTTCAAGGGAGCTAACCCTTCAATCTAGAGACTCATCTCTCCCATAAATCACCCACAACTTGAGATATGTTTCCATGTTACATAGAATTTAAGGAGGCTATATTAGACCTCCTTAGGGATCAAATTTTATTTATAATAGGTAAAAATTTATAAAATGTTTTTACAAGTGTGTATCTAAGTCATATAATTATGAACGTTTTCCAAATTAATATTTTACAAGTGTGGAAGACATGTTACCATAACATGATCCCATTGTAATATATAAATTTTAAGATGTGTAATTCATGCCTCTATGATATGAACCCATTAATATGATCCCCATTTTGAGGTGAGGGGAAGTATAAACTGGTAGTTACCTTACTTAAAAAGGATAAGATAACCATGTAATTTATATATAGATCATGTAACATATAGAAATGGCATGTCTAGGTTGATATAGTAATGAGGAACATAGCATGTGATCACATCACATCTAAAGATGCATGATTTAAATCATGGAAACAAATAGAGAGTAACAATACAAGCTCAACAATCAATCAAACACACACATAAGAGAAATCAAAAGTAAAAAAAAAGGCAATGGTCTAATGTTCAAGTGCCACATATTTGAAGGGACTTGACTTAGTCAAATGTCCATAAATAATAGAAATATATGTTCAAATTTCCATATACAACAAACTTAAAATTGTCACAATAGGAAAAAAAAGGCATAGGGGCCATAAGCAATGGAGCATATTCAAATTCTCAAACAAGAAAAATAATGTAAGATAGTAGTAAGCAAAGAACACACTCATGGAAGTGAAAAAAAGGAAAACATGGAATCATAAAAAACCAACATAAGTTTATCATACTAGTCCCTAGATATGTGTTAACAAAAAGAGTTAAGTACATAATATATTAGGTACAATGTGAAAATGTGAAATATCTAAGCATGGATAAAGTCATGTGTAAGTATATACACTTAAACATGATAATGGAAAATGATCATATAATGTAATTTGGGTGTATCATGATTAAATAAGTGGATGTGGTCAACATAATGATGACATGAGTAGAGGGAAGACACAACATCTATATGTGTATATATCATGTGCTTAGGTATGTTTGTATATTTAGACACTAAACTTAGTCTTATATACTTCGTAGTTACTTCTCATGGATGTACCCATCAGTTAATAAGACCTTCCTACTACCAAAAGGTTCACATCTACTATCTTTTGTGCCTATTTCTTATCTCTTATTCTGAACATACATTATTCTAATGACCAAGCCTTTTGTACTTATAAAAATTCTATAAACTTGATTATTATGATCCTCTACAAGTTTTAGACCTATACCTATTCTCTATCTTATTGAACACTTGCATCCCAACTGAATGCTTACATTGACGCTAGTGTCATGTGTAAAACTAAGTGTCTAGTGCCCTAAAGTCATAAAATTTTCAAATGAAACATATCCTTATGGTATGTCTAAGTCATATATATATAATATCAGTCATAGGGACAATATATCTAGAAGTATAAAAGACTAAAGTAACACTCCATAATCCATACTTTCCAAGTTACAAGATAGGTCAATCTATGTACTTGTTTAATCACATGTTGTATCTTGATACACAAAAAAATTAACACATAAAGGAGAAATACATAAGTATGAGGCCCTCTTAAAAGTATTTTTTTATGTAGGCAACACCCATTGATAGAGGGGTCCTTGAGGTATCTTGACACTATGTGCCCACTAACCCATTTTCCCCACAATCACTCAAAGAGTGAAGAATCTAGGTTTTAATCATTTGACTAAGAGAAATTGCCTATGTACATGATCTAAAAACACAAGAGTAAAGATGATAAAAAACCAAAAGGTTTTAGGTGGTCTTACCTAGATTTAATTGATATTCTATAATAGACACATGCATCCAAATCAAAAAATAGATTCAATACAACTATATAGATTTGACATAAGAATCTAAGGCTCTAGATTACAAATTTTTAAAATCTGATGACTATTATAGGATCTTGATCTAGTCCATTTCCATCTTGTTTCAACCCAAATCCACATGCGCATAGTAAATGAACTAATTAATATTATTTATAATTAATTTCAATATAAATAAATAACTATACTTTCTATTTTTAGCATATCTCAGTATTATAAATTAAAAATATTATTTATCTGAGTTTGAAAATTAATTGGCCTATTATATATCTATTTATTACCCTTATGCTTATTCATTTCTATATTATTAACCCTCACTATATTTATCCATCTCAATTTATGGTTAAACATTTGATGAAACCAACATTTGGTCCCCCAAAACTTAGATATTGATCTAGGGTTTACTATTTATCTATTGTTGATTTTAGATTTCTAATTTAACAAGATTTAAAAAGTTAAAATTCAAATTTTACTAAAAATATGTGTGATATGGATACATCTCTTACTTATTTCATTTTACAATATATGGTGGTGGCTATTACTTGTTATGTTTCATGTATAATGAATTTCATAAAATATGTCAGAGGTTCAAAATGAGGTTATTACAAATCCAATAAGTTATTTCATACCTCTTTTTTCTATTATATTTATAATGAAATCATACATGTTACCACAAAACACCAAAGGGAGTGCATGAACCAATCTTCTTCTTCCTACCTATAGAGACTAGAATTTTGTATCACAAATATTTGTGTCATTACACATCATGGACCCCTTATTTGTTTCACTGACCACCCTTATAACTTTCACCCACCATAAATAATTTTACTAATTACTATCTTACCCTCCAACCCACCCATAATCTAATAAAATATAAATAAAATCAATTAAAGTAATCTAACTAATCCTCCCGAACAACTTACCCACATTAAATCTCCCTTAACAACTTAATATCTCTTTTTCCAAACTTGCCTCATAGTTGAAATAAACTTACAATGGTTTTTTCAAAGATAGTAACAAATCGATGTTGATTATTGAAATCAACATTGATCTGGTATGATCAACATTAACTATCTAAAACTAGAATAAATCCTACCAAGGGACCCCTAATCTCGTACAAAATGCATGAAAAATATTCTTATGCATAAGAAATCTATAATATTGATGCTTGACTCTCCTATATTGATCCAGACACAATTAAAAGTCTTTAAAGATCATATCCAAAGAATCAAAGGTTCATTTTTACAAGACAAAAACATTATCATAATATTAAAATATATTTTAGGTAATTTTTGTCTTCATCAAATCATAATTTAGTTTATTTATTTCATTTTTATGTCCATTAAGATTTATCCTACTTTATTGATTATCCCTGCATCTCTTAATTATCCCCCTAGAACATAATTTTGTTATTGTGAATTTTTATCAGAATTGACACTAATTATCTTAATCAATATCTATCTTATTTAATCCACATTGATGCTTGTCAAATTCCATTCTTTTTTAAATCGAAACCAATTACTATAGACTATTACCAAATATTTGGTTTAATCTTATTGTCTTCTCTCTACAACATGGATTCCAACCTTTAGATGACTCTTATGGGATATTATTATGAGTTTTATAGCATAATTAACTTATCTATTATCACCTAACCCTTCTTTGGTGATCAATCCAATATTGTATATGATTTAATCCTCTATGATATTACCTTCACACCAAATCCTGAGGACATCCTACTCAAGTTGATGTCATATAGGAAGATATTGAAGCTTTTGAACAATTTTTGTTAGAATAATTCTAATTCCTAAATGAGTATAGCAAAGAAGAAGAAGAGATAGAAACTGAGGCATATCTTAGCTTATAATTCTATATCCTTAACAAAAAATTTAGTTTCTATCATTACCATTATCAGCTTAATTGCAAGACAAGTGGTTTGACATCCATATAAAGAAGCTTACCATTTCTTGGAATTGGTATTTTACTAGGAAACCCACTTTATTATCTTATTTATATATTTTTGTCAAGTTCTTTGATGTGTTCAGGTTTTCCTTCCTAGCCAAAAAATGGTCTATAGGGTCACTTGAGATCAATAGTGCACAAATTTATCTCACTTATATGCCTTACTCTTAACTAAAACCCTATCATTTTATGAGTTTTAGTGATTTATTTATATAAAAGAAACTCACAAAAAACTACTTAAACATATTGGTGCACCTAGTGGGACCCTTTTTAGGCCTAGAAATTATTTTTCTTTGTTTCCCTCTAACTCATTTTTAAACTACATTTAGCAAAATTTCCTTGTTTTCATAAAAAATAAAATAAAATATTGATTTCTTTTCGGGTTTAAAAATAACTCATTCATCTATTTGCATACTTAATCAGCACACATAATACAACTATGAAGGATAATATATCATCATAGTCACTTTCTTCCCCTCACACACTACCAAATCATAAAAAATCAAATAATCAACTAAACTATCCTACCCAATTCAACCTACTTGGATTTCATCACCAAGGAAGAAGCTAACTCAGTGTTCTAGCTGAGTATAAAGAATTGATGATTGGTATAATGGAAAACACTTGACACCCTTATATTTACAGGATTGTGAAGTAAGGGGGTAGCCCCGATACCAAAACTCGTGTTATCACCAACATAGATTTAGGCCTCAATTACCCTCGGGTATAACAAGGATACCATACATAAAAAACTTGAAATTATCTTAGTGAAATTCTTGGCCACCTTAATTTTGACATTCAATGGGTTGGTTAGCCCTAAAGATAGGTCTTGAATAATGTATCCCCTTGGAATATTAAGAGACATTATCAAATTAAGGTATACCTCTTCTTGGATAGGTCTCTTAAAAATACAAACACCTTATCACTTTTTAAATCCTACTTTAATTGAATTAGAAGAATTTGTTTGTAGTGTGTGTTTTTATTTTTCTTAAAATGAACAAAACAAAATAAAATGTAATTTTTTCTTAGAATTTTATTATTCATTTTTTTCTATATGGTTTTAAATCAACAACAATCTCAAAATCAAATAGATCCACCTTTATCATATTCATCAGTGAAACACACCCCCAATCCCCTAGTACTCCTGAGACCATTGGGGAGGTTATCCCCAAATACTATGCATAAGGGGACCTTAATTTTGCTATTATATTAGAAATTAATCTAATATCTCTTAGTCACTATCTTACTTCATGCCACACACATCCCTATCACTCCCCATGCTCACTCTTACTAATTCATGTATGGCATGCCACCATAAGGATCATATGAACATTCATGTTTATCAACCATGGCCTCAACCTTTATCACTCAACCATTTTCAACATCTATCGATACTCCTATGAGTTCCATCCCAACCCCTAATGCTGGTGTATCATAACTTATGGTTAGTCAACCACTTCTAACATTTTTCAATCCTTCTATGAGTGTTGTATAGACCCAAAATGCCACCATATCACAACCCATATCTAATAAACCACCCTCCTCCTCTCTTTAAATATTGGTGGGTTTGATCCTTGCATCTCTTCCTCCTATTTAAATGAATGTAACCACAAATTCCCAAAATCTAACTCAATCATCACAACCCATTCAACAAGCTCCCATGTGTCATCCTCTTACAAGTATACCCTTTCAATAGTAGTTATTAACACCATTATCCTCTCAACACCTCACACTATCATAGCCATTTACAGGCACCTTCCTCAATCCATCTCACCAATAAAACATACCTCCTATATTTATTCATTATGAAAACTCATCTCAATTGATCATTGGCACATTAGTTAACTATCCTCAATCAAATCCACTTCCCACATCACTTTCACCTTAGTAACATTTATAGCAAAAATATATTCCACCAAACACTTTAGGTGGAATACCTTATTATAATTTTTAACCTAACCTTATCCATGTTCTCATGGATATATTGGTAAACCTTGAGGCTTCTATCTTTGGATAGAAAAATTTACTCTCATATGAGAAAATATGTAACAAACATATTAACCTATCCATTCTAAACATACCCTATCCAACACAATGGGAATTTCCTAAATTCATGAAATTTCATAACAAAGATGACCCTAAATAATATATTAGGGTATTTATACATGACACTATCTCATAGCCCATGATGATTCCCTTCTATTGAGAACATTTACTATCATTGGATGGATGGGATATGGATTGGTATAACACCATTCCCTAGCATTCTTTATTCTCCTTTGGCTAATTAGCTCAAATCTTACTGGAACATTTCTCAATCAAGATCTCAAAAGAAAATGACTATCACCAATTTTTATGCCATTAAGCAATTTGAAGATGAGTCTATTACATACTTTGTTTCAATATGGTGGGGTATCATAAACCAGTTGTCCTTTTCCCTCACTTAGTCTAAGCTAATTAAATTATTTGATAGATCATGTGTTAAATACTTTTAATCTAAAATTTAAGTCCAATCATTCAAAACCTTTAATGAGGCTTTCACCATGGCTCATAAATTGGAAATATGAACCCTAGAAGAGGGTAAGGTCAAACTATGTAACAATAGTTTTAAACTATATACTTCCAAGGCATATAATAAACCTAAACCAAGAGGCATGACAAATGTTATTATCCTAAAAGTATCCCATCCAACAACAACAAACCAATCAAGTCATTCCACTTCTCAGACACAACCTCAGAAAACACTAATATGATTTCCACCTAAGAAATATATGCCTTTAGGAGAATCTTATGCTTTCATCCTTGATAAACTTTTGAAAGCATCAGGCATTGATATTTCTTTAATTAAGCATGTTGATGAGTCTCATCCTAAACCAAACTAGTATAAATAAACAAAGTTTTGTGCCTATCATCACCTATCTAGTCATGAGGTTAACATATGTTGATAATTTAAGAGTTTGGTCCAAAATCTTATTGATCAAGGAAAGATTAAATTAGATAATCAAAATGTTCCCCTCAACCAATCCCTTGATAAATTTAGACAACCATTTCCAAATCACCCATCCATATCAAATTTTATACAAACAACTTTCAAAGATCCCCAAAATTAGTAAGTCCATTTGATTAAAACTATTCATGATCATCTTCTACATGAATAAATTGATAGGGTGCCTAAATCATCTTCTAAAATCCCAAAAATTCTAGAATTCCTTACAAAAGATATCTTAGATAAAGAACAACCCAATCTAATTAAAATTGCATCCATCATCCATTCTAACCTTGCCAACCTCATTACATGGGATATCCTAATGGAATTATCATCTAAGCATGCTCAAGGCTGCTTACAAAAGATAGAAAACAAAAAAGATATCCCAACCAATTAGAACAAGTGCATTGACATCCAATAAAGAAAGACCCTACAACACCCACCTATGAGGCTTGAGATTCCTCAACCATCCAAGGATAAAAATCCTAACATTAATATCCCAACAATATCTAGCAACACCTAGAAAGGAAAGATGATAATACCCCTAGTCCAAACCAAGCCTTCTATCTTGGGGCCCCATCCTTCATCTAGACTAATAATCATGATTATTGAACCATCCTCCAAAGAACCCAAACTAGTTTAGAGGCTTCATCCCATTCTCCCAACACCAATATACTATGTTAAACCCTCAACTTATTATCACCCTATAAGTCCATCTAAAATTATTATCTTCAAAGGTGAGACACCTCCAACTAAGTTCACTCGAATGGTAAACACAAAACATGAAGGTGAAAAAATAAACATGGTCTAAAATATAACATCTCAAAAGGCTTTAAAATCATACTGTGACACATTAAGTGGATCCTATTACACTATCATTAATCAACTTCTGTATGCCTCATTCATCTCATTAGCACAAATACAACATTTCAATCCTCATATCTAAAAACCAACATGGTATTGGGAAGATAAGGTGTGTGCTTACCATATAATGACCTGACATAACACTAAGAGTTGTAATGATCTCAAAGCTATAATCCAATATCTTTTGGAAGGTGGTGACCTCGTAATCAAATAACCCCATCTTGACCCTTTCCCTAATCATAAGACAAGAATCAAAACTATCTTAGAACTTGGTATGATGCATGCCTTAGATATTTTATAGGAGATATCAAAATTAACACCAATAAACATGAATAATATGTCTGATTCTAGCCCTAATTGACCTTTTCTAAACATCTATTTGATTCCTCCAAACAAGAATAACTTGATAACTTTAATATACTACCCATTTTTTCAAATCGATACCATACACATAGCCACACGATCTTAGGCATGGGTACCCAAAGCTTAAAATCCAAACAAGGTCAAAATATTAATATTAGGGACCCTCATTTCTACTATAAAAACTTCTAAACCATCTACTCTAAAATTTAAAGTATCCATCCTAGGGACAACCTAAACTAATTCCTTAGAATCAATACAAAAAATAGTCCCAAAATAACTCCATCAAATGCCTATAAAAATGTCCTTATATGAACGCATCTAAAACTCCCCACAACATTGCCAAGATATGTTATAATCACTATAGGCCATTAAAGTGCATCCAAATGAATCCCAACCTTTGTTATATTTTTTTAAAGCCTTAAAAATGTCCTCATACATCACATTTAATTATTTTGAAATACCCCTATTACAACATGAAGACCAAGATCCACCTTTATTCGTCACTACTCATGTTAATCAAACTAGGATCAAAAGGGTCATGATAAAAAATTGGGATAGTATTAATATCATCTCATTACATGCTTTTAAACAACTCTAACTATTAAAAACCATTATATCCTAATCCCTATCTATCTTACTAGCTTTTAATGACATAATGGCTCCTACTTTAGGAATTTTCATCTTCCCCATCCAAATAGGTGCTTGTACCCTTCATGAGATATTATATGTGGTTGAAGTGGAATTATAATACAAAATATTACTAGGATGCCCTTAGATTTGTGTTATGTTATGCATCTACTCCACCTTAAATTGATGCCTTAAATATGAGCATGAATGGAAAATCCATATTATCCCAATAGACCCTCATCCATTCAAGAATTGTAATTTGACCTACCCTTAAAAAACACAACCCCATCATTATCAACAAGTGAAGTATCATCTATTTTAGTAATCCATTCATATTGAATTACTAATAGTTATTTTAGTGAATCTACACTCCAACAACTCTCATTAGGGGAATATCAGTTACTGATGATTAAAACGCTTCTTACTCCCCAAGAGTATGGATGCCTTGAGAAACAACACACCTATCATCCAACCTTGGAGAGGTCATAATATTTGGTCCTCCTCATCTCCATACCTATTTAATATAAAGGGGGATTAATCTATCCTTCTCATCTCATGATGCCCAACCTTGAGTAAAATCATTTTCCTCAAGTTTTTATTTCCTAAACAAGCCACATTTTGTTCAAGCTTATCTAAAAAAATGTGCTTGTAAAGTATTTGGCATAGGATGATATGAATAAGGAATACATGATGTTATGCTAGGTTATCTTATAAATATCACAAAAAAATGGCCTTAATTTTAAAAATCCCATTGAAACCTCTAAATTCCTTATCCTAAAGCAAACATTTCATCATCACCACCTAATACCCCTTCAGATACTGAAAAAATCATTTCCATCTCTCATATTTTTTTAATAAATACTATCAACCTAGGACCATCATGTATCAAAAAAATGGCAAAAATATGTATAATACCCTAACTCTCCCTAACATAATAGAGGAAGATTATCCCACCATTCTCACTCTTCAGTGTCAAGATGATGACTCTAGCTTAACTTATTTGGGGGTAGGAGATACTCACCTATGCAACGCTCTTCAACCCAAAACTTATATTATTTTTTATGATTACACCATTTGAATTAATATAGGACTCAATAGGTCTTGATAAATATCAATATTAGTCAATACATGGATTCCTAGGAGCATCAAAACTTAACTACCTTCCAAGCTAGCCATAGCCAAGATTTGCCTAGTTTTATAGTGATAAGCCAAGTATTGACCCCACTATACTTGTCCAAGACATCATCACCATCCCTGAGGCCTAACCAATAAAACATAAGCTTTGAAAGATGCACATTTAAATATAACTTTTAGTGAAAGAAGAGTTATTATGTCATATATCCATCAATTTCATTTAACCTATCGATTATTCTCAATAGGCACCCAACATTGTACCAATCATGAAACCCATAGGGGGACTAGGCATCTAGACCAAATTTAAATAACTCAATCTTTCCTATCCTAAAGATTATCTCCATATCCATAAAACTAAACAAATCATGGACGTAATAACTAGTCATGAGATGTTACCTCTCATGGATGGGTTCTCCAAGTATAATTAGATCTTCATTTCCACAAAAGACTTGATTTATTACCCCATGGGGAAACTTTTGCTATAGATTTATTCCTTTCATTATAAAAAACAAAGGGTTTAATTACCAATGATCCATGACTTACATTTTACATGACCTAATCCATAAAATCATTGAAGATTATGTGGATGATCTCCTTGATAAATCTAAGATCTGTAAAGACCATCTCTATATTCTTAAGATAATCTTTGCTCATTTAATATAATTTCATGTTCATCTTAATTCTAAGAAGTGTGTCTTTATATTCATATTGGGTAAAATCTTGGGTTTAATCATCTCAATCCATGGAATTAAAGTTGATCCATCTAAAACCAAATCCATTATAGATATTCAACCCCCTTCCAATCTTAAACAACTTCATAGTCTACAAGGGAAACTATAGTTTATTCATCACTTTATATCAAAGCTATTAGATAGATACCAACCATTCCATCACCTCTTTAATAAATACACCTAATTTATTTGGGACTCAAGATGTCAGGAGGCCTTTAACACCCTTTAAGATTACCTTCTTTCTCTCCCTGTCCTTATTTCTTCCAAGGAAGGCTGACCATTTTAAATATACATCTCCAACATAGACCATGCCCTCGGCACCATGTTCACCCATTGAGATGAACAACATAGAGAGTAGGTGGTTTATTATATAAACCACACTCTCATTGAATATGAAACTCATTACACACATATGAAGAAATTATGTCTAGCTTTGGTCTTTGTAGATTCTAAACTTTGTAATTATCTACTCAATCACTAAACCTATATAATCACAAACACCGACCCTATTAAATATGTGCACTTAAAACCATATAAAAATTAATGAATCAACATATGGATTATGATTCTATCTAAATTTATTCTCTAGTTTCTTCATTAAAATTTGATTAAGATCTAAATCATCACATACCAATAACCAACCATCTATTTGTGAGTTCCCTGACAAGTCTATAGCCTTCATGTCCCATAGAAGTGAAAAATATCAAATGACTTTGTTCTTTGATGGATCTAAGTGTGAGATCATGGGAGGGTAGGAATTATAGTCATTATAATACCTATAAAGGGGGATATTATACCACTATATTTCAAAATTGATTTTAATTGCACTAAAAATATGGTAGAATATGAAGCTTTAATCATAGGCCTCCAAGCCAATTTATCCCTAGGAGTTAATATACTCAATATGTATGGGTAATACCATCTTAGGGTCAATAAAATAACTATCACATATCAATGCAATAATGATATTTTAAACAAATATAAAATCTTGGCAGACCAATTACTAGAATCTTTTAACCACCATGTCATCCAAACCACTATATGATCAACTAAAAAATTCACATATACCATGGATTCTCTAGCCTAATTTATCCCATCATCTTCTAAATTTTTTTCCTCATTCATAAGATCATCCAACCCTCTTACACTAAAACTTACCTTCCTTCCATCCATAATGTGCATAGATATCAATCAAAACTATGGTACACTTAAATATATGATTATCTCTTCAAAGGTGTAACCCCTCTAGATCTCTCTAAAAATGGTAAAATCACTTTCCAAAAATGTAATTACTACTATGCCATACTAGGGTCATTCTCTATAAATGAGGTTTTGATGGTCTTCTCTTTTGATGTCTCTAGGGTCTTGAAACAACCATTTCTATCAAATAAATGCATGACAAGATCTGTCGAGATCATTTTAGTGGCCTAGTTGTCACTAAGAGAATTCTATGAATGGTTTATTATTGGCCCACCCTAAATATAGATTTCTATGAATATGTCAAAAAATTCACCAAATGTTAA